>VZTF01001368.1:916389-1129062 GCA_013397755.1 Cnemophilus loriae
CAGGACGCGCCCGTGACAGCGCCCCCTAGTGGCCCGGCGGCCCCGCAGCGAGCGCCGGGCAGCGCCTGGTGCCCCCCCCGTGGAGAGAGAGGGCGGGAAAAGGGGATCGGGAAAGAGAGAGAAGAGGAAGAGGGGAGGATGGCGCATGGAAAAGAGGATGGCCACGGTGGGAAGGAGATGTGGATAAAAGTGAAGGGAGAGGGCTCAGCACCGCCTTGGTCTGTGAAAGCCAGGCTTTGTGTAAGGTTTTATAAATACAAGCTTGCCTTCCTGAATTAAAAATAAATTTCAGAAAAGAAAAAAAAATAGACTACTTTGTTTTAAATCTGCTTTGAGCTTTACAAAAAGAAAAATCCAAGGCCTAGAACCTGTAAAGCACTAACTTATCGTGAAAAAAGTTACAGCTTCAGGATCTAGAACTGTAATAGCAACAATTTTCTCTGTGTGTGGGTCAATCTCTTCACCTAGTGAAGGTAAAAGGGAAAGGAAGAAGACAGCTTGAATTTTCACCTATTGGTAGGATCAGTAAGACTCCGAAGTGCCCTTCAGAGGAAAGAGGCAAAGAGCCAAAGGCCCTGAGTAGAGGTGACCCCAGGGATGCAGCACTGGAGCACTCCCGCCAGAGTAGCTCTGACTGAGATCCAGCCGTGGCAGTGGAGAGTGATCAGCACACGGCACACACTGACATCAGGCACTGCGTGAGACCAGCACCGTTTGAGTGATAATCCCCACCTGCAATGAGCAGACACAAAACTCAAGCATCCTTCAGGTGCGAAACAGCTCCTAAGGAACAATTTGGGAACAGTCTGCTCCGAAGCACAAAATGCACCGCAGACAGTACATCTAGAAAAGTTGAACGTTTTATTGTCATTCAGGAGTAGTACACCATTTGTGATTTTAGAAATACAGACTCTTTGCAAAGCACTGAAATACAGGTGCCTTCCAACTTCTAAAACCTACATTATTCTATGTCTTACAAACCTTTTATACTAGCAGTTCAAGTTTGGTCTTTGCTGCAACAAGTTCTTCACCAAAGATGCAACAACTTAGTTCTAGACTGCAAGATAACTGACCCAAGTTTCAAACTCCACCTGCCAGTGAGCCACCAGAACCACTGCTTTCAAATATTGAGTCTATGATGTTCTTGTACTTTGTGCCCATGAGGGAGTTCACCTTTGAAAACTCTAAGTTAGGAGGATTTTCCAGTTAGCCACCAACTGGTATTTTTCCATTACAGCATCTAGAAGCAAATGGATACTTTGCAAGTACTAGTGCTCATGAACAGGTTATGTTTACACAAAACCCAGAGAGGCCTCAAGAAACATTCAAGGTTAAAATGAACAGTTGCAAAAGAAAAAAAAAAAAAGAAGAAGAATCTGTACATATTTTTAGTCATAACACAAGGGAACACTGGAGTATCAGTGTTTTGTGTTCTAGCTTCAACAGTGACACCTGTGCTAGCCCTAGTAGTATTCTACATGTTTGTCCCTTCCCCCGATTTAAATTTTATACTTGCAATCTGAATATACAGCTGTACTTACAGGAAATATTAAACAATGCACAGCGCCTTAAGCAAGTTCCATGTCTGGTTTTGAACAAACCATATAAAATAAGTGACAAAATAGTTTAAAATTGGTCCTTATTTTTATACAGCTTGGAAGCACTAAATTTAAAGACACACATTAACCAGCACAAATTAGTCTGCAGCATTTTTTTTTCTCCTTTTTTTTTTCTTAAAAGAGTGTGTTACAGTATCATGCATGAAAAGCAAGCTGCTGCTCCCAAGTAGAAATATGGAGTTTAGACTCACTGCTTTCTCCTCAGGCTGTTATTCCTTCTTTCATAAATTATTTCAACATAACCAAGGATAGAAGCAGCTGACTAGCAAAACAATATGAAGTTCACCTTTTATGTTGTGACCCATTCTTAAAGTAATGAAGTACTTTGGAACTTTAGCATAAGGAAGGTTGAATAAACACTGCAAAGGACTTTTACATTCTTTGATTTTGTTTACATCTTCAGAAAGAAAATTCTACTTTTTAACTCGCTAACTACTGGATTTTCATATGGAGACTGTAGTACTGAAACAGTGCAAGACATTTGCAACTTCAGGAACATCCAATTACACTGCCCTTTCACCCAAACAATGATTAGCAGAATATTGCATCAGTTCTAGATAAACAAGACAGGACAAAAACCTCATTTTAGAATAGCATTAGGATTCAAAAATATTTCATATTTGGTGAAAAGAATCCACACACAAGTATGCACGAAGGACTCCTTAGCACAGACTTTACCACAACAAATGTAATCCAGCTGTAAGTCTGGACCTAGACTTTTTATTGGTATGAAGCCATATTTGTTCAGAGACCACTATCAGATGTTCCATTATTAATGCTTCAACATTTTGGGTATTTTGAGACACGAACAGCATCAGAGCTCTCTCCTGTCAAAACCGAAAAACCAGCTGAAACGACCCAGGTGGAGCATGAGCTTAAGCAGTCCACTTAAGCTCCAAAACATTCCAGACACCAAAAAGCTGGCTTTTGTCTTTGCATTACCCCAGTAAGAGTGGAGCCCTGTCCACTAATGCAATATTCCAAAGACCATTGCAACTAAGACTGTCAAGTCGGGTCTCAGTTGAAAGCTACCACCACCACAGGACACCATTTCCTTACCCCTGACCCCCCCCATTGCCAAGGAAGAATGTTCATAAGAAGAGCATTATTTGGTGTGGAAAGCAGGTCAGTAGAGACTCCAAGTGTGGCTTGAAGAATCCTCACTACCAAGCCGCTTTCCACACACACAAATTCAGTCCATCTTCTCCTTCTGGACCAGCTTGGGTGCATCTACAAAATCCTTGCCGTTGTAAAGGATGATAGCAAAAGTTCCAAAGCTGGCACTTCCCCAGAAAAGCACATAGGCCAGTGTCTCAGTCCATGTATCACCTGTGAAGAGGAGTCAGATAAACCTTTCAGCTCATTATTGCAAATTAGCAGACAGTTTTACTTTAGTACAAATGCAAATATTTCAAGCTCCCTCAGAGATCTATCGTCAAATGAAATCAGAAGTCTTTCACAGATCTTTTTCTGTTTCCTTACCTTGGAAAACTTATATTTGCCACACAGTTCTTGGAACACATTGAACAGAGATCTATGGAAGTCAGTCAAGAACTCTACTGGCACTAATGTTGGAAAACTCAAGGCCAAAGCAGAAGGCAAAAACCTTCACCACTCCCAACACAGATTTAGATTAAAGGGACATCCATCAGAACCAGGCTTATGCCTGAATCTGACAGTTCTGAACTGTCTTTCTGCCCAAAATTAGATAGTTATTCCTCTGGGGCTTCATCTAGCCTACAATAAAGCTACAGGTGCATCTAAATGCACCTTTAGGTGCACTACAAGATGCATCTAAATTTAGGGATAATTAACTGTTCCATAATTGACTTCTACATGAGTTTTAACATTGTTTTCTATAGCACCTCAGTTTTTTCCACATCAGTGATACAGTGCTAAACCTCAATCTCCAGAGCCACGCTCAAGCACCTTTTAGAATGACTGAGAAGCAATTCTATACTGAACAGTTACTGGTAACCATTTGCACAAAGTTCACAGAGAAACAAGCCAGTTTTATAAAATTAAACTCAACAGTGACTTACCAGCCATTAGCAAACAAATAATGCACATGGAGAAAGCAACCACCATAATAATAGGCAACTGAGGAAAGAGAAAAAGAATAATCACTTGATATAGGAGTATATATGTTCCCTAATTTCCTTTAAGATGGGTTTTACTGTAAAGCTATTTATTTGCTTTAATTCTCAATTCGCCTGCATTCAGGTACAAATAAAAGTTTGGATAGTTCCAAAATCTGGAAGAGTGTGTTCAATAATTATGTTGAGAATAAAAATACATCTCCTGTGCATTAAAATAGAGGTTGAGGTTTACGCTTTGTTTAAAAAAAATAAATACACCAGTTAAACCCATTATGTTCCTAAATCCCATTTAAACATAGAAAGGGAAGCGTGAAAAAATATGAAAAAAGTGTGTTTTTTGTGTTACAGTCTATGCTTCTGCATGAAGTGTGAGAAAAGAACTCCACAAGATTCTTCTGCAGAAGGAAACAGTCATTGATAGTGACTAATAGAATTTCCCCCTTTCCACCTGGTGAAGCATATTGTAAAAAAAGCAAGCAGCAGTTTCTCCCGTACCTCAAGGACACTCCATTTCTTGGCAAGGGAACAGTCTGGGTTTAATCCTATAAGCAGGCATCATAGAGACATTACCAGATTACAGGGATGCTTCATGACTAAACAGACAAGCTCTACTTGGGCATAATGAAGCCAGTGACTGAATGGTTGTGTTTGTCTTATCACAAATAAAGTCTCCATACTCACAGCTAAGAACTTCCAGTCCTTCTTGACGTGTAAAGGACTAGCAGGTTCTACTTCATCCACTGAATAATTTCCAAGAAAAAGATCAATCGCATCCTGGAAGAGAAAGGAAGGGCAAGAGTTCAAATGCACAGCAACGTTTATCAAATACGCTTCCCCATGGTTAAAAGCTTAACTTACTTGTCTAAATCCATCAGAAAAGTTGTTTTTGTAGTAACGTATTAATGAGTTCCAGCCATCCATTATTAAGCCCCACTGAGTTCTCTTCCCAGTTCTGCAAAAAGAAGTTGTGAAAAATATTTAAAATAGATGTATAAATTCAGGACTATAACTTCAGATTTACATTTTGTCACTATCCAGATGTGTACTATGTCAAATTAATACCTGCACAGGAATACATTTATCTAGTGCTGCCTCTGCATTATTACCACACAGACTTGTAACAAAACTGGAAAATAAAATGACACTTCTTTCCATCACACAATATAAATGTGCATCTTCATAGCACACTGCCTTGGTTTTCATTTCCAGATAGCCTTCACCTTCATATAAACACAGCAAAGAACACTGTTCTGGAGATTTTAGTCTGACTTTTTACCAAGTGAACCGTTGCAAAAAACTCATTTATGGCCTAAGCCCCAGATTAATAACCTTCTCAGATACGAGGACTCGAAGAAAATCCCAAACTTGCTCAAAAACCCAGAAGGCCCTTACAAGAAAGGCCGACTTGCCTTGTGTAATCAGTCTTTAAGGCACCAGTTCCAGCATATTGTTTGGCACAAGCATTAGCGTTATCAGCCCACGCTGTGAATAGGAAAACAGTAAGAAATATTAAGGAAGTTATATACTCTCTTCAGAGAAAAAGTCATTGTTTGAACTCTATAAACAGCTTACCATTTTTGTAGATTTTCTCAAAGTCTGCTTGCTCTTCAATTCTCTGTCCCACATGCAGAACACCTAGTCTCTGAAACAAAAAGCACATTGAGGCTCACTAGGAATTTGATAGAAAAATTTGGATTTGCTTTCAGAAAAAGCTGTATTTATCAAACTTGAGTCTGGTCAATGCATCTCAAATAAGTAGTACAGTAACTCCACTACGCAAGCTCTTACTGGAGTGTTCAAATTACATTTCCATTCCAAATGGAAAGCCTCTCTCCTCTTCCAGCTTGTTAAAGAAGTGTAAAACATTTACCTGAAGCTGGGCCTGGAGAGACCTGCGTGCTAACAAGCTCTGGATCACGTTAGTCCGATCCAGGCAGTCCATGCAGTTACTGCGGAACGTTCCTTCCTGCTGAGTCACAATTTTACCCTCCGAGTCAACTAGAAAGTAACTAACACATACAATACATGTATTTAGAGATAACAGTCCATATAAACCACACGTTCTCACAAGTAAATATCCTAGCAACCAAAACACAACTGTCCTGAGCATTTGATGAGTTCTCAGCCATGTCTTCGAACTTTGATGCCTTCCTGAATTCTTGCCATGCTGAAGAACAGCATCAGTGGAGGAACATTCAGCAATCTCAGGGCAGTATTCACTCGTACCATTTAGAAAGCCAGTCAGCAATATTGAATTATATGCCACTGGGAAGAGCAGCTTCTGGTGCAAAAGCAGGGACTTGTATTTTTTTTTTTTTCAGTTATTTTAGTGTCCCAGCTCCACAGATAGGAAGATCATTAGCAGAGCCTAACAGCAGAAGTAACCAGATTTGTTTACAAGTGGTCACCCAGTTCAATCCAGTCACCAATGCATAAAAAGTCATCTAAGTTATCAGGCACAATTCTTCCAGGAGGTTCCTCAGATTTTTTAAGGGTTCTTGGAAAATATAGAAAAATCTGCTACTGCCACATGCCATTCTCTTCATTATGTGAACATGTGGGGGAACCAGATATTCCCTCTTGCATATGCTAATTGTTACCTCAATCTTTTTAATCCACTAAACCAGGTGTTTCCAGTAGTTGATAACAAACAGCTCATTTTAAACACTGGATTGCACACGTGCATTCCAGTACTGAGCTGGCAGAACAAATACTCCCATCCACTTATCAGCTGCATGTGTGAATGGGACAGAACTATGCCTGCCCTGTCACAGGATGAAACTTGCAGTTGTCTACAGATGTACAGATCGTAATCTATAAAGTTACTCCAATATGTAATTATGAACTCTGAATGTGAACTAGCATATGATCCACTGCTACTGTAGAGCATTTTAAGATTATCAAGTCTGGAGTGGTGCAGTACTACAATCAGGAGCCTTAGAAGCACATGAATTTACTTTGATTAACCTTGTGTTGTCTTTTTAAGAGCCGTTTTCATAATTCTTGAACTAGTTTTGTTAAGCCATGTTTTACATTGTTGAAGACTAAAGCAGACAATAATACCTGCGAAATCTTCCTTCCCCTCCCAAGTTTTGCCTACAATTGATATTAGGATAAGGTACTTTGTTATTATCCTAATTAACTAGAAATGTCTATTCTTAAATGCTGCATCTCCTATAGCTGCTCTAAAAAATTCAAAAACTAACAAAAAACACCTCCACAAACCCATCTCTCCTTTCTGACAGATCTTCCACAACTGGATATAGCCTGCAGAAAATAAGAGTTGTTTACCTCCCTAGGGGTTGGAAAACTATTTTCTACGAAGATCAGAACTCAGACTTTTCTGTTCCTATTTAAGCAACACTCACTACAGATGAAATAAAACAAGTTAAGTTAGATCCAGCCTAATCTTGAGAAAGAGTCTTCAATTTTGTATCTTGTTTTAGAGATGAATGGCTTTTTTTTCCCCCTTCATTTCAAGGAAACCTGGTTATTTACTATGCCTCCAGCGGCAGCTGACAGTAAACAAGTTATAGGATTCAGTATTAATTCTAAGAATAAAGGATCCTTGCTGTATAGGAAAAGCCTACAATCTTATTTCTCCTTATTTGAGGTGCTCAAAGTCAATTTATTCATTAGGTCTTCATGAGTTTTTAAGTCTTTTATTTTTGTGGTGGACAGAGAATATTAACTATAATCTGATTAATTTATATCATTCCCATAGCTGTCACTCCAGGCAAGAGACTTTACTATAAATGAGACTCCTGTTCTAGTCCACACCTTATCTCATTTTATTTTGTTAGGATAGACTATACCACTGCTAGTTTTGTAATGTTTTCTTGTGCTTTAGGCACAAGACTTCAGGAACAGGAAGGAAGCAATCAGAAAAGCAGAACAAAGTGAACTATTTCCCTAGCAATCCACGTGTCTAAAGTAACTACGAGCAACACCACACTTGTGGGACTAAAGATTTGAATTTTTTTGGACATTTAGTGTATTTTTATATGACTAAAGAAAATGAGAATTTTTTTCCATGTGGGTTACTTATGCTACCAAGGGCTAACGACCAATGCCAGTGCAAGGTTTGGAGCCACAACAACATGTGTGTTAGAGAAAACACTTTTACAAATGCCTGTGGAAAGAACACCCAGTGTTTTACACTACGTGGCAGAACAGTTTGCTGTTAACACCACCTGGAATTACTATGGATGAAAAAAAAAAATCTAAGGAGACTTTCTTTTAAATAGTTCCAGTTGTATGCATGCTCGTTTTTCTGCCTAACCTTTCACCCAACCTTACAAAGGCAGCTCTTGTCACAACTCAGAGTTGCTGCAACTCTCAGAACTACTTTCTTGAGAGGTAACATGGGCTCTATATCTTACCCCAACCAGGTCTCTAACCTTGCACGTGGTATCAGCAAGCCACCAGAGATATGGACACACTAATGCACACAAATGCATCTTCTTCATAGAAGATTACAGGTCTGTATTACTGTGCCTTAATGCAAGACAGTAGAAACTATGAGGAAGCGGATTCATTTTAACAGCAGAGGTGAAAGAACTGCAAAGCCTTACCTGAACTCATCCTGCTGTTCTGCCAGTTGATCCATCAAAATCTGAAGCCGATCCCACCTCATCCGACTGCACTCTTTATGGAAGTCAAATGCCACGTATCTGTTCAGAGAGAGAAGCATCTTTTCAGATTACATATGTACTGCAGTGAAAGCTACAGAAAACCCTACAGCAAAAGGCTGATCTATAAAACAGGCAGCGACAGAGGATTTGTTTTTCTTTAGAGATGACTTTCACCACATTGGCAGATTTTGCCAGTGCTCTGTAATCTTCCTGATGCTGCACCCTTAGTGTGAATGGTGACACCATTTAAAATTCTTTACAAAATGCCACTAGTCTGGGGAAGCACACATTGAGTTCCAAGTTCTATGCTCCATTCTATGTTCTGGCTAATATTTTTCCTCCAGAAACTACAGAGGGGATGCAAATCTTATTTAATGTCTTTTTTTTTCCCCACCAGGATTCTTTTGCTTTCTGTTCACTTTGAACTAGACACAGGTGTTGAAACCCAACATTCTTTGCTGGCATAATTCCCTTGATAACTCTCTAGAAACCTGAGACCAGTACTGTTTAAGCAGCTAACCTAACTGTCACAAGAAAATTAAGCAGCTACTGACTTGGAACAAAATTTTAACAGCCAATTTCTGGCAAGAAGTACTCTAAATGAATAGTGCTTGATTAATGAAACATTTGTGTGTGTATGCTTGCTGTGAATTACAGGGCATTACATTCCTCCCCTCAAGCGTTCATAACCCAAAAGTTACTTGACAAGATTTCAGGACTATGCATAAAGAAAGATGGTCTATACACACTGAAACAAGTAACTGAAGACTCAAGCTTGACTCTGGCAGGTAAACACCACCAAAAACAATTAACCAAGAAAGCGGATTTTGGTAGCAATAGTAAAATGGGGCTGCCAAACACCACTTTTGAACATTTACAGAACATCACCAAAATGCACCTTCACATAATTTCACCTCTTGGTTTCCACCAGATGACTTTATAGTAAATACGCACAGTATAATAACGCATGGCACAGTAATTTCAAGGATAAGGTAGAGGGGCAAATATCTGTGTGAGCTGGATGTGAGCCCTCCCTCCAGAAGTTAATGAAAGCAAGCACAGACAGGCTGTGAAACTGTACTGCACTTTGAATTCCCACAAAGAGATGGAATTTCTCATAACCCAAGAGCATTCTCCACTCTTGGCCCATTGTTACACTGAGCTCCAGACATTTAAATTACATGTTCCCCTTACTGTTCCATCCTGTTTTGCTCACACTCAGCAATCCCTCACTAAGTTAGCAATATAACCAAGCCCTTTTGCCAGAAGCTAGTTCTGCAGGGCATGATTTTCTTTTTCCTAAAATGCAGAAGACCTCCATTGCATACCATGACTCCCATACTGGCACATTACCACTGCCTCTGAATTTCCTTCTTTATTCTGCCTGTCTCCTCTCTTAGCAAGTTACCTCATAAACATTAAATGCAAACAAATCAGAAAGTTGGTAAAGGCCCTCAAAGAACTGACCACTCTGCGGGTCTCAGAGGCAATGCTTAACTTGTAACACAGAATGTATCACTTCATGTAACACGTACCTGACCATTCCATTTGCCATGCTGTTCACCATTTTTGCAAAGGTTTGCTCAAGAGGCTTCTCCGAGCCTTTTTGGTTAACCTGAGAAAAGGGAAAACAGAGAGACAGAATTACTCAAAAGCCTGCTTAAAAGAACAACAGCTCTTTCAGGAAGAATAAGTGAAAGCATACCAAGTTGACAATCATCTGCTTTCCATAGCTAATTATTTGTGAGTCAAAATGTCTTTGGAAGCCATCCATCTAGAAGAGAAAGGAAATGTGTTGACAGATGTACACTACTATTAAGATCTGTGCTTTACAAGAAATCTCCATTATAATATTTTTGATGATTCTTATAACTACAAAAAGTGTTTGATGTTCTCTATTATGCCAATACATTCCCATTTTCCTCCTCCCAGTCCATTCAGTTCTCCTCAAGGAGTATTGTACAGCTACTAAAACTGCTGCAAACTGGATCCAAAGAGAAACCACCCCCATTGATGTCTGAATTTTTTTCAGCCTTTGAATTCATTTTAAGTACAAGGCTTCTTGCTATTACCTTTAAAAAATAAAGCTCAATCCAGTATTGCTGATTTTTATTCTTCTGATTACAGTTTGCTAACCTATGACACAAACATGAGCCCAGTACCATGTTAAAACCCCAAGACACAAACACTCACATACATGATTTACTGACTTGCTGATCTGTGGCTTTGGTTTATACTTGAGGTTTGGTCTTTGAGACCAGAAAAAAGGAATAGATCCACGGGTCTGCAAAAGAATGGAAATAGTTTTAAACAGCAGAATCTACAAAACTTACTTGACATTTAAAAATAAAGCAGACTGGTTTATTTCGTTAAACTAATCCAGTCTGTGTAGTTCTTTTTGCATAGCTTATATACAATCTATATTTAAGAACACAGACGGAGCTATCTACGTATCTATGTTCTTTAGAGTGACTTTACCTGAACAAACGATGCTTTGCTCCCCTTGTAATGCACAATTTGTTCCGTCTCAACAAAGTTAGCAGCGTGCCCTTCTGAATCAATACCTGTGTAGGAAAAAGATCGTGTTAGCCAGCTCAGCTTGCCTGCAGAATAGTGACAGTGTATCAGCAAAAGGCTTCCTTCCCTTCCAAGTCCTCATGGGAAGCACAGAGCTGCCTGACAATGTAAAATTAAACACATCCTTGGTAAAAGTTTCACATGATCTGCACCAAATTTAAGCAGAACTGTGCTTCTTCAAGTTAACACATTTTGCTATTTCTACCACTAGAAATTATCATTTAATATGAAATAAAATACCAGTTCTCTGACACCAAAATATTCACAATTCTGTAACGATGGTACTGCAGAAACAGACTAATTTTTTCAAAAGCATGTATGTTGGGACCAAGAACAGAGAAAGTAATTTAAATTCATTTCCCTGTTCACTTTTTACCTTGAAACAATTAGAGAACACCACTCAGGGCTCCCCTGCCAGCACCAATGATGCTCTTAGCTGGATTTACTGCTAGACCAAAAGGACTATTACACACTTGCATTTAACACAAATGAAAATAGTCACGTGTTAAAAATCACTACAAAACTTCTGCAGTTATGTCTTACAGACATGAAGACAAGTCAGTTTTAATAACTACCAGAGAATGCTTCAGTTCCTAATATTTTCTTTGGAGGAAGAACCTCAAGACAAACTAAGCAATTTTTTTTTGCAAGCCATTATATAGCAATTGCTCTTAAAGGTAACTCACGTGTGCTGATGGAATACCTATTTTCAAAATAAATCAATTTTCTCTTTTACCTCTTACATAGTAGCGCACGCCAGCCCTGAAACAGCTTCTTCTGGAAACAAGCAGCCAGTCGAAACACTTGCCATTAATAGAACAAGAGTGCATAGTGATAACTGATGAACAACACTAAGGAAAAACCCCAACGTTTCATTAGGGTATTTTTATACATCAACAGGTAGGAAACATCAAGAAACCGAGAGACTACACTCAAATAAATCTCTAAACATTTCTCACCCCAACAGCAGTTGAACATTAAACCTGAGAGGCAGTAACAATATTACGATCAATATGCACATCGCAAAACAACACTCTATGGTGATGTCACTGATGAAAAAACATTAAAACTGCTGTAATTTTGAGAAAATGTGATTCTAAAGAAAATTATTTTGGGTCTTATAGTCCTAATTAAAAATTAAGAATCCATCTCATCCATACTTTTATTAAACTACCTTAACAGTTTCTTGCCCTTACTGCTTTTATTGCTTTAAAAATTAACAACTACTTCAAAAAATACCTCTTCAAAATTTTTTCTATGCTTTTAGAAGAGTAAATATCTTGGGGTATATATTTTGCACCCGTAAGTGCAACATAAATCACATCTACAAACATCAGAACTAGCTGTAAAATCAACTGGCTTTCAAATCCATGTGAAGAAAAAGAGAATGAACACACATCAAGACTTCAGTGAGAGCTTCTTACACAAGAATGGTTTCCTGCCTGGGCTACATAACCAAAGTGCCAAATGCACCTGGGACTAATCAACAAACAGGGGCCAATGACAACTAGTTTCAGTTTTAGTCTTGTTTTGTGCTGTCTATAATGGCACTTATTTTGACTGCAGTTAGTTATCTAGTTACCTAGTTATCTAGTCTAATAGAGACCAGCACTTATGAAAAATTTCTCTGGGTAGATTCACCAGCTTTCATGCTTTGCCCCTAAAAACTGAAACCTACCACTTTAAAGCAAGCAAAAGATCAAAATGGTCAATTTTTTAATTGGCATACAGCAGTCTTCTCCTCTTTGAGGAATCTAGATACTTTCTCTCAAGTAAAATATACGTTCTGTATCTATGATTTAAATGGGACATAAAGCAGCTGTGTCACACATAAGCACCTCAGCTATGTTAAAGAACACACTGATTTCATATACAAGTCATCTTGATTTCTATTTGTATTTATGCCAATACGGTTTCTAAACAACTCCAAAAAATATAATACAAACTGGCCCCATCCAGAATGTTTTCACAATTCATAAATTAAGGATGAAAAATACTCATTACTCTGTTTTCCTGGAAAATTACTGACAGGTCCTCCACCCTTCAATTCAACATTCGTACAGCCAACAGTATTCTGCAAGAAAGGTTACCTCTAACCTTCGCTGCTTAGCAATTGTCAGCCTATTTTCTGTTGGCAATCTGTCCTCACTTAAAACGACAACTTGCTATTAGCAACTTACACACACACAGAAAAGGACAAGACAGAATTTACTGTTCTTTAGAAGGGCTTTGGTTTGGAGCAGCAGGGGAAATATTAAACATATTTTAGGGCTTCAGGTGATCAAAATCTCAACTATCCAAGTCCATTATTTCTCATCACTGGAAGAGTAGAAGCCATAGTTGAAAAAAATATATTTGGGTTTATATGGGGGAAAAAAAAAAAAAGAACCTTTGATATTATTGAAATATCTACTAGGGGCACTGTAATAGTTCTGCTTAGGGCTCTTCCTACCATTTTTACTGCTAGAAATCCAGTTTCTTCAAATTCCCGAGTTCTGTAAGGTTTTGCTGTAATTCTAATTTAACCAAACATTACTTATGCTGATTATTTTATACAGTGCAAACACAGGATGGAAGAAGGTGTTAATTGCAGTCTGTCAGTTGTTAATTGCAATTTACCCACAACGAGTAGGATAAAGATTAGGGTGTTTCCACGGTTCCCTTTTGCTATCTTTCCTTTGTCTCTCTGCCTACTCCCACAACATTTTCCATTAAATGAAGTTACAGGAAAGAAGGACTGGAAATCTGCCAGCTGCTGACAGTCCTACTATATCAACTGATTCCATCTGGAAGCCATTCCCTGCACACACCTGAGAGGCCTTTGCAATGGAGGAACAAAGCAGAACGTGGCATGAGTTGCTCTGTCCAGTCTTGCCAGTCTTCTTCATGCTGTCAGTCCAGGAGCAACTACCTGGGACTTACTGTTGATCACACATTGCCTCCAGAAAGCGTTCAGCTTACTTACAGCATTCACCCTTTCTCAAAAATAAACTCATGACTGCTTTGCTAAAAAGGCTGTTACCCAAAGCACTGGTGCAGGAAAAGCAGCTGCCCAGGAAAAGCATCCCAGGAGCCTTCAGCAGAACTTATCCTTTTATTCATCAACAGGAACATCCATAAGCAATCCTTCAAGTCAAAACTGTTCTCCGTTATTTCATATCTAAAGTAAACGCATCCTTATAGCAAGATAAAAAAGTACTAAAGCTGATACAAGAGCATTTGCCATATTAATCTTAACCTTCCCACTGAAAGACAGTTATGCAAAACATGCCTGTAAAATTAAATACACTAAGCCTTCAAAGCAGAATATTCAAGGGAGTTAACACACCAGTGGGCTAGCAAACAATATGTAATGCCCATGTATGAGCAAACTTATTTCCGACATCGTGCTCTACGTTATAATTGCCAGTGTAACAATAGAGCAGCCTCATCAGCAGCCATTTTACTACTGGACTACCCATATCCAGCACTCAGCTTTCCAACACAAAAGGATACATCCATGCATCACTGGCGTAGCAAACCTATGGATCTGAAACACACAAATACATGTGAAAAATATTAAACAATAACAGCCAAAAAAAGGTAAATGAGTGACTATGGTTTGCCTAAGGATTTTGTGGTAGTTTTATATACTGTATATAATTTACTTTTTGTTTAGGGTGAAACATTCTTTTCTGAGAAAAGAAGTTCAGGGAGAACAGCAACATATGTAATCCTTATTAGCGGGAAGGAAAAAAGTGAAAGTCTAATCCTAGTTAAGCAGCCTGGACAAAAAGCAAGCTGCTTTCTCCTCCCTATACATAGCATTTACTCTCCTACAAACATGCCAGATATACAGCAATATCTGCTGAAAATCTTTCGACATGGTATGTTTGCTTTACCTCCACAAGAGGACATATGCAGAGACAGTAGTTACAGAAGCCTTCAGTAAGATATATTTTTATGTGATTAATACTCAAAATGCTTGTTCCAGGGTTTTTCCTATCCTGCCATTCCTGAATAACCTAATCCTTCAAGAAAACTTTAAAGTTCTCCAATACTAGAAGTCAGAAATCCCACACTTCATTACCTGAAACTGTTCCTGCATCAAGCCACTTGTAATCAACGTGAGGGTAAGTGTAGCCTAAAATACCAGTTATCTCCCTTTTCAGCTTCTGTGTTTTGTCCCCTAGGTCTGTTTTCACTAACCAGCCACACTTGGCTTTCCTTTGCTGTTCCCACCACAGCTTCTCTCTCATTTCCCAAGCTTTATTTGCACAGCACTATGCAAACTTTACACCCAGTCATATGCCCCTGGAATATGCAGAACAGCCCTTCTCTAACTCATATCTTCACATTCCAGAAGCACTGCACAATCCAGCCTTTTGGAACAGTGCTGTCTAATGTAACAGCACATCTCCACAGGTTACTGAGGCAGAAATAGAAGCCGTGCGTCATTTGCTTTGATAAATGCAAAGTACTGATGGAGAGAGGAGGCTGCTGTAGCACAGGCAATTCAAGGAGTTTAACAGACAGAGGATGTCCCCAGTAGGAAGGAGCTTAGTCTGGCCATTAAGGTGCCACAGCTGTGGCTCACGGTCATGCACTTGTATTTGCTGGACTAAGTGAATTCAAAGGTTACACTGTGCTAGTCTCCATTTGAAATAAACTGGAAGAATCTAAACTGTCAGTCTTACTCTTAATTTTCAGCTTTATGATCTATTCACTAGGAAAATGGGATTTCAACTGCACTCATGGAGAATGACGTGAGACAGTCTTAGGAAAAAAGCAATGAACTGGACCTTGCCTCTACGCAAAGATAGATAAGTAGCTAAACTTCAAAACGCTTGAGAAGCATATGCTGTACAGTGTAACTTCCCCTCTGGTTTATATGAGCAGCTATCTTCATAGCACAGTATCTTCAAGTACAGACACTTCCAAAAAATTAGCTTTCTAGAAGTACTACTGACAACATTGACAAAGTTGGAAGTTTGAAAGCAGAAGACTCACTGTGCTAAACTAGATGATGAACAGCCACGTTATACTAGATTCTGGCTGTCTGAAAGAGACAGAATCACAAAAAACTGTTGCATACTTACGGTAAAAGCATATTTGTTCTCTATTAACCTAATCGTTATGAAGTGCTTACCTCTGGTTGAGCACTAAATTCTCTCAGAAGGTGTCCATTCCATACAAACCGTGGATCTGCCTGCACCAAGAAAAAAGCCAATGTGCTTTTAGAGACTGTCAGTTCTGTTTAATTCAACATCAAGACAGTATCATAGTATCCATGTGTCATGCAAGTTTAGGTGAACAGGTACAAATGGAGATGAAGTTCCTGTCTTTCATCAGTAGCCTTCATATCCTCAACTAGAAATCTAAATAAAGATTGGAGGGAACCATTCTTTTAACTACTCTTAAGAGTGTTGCCTGACACTTCTAAACCATTAACAACTGAGCTGCAGAATATAATGCTTTGGTGCCCCTGTACTGGTGTTGTTTCCTTCTACCAGTACTGTTAAAAAAACAACAAACAAATATCAAACGAAAACACCTACACACCAAACACAGACCAGACTTCTCTTGCAGAGGCAAACTGCAGTTGTTCAAAATTGCCACCATCCTTTTGATAAGGTATTATACTGCAGCCATGGGCATATGAAATTACACTGAAATAACTTCAACCTTCCAAGATCTGAATTTGCTTGAAACTGATGCCTTTTTACTGTACTTTGCCTTTCAAACAGCCTGCTGAAGTGACAAAATTTTAAGGCAAACCAATCCCTTCGTGTCCTTGCTCTCCCTGGCAAGAGCACTGCCAGAGCAGCATTTGATGACACAAAACAGTCCCCAAATGTAAACAGTTTTTCCAATATTAAAAAAACAAAACAAAAACCCATCAATACAGACACAAGAGAATTTCAAGCTCAAATTGCATTTGGCTGTTTTTAAGACAAAAGCAGCATACTAAATTAATGCTTTACACAAAGAGTTGGAATGCTTTAGACAGAATACAACATCCCAAGACTGACAGCCATAAAACCTGCAGTTCTATCCCAAGTTATCCTGGAAAAGAATATGAACACAAGTGCAATTTATTCCACTCCGGATTTCTTCCCCTCATTCCAGGTCAAAGGAATTACTTGCTTTCTCTCAATTTTTCTGCTTAGCTCCTTCTTATTGTAATTAGAAGTGTTCAATATTAAATTAGAGGCAAAATTTAATTTATTTTGAATTTTTCAAAATCCATTTGAAGTATACTTTAGAAAGCACTTCCAACTGCCGATTTGGAAGCATGACATCGGATCAGAACAGATCCCTAAGACGTCGTGCTGCTCACAAGCCACGAGACTTGTGTGGACCAGCATGTTCAGACACAACCTCTAATAGCTTGGATGAAACAGCAGCATCATTTAAACATCACCTGCATCAAACTGACTGACAATTTGCAAGACACGGACATTAAGCAAACACAAATCCTTACCCGCTCTAGAAGGCTCATCTCCTGGAACTCTGGGCTCGTGTTGGCCAACCGTTGCAGGGTATGTGTTAGGTCATAGGTTGTTGAGAAGTAAAACCCATCCACGCTCAAGACATGGTTAAGCATTGATAAAAATACTTTATTGTCCTGCAACTGTTGAGATGAGGAAAGAATAGAAGAGCCGTCATATACTGCTATCAAAATAGTTTACTCTTGTAAGCTACCACTACTTTTTGAAGTGATGAGATGAATTTTGCTAGTGCTCTAGCAATACATGACATCATCCAGAGATTACCATGCAAGGAGGAAAGCATGAGAGTGCAATTCTGATACCAGTTCACTGATAACTTGCAGCTAGCACACTGCAACCAAATTCTGCAACAACAGTGGAGAGCAGAGAACAGTATTCCTGTGAGGTAAATAGCTACTGGTATTAAACGAATTCTGACAACTTCCAAGCAAAAGGGAAGTTGTTAGTTTCCCTGAAAACCATTCAGGGAAAAAAAAAAAAAGAAAAAAAAAAAAGAAGACAAGATGGCAAGACAAAAGAACAGTTATAATCCATGTTCTGGTTCAAGTTCTGATTAACCTCATTCCTTTCCTGAAAAATCATCAGATTCCCTTCCAGCTCCATTAGTTAGACACCCTGACCTGCCAGCAAACAGCAATAGTTTATCGTAGGGGCTGTCAGAAGAGAACCCGTGAGAAAGACTTAACAGAAGCATTAGGAAGAGTGTACCATCTTAAGAGAAGCAAAAATGCACATCCATAAACTGCTGATGATATTCTAAGTTGCACCATGTGAGTTCATAATCTCGAATGCCATAATTTTATATACATCTATACACAAATATTACAGCCATTCTAGTAACATGATCAGAAAAAAGGTATTGTTCAAAGAGCTTCCTAAAAAAAAAATTCATAGCCTCATCAAATTAGGTCCCGTGGCAATGAACATTAACATACAACAACATTCCTCCACACTCCCCTAATGAGTGTACCTACCTGAATATCAGTTAAGTGCAGCATGGTCTTTTTGTAGGAGAGGATGTCAAAGTCTGTCGCTTTCCAGATTGCATGACTGAAAATCTCACCTACTTTTTTCTTTTTTGTTATTACAATAAGATACGTGCCTGTAAATCAGAAAGAACAAAGTTAAAAAAAAAAAAAAAAAAGCTGTATATACTAAGAAAAGCAGCCTATAACCATATCAGAAAACTGAAACCAACAGGGTTTTATGTTCAGTGTAGTAAAAGCACACAGGGCTGAAGCAAAAGCAAAATGTACTTGCTAAGCAAGCTACCCACTTCTCTATGCTCAGAGATCTTGAGCTACTCATTAAGTTTAAGGAATTTTAAAAAAAGTGGATAAGAAAGTGTCACCTACTCTTACTTCTGATCAGAGACACTCAAAGTCTTCAGGTTTGCAAACTCAGAAAGAGGCCAATGCTCTTGAATGTGGTTTGAAAAGCACAGAGCAAGTCCAAAATACATGAAAGGACGCATGCTTCAAAAGCCAAAAAGACTACTCAACTTACAATGAAAAAATATTCCTCCTCACAGATTCAAAATAGAACAAAGAGATTTGGGGTTCCTTTTAGCAATTTAAGACAGGAAGTTTGCTGTTTCCCTAATTCTGTAACAAACACAGAAAAAACCCACCCCATGATCATGGACAACTCACTTAGAGCACTTTCTCATGAACACAATACAACCTTATCTCTAAGCATAGCGTATTTCAGCATCATCTTGTTTTTGAAGAAAAAGTTTACTCTTAATACCGCAACAGGCAAAGAATATTTATATTTGTTAAAGATGCTGCATTGCTAGATACAGGGCCTGTTTTACAGTTAACAGCAGTGAACTGCCTAATAACACTTAGCTAAAAATTTAATTTAACCAGTAACATCTTTACTTTGACGGTTGTATACTAACACTCAGTGCAAAGCTCTGGAGGGCAGAATGAAAAAAACCCAAGCTTTTAAGAGACTTACATATTCTGTATTTTATTTAGTATTCAGGCAGATGAATAGCAGCCATTACCAAGACTGTAAACGGTGAAAATTCCCCTTTGGGGCAGTTCAGTTTTAAAACAGTCAGCACTCATCGAGTCCCTAAGACACATGTATCCACTACATTGCTCTTACTCTACGAGACCCACAATTCTTTAGAATATGGGCATAGAAAGTTCAGCAGTTTTAAGATCCTGTAGAAGTCACTGCATTCAACACAATCACCCTTTGCCTCAGTTGAGAATACTGCAGTGAGTGATCTTTAATCTTTTCTGCATATGGGGATTTTATTATGTATGCTGCTTATTACATCATTTTTCAGATTACTTCAGTCTGAAACTCTACCAAATTCTACAAAAAGGATTGTTGGACCAGCAATGCTTACTTTCCTGAAAGCTTACACTTTATGCATCAGGTTTATTCATGGCAGTGGCTGCTTAGATCTGATCACTGAGACACTTAGAAAAACCGGACAGCTTTTTCTTACGTTATCCTAAAACTCCCTAAACTTAGAATTCTTCCAGTCTGCCCTTTTCCTTTTCATGGTGGATTTTCTTTGTATTTGTAGGGCAGTTGCAACACAATCATTACTTGAACAGCTGCATCTACTTGTCTATCATCCTGCCACTCAGCTAGTTGTATACCACGATTATTGATTTCAAGTCCAGCTTCACAATGCAACACTCGACTGTTGCATCAAATCCTGCAGCTATGATTAAAACAGTTACATAGAATAAGTAGATGAGGTTCTTTGCACTCATTTGAAATGTATTCCTTATAACTCAAACAACTGCCAGTTAACTCCACTTTTAGAGTACCTCCTGGTTTAAGAGTTACACAAACATTCACGATGAAGTAGATTTGGATGCCTCCATCCTCTAGAAGCCACAAGGAAAGCCTATCATACTGATGAAAGTGCAACCTCAGATACTTGCAAATAGTATTGTTGCCTTTAAAGCTTCTTTAGCCATCTATTTTGTCTAAGTATTTTTAAAAAACACAGTTCTGTTCTCCTTACCTGCCACCAATCGGATTGTTCCCAAAATACCAAATATAGGCCTTGTAACAGCTGAAGGGGGAACATCTTTTTTAACTGAAAAGCAGAAGAAAAGAACATCAGAATTTAAGACTGTTGCTTTCATGACTGTATTGGAACACTATTAAAACTGGATTTCTCCAGCCTTCCCGGTCAAATCAAATTTTGTTACAGCGTTAAGTATAAGAAAGAAAGCATCGGAATTTCAAAGCCTGATGGAGGTTTGGGAGGAGGATCTGGGGTTATAACCCAATTTCTAACCAATTTCTCATGTTTAATCAAAGTCATCATTCAACTGAATAAATTCAAGCTTATTTACATGATAGTATAGCAAGTAGACTCCTCAATAACATATTACCCTGCCAGCTTCCAGAAGATTTGTTTTGAAGCCATCAAGACATAAAGGACGACCAAACCATAAGTGCTTGTGCCTCCCAGATCTGTTTGCTTCTTCTGAGCCTTGGGCTATTTGTGTCTCAGAAGACCCAGGCTATCTCTGCAAAACTACCAACAGCAGCATACATGTGGCAAGGGACACAGTATTCCAAACAACATACCAAGAGATCCAAAAAGTATCCAAATATTAATTAAAAGTGTTAGCATGCGTAAGTTTTATCTACCTACACTTTTAAAACAACAGAAGGGATATTAGAGAAATCTAAAGAAATCCAAAACATCCCCCAGAACGAGGCATTTACCCAGAACTCAGAAAATTGAGAAAGGTAAGCCTTGAATCTTCCTTTACTTTAAACGCCTTGCAGGTTCATCTGATAAAACACCAGTAGTGAGAGAAATGTAGACTGACAAAAGACTTGGGATAATTATCTTTACAGTTTTGAAGGCGAAATTGAAGTAATATACTACAATACCAAAAGTATCAGTGGGATGGGCACACTGGTCTTACATGAAGTATACAAGAAGCCTCATAAAAGAGAGAGAATGACTGCTTTTCTATTATTATTACCATAGCATTTCTGTCTGTTTGGAGATTAGTAATACTGTGGTACCAAACCGCTGAAGTACCAAAATGGAAGTCTCCTACTGCCTTAATTTTACTGTTACTTAATCAAAGTTCTTTGTTCCACATTCTTTAAAAAATGAAACTAAAATTTTCAAGACATCAACAGGCTTAGGACTACTCCCACTGACATCTGAACCCAGATTTGCAAAACAGATCAAAAACTTACAGTAAGGGTTTTTTACTGTTGCTATTTCTAAAGGCTTTATGAAAAGTCAGGTTTCAGTTTTAAATAAAAGACAGCACTGGGACAATTTGGAAAAGCTGTAGAACCCCAGTGTTCAATCCTTCCCCTGTTCGATCTTGAACTTCTAGCACCAACCCCAACTAGCTTGGATGAGACAGCTTCCCCTGCTGTGAAGCACAGTCTTACCAAAAAACAGGCAAACACTATCACCCTGGTCACCCACAGCATCAATCCCACAGCCAAAAGGCATTTGAAACAAAGCTCTGCAGAACAGAATACAATGCACTGTTTTAAACCGTAACTAAAAATAAAAACAATTATGTCAGTATCATCTCAGTAAGGTTGTGAAGATCTCCTTGGACTTCGAGAGCAAAACAGACAAAAAGGACAGAGAAGACTGCATTGAGAAATAGTGGTGAGGAGAGTCACCTGTAAGAGTGACTTCTGTGGAGACTCTATCAATAGCAAGCACATCATCTGCTCCGTCATCACAGGCTTCCACATAGAACTTCTCTGGTGTTATATGCCTTTAAGAGAATAGAGAGGAAAAAGGAATTAGTTTAGTAAAACTTACTTTGGGTTTGTTTACTCTTCACCACCTGAAGACAGAGCAATCAATTTTACACCTTATTTCAGCTGCAAAATAACAAAATTCTCACTGGATTGCTTCCCAATAGCCGCTGATGTTGACAGTGTGCAAAAAAACCCACCAAAAATAAAAGAGCAAAAAGCAAGTCAAACTCATCAGTGATTGCAAAATTCATGGCCTGCTTAACAATCTTAATCCTTTGTTATTACTGTAAGGCAAAGACACAAAAGTGAGTTTGTGTATATAGTGGTCTACTCTAATTCCTGTAAGCTTGAACCATATGTCATAAGACACAACCCAACACAAAATTGGGAGTTTTTAAACCAAAAGCTTCCTAACAGATCAGACCACATCCCTAAGGCAAGTCTAATAAACATAGAAGTAATGTACGAAATGATAAACACACCTGTTTCACATTAGTGTTGTAAGTACTGCAAGAATCCACTGGAAACAACACAGTAGAAATGGAAAAGTTCAAGTGGCACACTAATTTATTGAAGCAGGTGTCTCAACACTACCATTTCCCAGACTCGTTAGCTAGGTCTACATAACACACATGGCATTAATATGTATCTTCCCCACCAGCCAAGTCACGCACTTCCTTCCTGTTCAGCCTTCACTGCCATCTTTCCCTTCCTTCCCCTCAAAACCAGCACAAAACCCCGTGCTAGTCATAAACAGCTTTTAGAAGTGTTCCTTAAAAATGTGGTATTTGCAAGAAGCCAGACACATTATACTGTGCTTTGATAGCAGAGTTATGCAGAAGTGACTTGTAGCCATACACAGGAATGCTCAGCAAAGAAACACCCCAAACACTCTTAAACTATTCTTGACTCTTATAGTGATTTTTCTTAGTTTAAGGCTTGACAAGACATGGGGTCAGAGTTTTAAAATTCTTGTTCTGGTAACAGGGTAGGTATTTTTAGGCTCCTTCTCCCTAAATAGATCTTGCATTTCTACACATCTTTTATTTTTTTTAATCCTTCAGAAAGCTGAATTAGAATCCTAATTTAGATCAGAAGAGTCTGATGGCCAGGTTTTGGTAGCGGGGGGAGCTACGGGACGGGGTTCTGTGAGAAGCTGCTGGAAGCTTCCTGTGTCTGTCAGACCCAATGCCAGCCAGCTCCAAGACAGACCCACTGCTGGCCAAGGCCTGGCCCAGCCCATCAGTGACGGTGGCAGCACCTCTGGGATAACACATTTAAGAAGGGGAAAACACCCAGCACAACAGCAACTGCAGCAGGGGAGAGGAGTGAGAACATGTGACCAAAACAACCCTGCAGACACCAAGGTCAGCGCAGAAGGAGGGACAGCAGGTCCTCCAGGAGCTGCAGCAGAGTTTCCCCAGCAGCCCCTGGTGCAGACCAGTGAGGCAAGGCTGTGCCTCTGCAGCCCATGGAGGTCCCTGGCAGAGCAGAGATCCACCTGCAGCCTGTGGCGGACCCCACACCAGAGCAGGGTGATGCTGGTTAGAGCAGGGTGCTAATAACACTAGGGTTGTGGGTTTGATCCCCATATGGGCCATTCATTTAACAGCTGAACTTGATGATCTTTGTGGGTCCCTTCCAACTCGGAATATTCTGTGAGGCTGTGACCCCACGGGAAGCCAGTGCTGGAACAGGCTCCTGGCAGGACTTATGACCCTGCTGGGAAACCATGCTGGAACAGTCTGTTCCTGAAGGACTGCACCCTGTGGAAGGGACTCACACCAGAACAGTTCACGAAGAACTGCAATCTGTGGGAAGGACTCACTTTGGACAGGTTTGTGGAGAATTGTCTCTGGGAGAGGGACCCCATGCTGGAGCAGGGGAAGGAGTCCTCCCACTGGTAAAGCAGCATCAGAGACTAAGTGTGATGAACTGACCACAAACCCCATTCCGAGTCTCCCCGTGCTGCTGGGGGAGACAAAGAAGGTAAAGAAAATTAGGAGTGGCATTGAGATGAGGAAGAAGGGAGGGATGAGGGGAAGGTGTTAAGATTTGGCTTTATTTCTTATTATCCTACCCCGATTTGATTGTTACTAAATTAAACTAATTTCCCCAAGTTGACTCTGCTTTGCCAGTGACTGTAATTGCTGAGTGATCTCTCCCTGCCCTTACCTTGACCCGAGAGTTGTTCCTTTTATTTTGTCTCCCCTATCCAGGTGAGGAGGGGAGTGACAGAGCCAATCCAGTGTGCACTCAGGATCAACTCACCACAGAGTCCTTAAAAAGAGGTTTAGAAGACCCCACTTTCCACTCACTTAAAGCAAGGCCAACTTCAAAGTTTACTCAACCTCTAAGTTCAACCCTGTTTCTTAAGGTGTATTTTGACTCTCCCGAAGGATGGTGATTCCATAGCCTCACTGGGAAATTAGAGGAAAGCCAGAGGAGAGCAAACACTGAACTGAAAAGATCCACCAAACATAACACAACCAGCTGTAAAGCAACTAATAGTTAAGTGGTCATCAGATAACTTAACTTCATTACAGGAAAATTAGTCTATGAGTCCTAAAATGGGAAACACATCTACAGTATTTCCTTTGTAAATCAGCATCCTTAAATCTTTCACAGACACATATTAAATGCTTTATCTTTGACAATAAAAACATCCAGAGTAAGAAATACAAACATGCAGTTCGCTGAACACTGAAGCCTTAAAACACCTACTTTGCTTTCATTACTTCTGTTTTTAATGAAGTGCATGTGTGCATCCTCAGCTCTTTAGGGGAGTTTCACAGCAATAATGGGAGATTTTTTATGGCAAAAAGCAACAAGCTTACACAGACAGAACAGGGGCAAGACAAGCTTAAAGACATCTACAAACCCTCACTTTGTTAAAGAATCCAAAAAGAAAAGAGGATATACTATTTAAGATGCAGTCAGAAACCCATTGCTAGCTGGCAGCAGGGGGCAGGATGCATTTTTTCCACAAGAGAAAGCTACAGCACATCTTCCGTTGGTTTAGTTGAACACACATCTTTCTCTGGTATGTCAGTTGACACACAAGATTCCAGCTAGAAAAACAACTGGGAAGAGGCTCTACGAAGTTTAACATTGGACCTGTTGTGCCATTAACACAGATGCTCACGGACTCTTACTTATCTGAGTATCGCAAGCAAAATAAGTTGAAAAAATATGTTAACTTATTGGGTTGTAAACAGTCTCCAAAGAAAGTGTTGAGAACTATAGTTTCAGTTTTTGAATACCCTGTATGAAGAGCACAACATGGACAAAACATCCACACTGACCATACAGAGGACAAAGCGCATTTCCATCCACGATCAGTACTTTTAAAAGCTGCTCCTTAACATTATAAAGTGCAACATGGCCATGACACTACTGCAGTCTCAGCACAGAGATTCACATGCATATTGGTTAAAGCCTGTTTTTAACCAACTGAGAAGCTTATAGAGCTTCAAATAATTGTCATATAAACAAATGTTTTCTTTACCACATGCAAGAATAACAATTTCTCCCTGAAGAACAAGAAGTCTTTTATTCTCAATATCCCCAAACTGAAAAGAAAACAGAGAGAATTAAGGCTGCCACCGCAAATGATGCTTCGTCTCTCAATGTGTGTTGTATGCCCCACTTTGCTAGATCAGATCCCAGCATTTCTCTCTCTCAAATCCTAGACCACATTATCTCCTGCCACTACCACTGCCGTTTTAATAATTTTATCACCTTTACCTCCTCTTACACAATGTCCATAGTTTAAGCAAAGCTAGAAATTTCTGATTCACACTCATTCAAAGTCCTTCTTCCCATGGTCCTCTCCAGGACCAAATTTGGTGACAAATGTGTCATGAAGAATGCAAGACAAGTCATCCCTGTTTTCAGCCCAAGAGACCAAAAAGGCTTCAGCAGCTTGCAGCACTGAAACAGAACTGTTGTTGACTCTTTTGGATGTCTTGAGTGAGAGGGGAGACAGGGGCAAGAAGAAATCAAGTTACCAATCTACAAAGCTGACAGAAGTTGAACAAATACTACACTGCTGGGATCACCTTTAAAAATTGCCTTAAATACAGCTGTGCAACACAAACTGGAAAGCCTAAGGCCCTGCAAGATATTAAATCCGTGCTTCAGAAGAAGTGTGATAATTAGCGCTCTTCAAAATTTTCAACAGAAAGATGATTCACTTAGTCCTTGCTTCATTTGTGCAAGAAGTTTAACGTTTCCTAAAATAAATATAGTTGAGGAAGAGGCCAAGACTCAAAGCAGTTCCAGCCCAAGTGCTGATTTACAACTTTACCAATTACCAGAACTAGGCTAGTAGTCTCATTCACACTTAGATGACCTTTTCTATCATGAAATCGCTACAGTCAAGATGATTGCCTCTCACTTGTCTTTCAGAAAGGAAGCTGATGAACACTGCATGCAAGAATAGGTTCATCTCCAAACTGTACTCACAAGCAAGCCTGTACGTCTATCACAAGCTTAGACAGATAGCACACATGTTAATTTTACTCATCTGACAAGCAGATATTAAATGGTGAAGAAATAATCATTCACAACTAGGAATCTGCAGATTCATTCTATTCTTTTAATGAAATAAGGACAGATGAAAGTCCAAGTGTCAGTATTACATCAAAAATAACAATCAGTAAAGTAGTATTTTACAGAAGTCCATAGTGTCTGTAGTTATGTTAAGAACTGGTTTTCATACACTTGGCCATATTCTGTTGTTGTATAAACTTCATATTTGACAGTGGAGCCTGCCTTCTCCTCGGCTACATTGTCACTGCTGTCTAGAACCATACAAGACATCAACAGCTCTCACCACCTTGCTTCATCACCATGTCGCTTCCCTTACAACTTAACAGCACGTCAGATCTCCACAAAATTGAAGTCCTTTCATTTCCTTCTACTTTAACTAAAGGAAAACTGACCACCATTACAATGAACTATTTCTCAGTATTGCTAAAGAACAAAGGAAGTGATAACCGCAAATATTTTACATTGATAGTATAACTCATATTACTCGAGAGTAGTATTGAAGAACTGCAATAACCAAATTCCCATTTCAAATATTACTGAAGGTGACTTGGATTTCATTTTGATAATCTCCAACTGAAACTGTGTGGATTGATGCCAAGAGATAAAGCAACTCAGTAGATTTCATTCCTACAATTCAAAGTTGTGGGAAAAAAGTATTGATTCCCAACATAACAAACATAAAAAAACCAAAAAAAGAACAAAGCACTGCTTGCTTACACCAAGTATAAAGTCAGACTCATTTACAGTTAAGTGAGATAGTATTTCTTTCGTTTGTGTATTTGTTGTGAAGTTTCACTTCCTTCATTATGTTATAAAGCAGCATTGTGTATCATACAGATGACGCGCAGTTGCATCCCACACTTTAATTAGGCTAATCTTACAGACAGGAATGTTCCTGTGTTCAGATACAGCATGAAAGAGGACCCAGCATGCTCTAATGGCCACTAAAGATAGTACTTCACTCAATATCACTTAAGCCTTCTAGGTCTCAACAGCCAAACCCTTACTTCAGTAATTGATTATTTCACCATAAATACTTAACATTGCTCTAATGCAGGAAACTCTTTGATGTCAGCCTCTGAATACTGTAATAAAGCAAGCCAAAAGCACACCCTGTACTGCACAGAAATGCATTCGGGATCTTGAGTACAGCAAACTGGTCTGCAGTGAGATATAGGAAAGATGTTAGTTTATGCAGAGTCCCAACAGCATGTTAAGTAACAGAGCTAACACACTGGTGGTTTCAGCACTCCAGAGAATCCAGATTTTCTAGGTGAGCAGATGTGCTAATTATATGTCTCCCATTAATATTACTCCTCAAGCAGAAACAGCTCAAGGAATTGGAACATCTCCCATAGAGCAGTAGTTGTTGCAGGGAGAAAAACCTCAGGATTTAGAAAACACTAATGGAAATATAATTTAAAAACAAAACAGAAAAGGCATGTATTAAAGGCTTAGCTACATAATGTCTATTTCCAGTGAAGTTTCACCCTAGATGAAAATAATTTACTGCATAAGTTAACATCCTGCTCAACCAACATCCTTGAGCTTTACCACGACAGCCACATAGATGGAGCAAGAAGAAAGGGATTTGTAGCTGTTCTTTCTGGAAGCGTTATTCAAACCAAAATGCCCTTTTAGACCTCCCCTCAAACGCACACAAGTGGAAGGCACTGTGTTAGAGTGCAGTAGCTACTAAAGACTGACAAGTACTTTCACAAAGCATGTGAGGCAACATAACTATGGGCAGAAAGAGTTAAATTCGAAACACAGCTAGTGTCATGGACCCACAGGATACTGAGAAGGCTATCAGCAAGATAAGTCTTCATCCAAGCACAAAGAAAAAAAAAAAAGGGTTTTACCTGAGCCAAAACAACAGCCAGAATTTTCTCTATTCTGCAGACTGCTTTAACAATCAGTTTTTGTATATTAACTAGACTGGCAACTCCACTACCAGTTGTGGATGCAATAACTGCAACAGTGGTTTGAATTTTACAATTTATTACTGAGGCTACTTAATTAAGTATAGCAATGACAGATGACAACTATGGCTAGCACTTTCCAGGTTCACAGTTTTCCCCAATAATTGCTGGTGTATCTCAATTAGTTCCATAAGCAGCACAAATGCCAGACATCAGCACTTTTACTGGTATCACCTGAACTTGACTGATGACACTGGTCAAAGCACAAAGGGCATGAACCACCACTTTTGATAAGGTGGAGAACACAAGCAGTTTGTGTTGAGAGCTAGAACCTGGGGCTGGATGTACAGGGTGGGGCCCTGCAGAGCACTGCAATCAGGGAAGCTCCACACAGGCTCATCAGACTACCCCGAAGAAGTACAGTTGCAGAATCTCACCTTAGCATCTTGAGAATGAGTAATCAGTTAAAAATCAAAACCCAAACACTGCCATCACTAAATCCTGAAATTGAAGTCTAGCCTGGATTTTTCATAAGAACATTCTCCGGTGACCTTGACAACCTGGTAGGTTTGACTCATCACCCAAGTTATGGCTCTGTATCTTGAAATGCTTGGTAGAAATTCTGCAACCATTATCACGACTTGGTGTAATGACAAGAAAAGAAAAAAAAAAAGCTAATTTTTCAGAACACAAAACAATTCTGTTTTCATGTTTATGAAAAAACTCATGTTAAACCACATCTGAGACAGCCTTGTTCTAAAAAGATCAAAGCTTACTTTTAGCCAAGATTAAACTTTGAAAGAGAGAATTCTTAACTAGCCTGTATCCAGAGAAGTGCTTTTACTTGAAAAAATTCTCAGTAAGAACAACTGTGCACTACAAGCACACAGCTACTACTCACACAACTCACCTTTGCTCCTCTGCAGGCAAAAAGATCACAAGATCAGCTTAAAGAAAGACAAATACTGCTAAGGTGACAAGAGGAGGAAAAAAAAAAAAGCTTTCAGTCAAGTAAAGTCTTTCAGCCATCACCAATGATCTTACTCTTCAGCAATACGCAATTATCTCTGGGGTCTGTGTACCCTCACATAACCACCTAAACAAAATAAGGAGCCCCGTGACTTTGAAACACGTAATGGCATTATGGCAAACTGTTTATGCAGACCTCCAAAGGATCTGTTTACTCTGAATCCAAAAGATGACTGTCAAATGAAAGTTAACAGAGCATAAAGTACAGTTAAATCAGGCTTAAGAGTCACTTTCAGATACTGGTGCCTGAAAACGGCATCAGTAACTCAATTACGGCATTTCCAGCTACTATTTAGAGGTCAAAAGCCTGGGAACACCTTTAGGACACACAAAGACACTTCGCTTTTGGCTTCAGACAGTCATGAAGAGACTCATGCTCAGAGCAATATCCTCGGGAGTTTGAACCGGTCAGTGTGAGGGCTTATAATGGAGATGCCTCTTGCAGTGTTAACTTTGCATTGCTTTCGGTTATGGAACTTCTTCTGCTGTATTAAAGGCAGCAAATAAACATGTGGTATGCATACACACACAGTCAAAGGGTTACAGTCTCCCTTAAAAAAAAGTTTGTTTTAATAAAAAAAATTACGCTGGGTAGTTGGAAGAATTTATTTGGAAAAGTCACAGCCAGCACTGCACAGGAGAGTCTCGAAAGTTCAAAGCCCTCAAAGTTCACTCATAAACTGGCATCAAAACCATCACACATCACAAAAAAAAAGCCCATTTGTGTCACGAGAGACCGATGGACAAGCACGCCTAGGGAGCCTTCTGCTGGCAAGCGGCGCTGCACACACACAGCCTTACACCAGCGCCCGAGCCCCTACGGCAGCCACCGACAACCAGGAAGGCAGAACCGCAGAATTGTTAGGGTTGGAAAGAATCTCCGGAGATCCCCTGGTCCAACCCCCTGCCAAGGCGGGGTCACCCAGGGCAGGTGACACAGGAACGCGTCCAGGTGGGTTTGGAATGTCTCCAGAGAGGGAAACTCCACCACCAGCAGGCAGCCCTGGCTCCTCACGCCGAGGGAAGCCCCGCAGGCGCTGACCTCCTGGACACGCGGGAGGGAAGCGACACAGACACGGGAGCCGCCCGCCCGCAGCGCTATCGGATGGACGGCGACAGGGGACCCGCGTCCGCGGCCAAAGTCCTCCCTCGTCCTCCTGCTCCCGCCCTCCCGCACGCAGCCGCCGCCTCAGGCCAAGCCCTTCGCGGTCACCTGCGTGAGCGGGGGAGCAGAGATGGGCAGAAAGGGCAGAGGACAGGCCGGGGAAGGGCGGGAGACAGCAAGGGACGGGCGACCGTCGCTCCACCGGCGGCTCCTCCCTTCCCTTTCCCTCCCCTTCGGCAGGTGCCAGAGCCGCCTCACCCCCGTCCCAACGGGTCACTCACAGCTTCAGGCTGGCGTAGGCCGCCGCTGCCGTGGTTCCTGCCGGTACCGCCGTCGCCATCCGTCCCCTCGGGCTGTCCCCGGCCGCCGCCGCCGGCTCCGCTCCGACCCGGCCGCTCCCTCCCAGCCCGACTGACGCGTCCCTGGGCCGGAGCGACGGGGCGCCGCTCGGGACAAACCTCCGCGGGCGCGCTGGCGAGCCCAGGGCGGGGCGCCGCCTATGGCAGGAGAGGGCGGGGCCGGGCGGGCTAGCCGGTGCCGCCATTGGCTGAGGCAGCGCGAGAGAGCTGTGCTGAACTGCACGGAGGCAGCACCACGTACTCGAGCAGGGCCAGTGGCGCAATGGATAACGCGTCTGACTACGGATCAGAAGATTCTAGGTTCGACTCCTGGCTGGCTCGGCTGCTCCTTTTTTCCTTCCCCTATTTTTCTTTTTTTCCTCTTGTACTTCGATCCGAGGATGCTGCCTACAACCCTCCCCACACTTCAGCCCAGGCCCACTGCTGCCACTTTCGTGTCCCCACTGTGGGGGGTCCCCAAACCTCCCAGGGTTGCGTGGTGTTACAGGGCTTGCTGCCCTTGGCAGCCCCACAACTCGGGGACAGCTGCTGTCCACCCGGGAACCCTTTCTGACCCCCCAGGCCATGGGGTTCGGCAAGGAGCAAACCTGGGTCACCTCCTGGCCAGTCTCCCACCGGATCCAGCTCTCTGGGTGTCATGCCCCAGGTTTGGGCAGCTTCTTGCCTCAAGGAGGGGGAACTATAATTAGTTATTCCTATTTATTTGCTTCATTTTAGCTGATAGCTCCAAGCTGCTGTGGTGCTGCTTGGCCAACATCCAGTCTTCGGGCATGAGGCATCCTGGTAGCTGATAGCAGGGGGACCATGCCTGACTCACAGAGCCATGGGAACAGTACCCAAAACCCTCTAAGGAACTCATCCCCACCAACACTGCAAATGAGACTCCCATGCTGGGATCAGAGTCTGCTCCCACATGCAGCACACCCCTCCCCAGCTCCTCAGCCTGAGACCGGGCTCTCACCAGAAGGATGCCAGAGCAGGACAGCCTCTGATGGAGCTGCAGCAAACACCTTTGCTGCCTGCTAAGGACTGGAAATTCCCAGTGGACCCCACTGAGGTCGTTCTCCCCACCAGTCCCTACTTCAGCCACTGAGGTGGGGGTACAGGAGTAAGGAAGAGGTTGGGAAACCATCATTTCACAGCATAACTCCCCCCACTCTGGACTCTGGGCAATGGCAATCATTGTCAGTTTAGGAAAGACTTGACTCTGAGTGTTGCTTAAGATACTGTCTTTAATCACTGAAATCACAACAGGCCAGTGGCTTCGTTCTGCTACTGGTCTTCATTCTTTATAAATACTTAACAGCACAGAAGAAAAGAGGGCTGTGTTCACAGGACGCTAAGGTTAGTTACACCAGCACAAATCCTAAAATACTCTCTCCTGGAGCTGAGCTTTGAAGGAAACATAAAATAACTAGTACCATTCAGTATCGTTAGCCAGGCTCTGGATTTGCTTTCCGGATCCGGAAAGCCAGAGCCTGGGTGTGTGTGCCTGGGTCCCTGCCTGGCCATGCTCCGCAGACCTGCTGCGTGGGGAGGAGGGTTGGTGCCGGCAGGGCTGGGAACTGCAGCCCAGTCATCCCTCTACCAGGGCCGCAGGGCATTCCTGCCTTTACAGGACTCTTTGCCATGTATTTGCACGTGGGGACAGTTTCTTCCCATCTCCTCTCTTGTCTGAGTGGATTGTAGATGCATATTGCCACACCAACTTCTGGCTGCCCTGGAAGAAAGCAGGGTAAGGATTTTTATTGCTTAGGAAAGCTTTGCTTCTCCTTAGGAAAAGGGTGGGTGAGCAGTTCCAGGCTGTCTCTGGGCTCGTGACAGGAAGATGTCTGCCCAGTCAGCTTCAGTAAGTACAGCCAGGGCCACGGCAGCCAGCAAGCAGGACACAGAAATGGAGAAGGAAAATGAACAGACAAATGCTGTGCGATGATGAGAGATACAAACCCCTTCCCAGCTCCTCCCAGTGGCACAGGCATTCACAGGGTGGGGGAAAGGGATGTGTATCTGGTCATAGCCCTTCCCTGCCCGCAGGTACTGACTCCAGGGGTATTTCCCAGTGATAAAGCCTGGGTCAACCTGTCCTTACATTCATGCACAGAAAGTTGCTTAAAATGCACCTACAATCATTTGGCACGGGCACAGAGGTGTGAAAGGCAGGCGTCTCACAGGCAGCACCTGCCTCGCGTCCATGTGCATGGGCACAACTGCACACACCACCCCAGAAGTGAGCACACAGCAAGCAGTCAAGGCCCACATGGGACTTTTTTCCCAAATTAAAGATAATCCTTTCTTTGGAATGGCCAGCCAGACCCATGCCAGCTCTTGGAAGCTCAGTTTCCCCCTTTCAAGGCTGCCACATCACACCTGATTGCTGATGAAACTCCACAATTTCCAGACTAAACAGCTATTCACTTCGTAGTAAAAAGATCTACAGAAAAAAAACCCCAAAACATTTAAACCTTGAAAGACTGGGAAAATGTTTTAAAAGCCCCCGAATGAAATTCAGAAACTGAAGAGCCACAGATCTTTTCAAACGCTTCTCACCAGTGTTTGAAACTGCTGTTCCCTGTGTTTTAACATCAGGGCAGTTTCCTAAATTGCTTTGATCACAGGTGCTTCTTACGCTTTAAATTACACAAAAATGTCTGCTGCTTCTGTAGCTGGGGCTTTCCCCCGGCTCTTATGCAAAAATCCCTATTTAAATGAGTTTCTGTATTCTAAGCAATAGAAATTTAACAGCATGATCTGAATGAAAAAATCTTTTAAGCTCTGATTCCTGAAAGCAGGCTTCAGGGAATTCACTTGAATAACTATTTGCATGAGAGTTACTCATTAACAGCACAATGGGACTTGCAGGGGTCCCTTACTCAAAGACCAGTCAGAAGAACTTGCTGGGGGAGGAATCAAGACTAACTTTTCATAGCACGTTTTCACAGCATCTTAATAAATTAAAAGGCAAGAAGGTTCATGGGAACAGCAAAACCCAATGTTTATCAGCTAGGAGATACGTGGAATTTAACATGTTTTTTGAAATTCTTCTGCAGAGGACGACACAAAGCCTCACACCTCCAGCTCCAGAGCTATTTCTCCCTTTGGGGGAGCTGCCTGAAGGCAGGCAGTGAGGGCTGACAGCTCCACAGATGGCTGGTAGAGGGTCAGGAGGAGAAGGTTCCCCTGTGCAGGATGCCCCTGCCTACCCCCGTGCCAGACCCACTGTCAGGCAGCTGCAGAGCTGGAGACAAGCTGGGGAAAATCAACAGGGACCGAGATACTCATAGCCTGGGAGAAATAATACTGAGCTTAAATGAATTCGAACTCCCAGAGATAGAAGCAGTGCAAGTTAGCACACACAGGGGTGCAGGGCAGTGCAGTAGATGCTTTAGCTTCAAAACCACAAGCTCACAGGCTCCTTTTTCAAAAGCTTCACACTGTCACTTCCTGGTCTTTGTAAACACAGGACAGGAGAGTTTTAGCATTTAATAATTTATAGAGGACCTCAAAACTGGAAGTAGGGCAGCCTTCATTTCCCCAGTGCTGAGGGATACAGGATGGCTGACAGGAGTAAGAAGACACTGTGTGGGAGCAGAGGCCAAACTTTCTGGTGATGCAAAGAGGGCTCCTGCAAGACAGCTTGCTACAAACTGCTCACTTGAGGTTTTCCACAAAGGAAAATTGTCCTTCTCCCCATCCCTTCTCTCTGGCTTATTTTAAGGTTGTGGGGAAGGCTGCAAGGGTGAGACAGAAATTTAAACTGCAGTTTAAAAAGAAAATACCAGTCCCACTAGTGTTTTCAGATCTTGACAAAATGAAGGCCAAAAAATGTGCACAAGGGCTTGGTCTAAAAAATCAAGAGGTAGCAAAAGTATGAGTTACATAGCAGCTGGTCTCTCAGAAACAGCAACAGATGACCAAGGCTGGTGTTTCCAGCTCACTTCCAAAAACCACTTTGATATCTCCTTGCCTTTGCTGCCAAAAGCAGCTCAGGGCGGAGAACCACCTGCCCAGGACTATCTGAATTATTTACTAGGGATTGTGAGCTGGTGTTATTTTCCACCTCAGTGCCTTCAGACAGTCCTAACATGACAGTCAGGCCTTGAATACTCCCTCCCTGCTCCAGCCTAGCTGTGCTGCAGGACACAAGCTGACGGGATGCACTGGGGTGAGAGCACTATGGCATCTGCCCTGGCTGTTGTCGCCCTCGATCCATCCTGCTTGGATGCAGCACTGCTTACATTTTGTGTCAGCTCCCACCCCTTTGCTAACCAGCATTTGGAAGCTAAATTTAAGGCTCTAGGAGGGCTCACATATTTGGGGTCAATTTTACCTCCTCTAAAATCACAGGTAAAACTCTCAGAAGATATATTTCACAGTGGTAAAGTGCCCACCTTTGAGCTTTCAGTCACCCACTGAAGGAATGCATGTCCCCAGGAAAAATGGTGCTGCAGAGCCAAGCTACACCAAAGCTCTGGATGGCTTCCAGACAGGACCAGCCTCCAGCCCCGAGCTGCCATCCCCATCCTGAAGAGCAGTGGAAACAGACGGAAGCACTTGCAACTGAATGGGGCAGAGAGCTGGATGGTCAGCTGGCACCATGAAACTCCATGCCAAGCCCACCAAGCTCCTGAGGCTGGGGCAATTTCACATCTCAGACGTGGCAAGATGATTTATTAACACAGGCAGAGACAGGCAACTTGCTGCTACCTGACACCTGTGCTGCTCCAGATGGGTACACGTTGCTGCCTGACTTCATCAAGAGAAGTTCAAGCTACATCCATGCTACTGGAAAAGAGGTTTGGTTGAACTGTAATGGGTTTTCAGCATGGGCGCGTTTTGCGAGTCCCAGTGCCACGGCCCAGCTAATTTATTGTCGTTTCCACACTAAAAAGATCTTCGAGAATGTCATCCCATCCTTTGCCAGTCAGAACCAAATTTACATCTTTAGCATAGATACGTGAGGATTTAACTGATTTTCCACACAAAAAGACGGAAAGAGTAGTTAAGATCCCCAACTGCATCCAAGGCTTTAAATTAAGATCTTTTTGTTAAACAAAAGTACCAGTACATGAGGGGCTGCACAGCTTTGGTGTAGGTATAGAACATGCACTGCAGGCACACCTATCATACATGTAACACATATGGGGGGAACACAGTTCTTTGACTATAAAGCAGGGGGAGGTCAAGAAAAGAAACAATTTGCCTTCCTGCTTTCTCAGCAGAACAGAAAGTAAGGGCCAAACTCTCTAACCCCTTACTCAGATAAGCTGTTATTATTCATAGGAACAAATCTGTTTATGCTAACATACTCATCTGAATTCAGGTTGTGGAGCTGGGCTCTAAATCCCTGTGTAACAAAGCCTTCATAACAATCTCGAGTTCGCTCCCCGAGCTGTAAATAAGCACCACTATGAAATGGCTTTGTGCTGGGTAAACACCATGAAAAGGAATAGCCAGGCTGAGGGCTGAGCTGTGAGGACAAACTGGAAAACTCAGGCAACTGTCTGTGTATGGAGAGCTTTTTTCCAAAGCGAGCTCTGCAAGCAAGCAAGAATGAGGGTGGATTTCCCCCATGTCCACACTTTCAGCATCCCGACCTTTCCTTTCCAAATATGATCCACTATTCAGACTCTGACACAGCAGACTGGCCCCTGTGTGTCATGCTGACACACAAGCCTGGGCCCCAAGTCATTGCAGGAGCTTAGCCTAGCTTGTTCCAGTTTTTTGTTCTGTTTGAAATGGGATGTTGGCCTCCAATTGCCAGACAGCATTGCCTGGTTTGTGCTTGGAGAGTTGGTGCTTTTACAGCCAGGCTTGATACTGGAGTTCAGGGAATTAACTGAAAGGTCTGAGTGTGCAATTTTGCACAGACCCCTTTCTTTTCTTTTCTTTTCCTAAAGAATTAAGAAAAAGAGAGAGTGTCTAAAAAGCTGGTACTAATAGGTTGGTGTCCTTCAGGGAACCTGATGAAATGTGCTTTCAGGAAACAGCAGAGTGACGGGATGTCCCTGGCAGGCAGGCAGGCAGGCAAGCCAGCCTCTGGCTTTTTAATTGTGCATGGCACAATCAGAGTTCATAGGCACGAGAGCGAATTGTGCTTTCACTGGAGAATCTTCCAAAATGAGCCCAGAGGAATCTCCAGGCAGCAGAAAAAGGCACGTAAAAGTAAACTGATAGGTTTAGGTAACATGCCACATTCTGGGTCAAGTAGACATGGTTTGATGCAGCTGAAACCCACAAGCATACAAACTTTGTGAATCCAGCAAAAATCTCTCATATCCTTTGACAGGAACATTGCTGAATGGTGAAAAACATGCACAGGAAATCAGCTGAAGGTGGGGAGAGGGAGATCATGGAACAAGTCTTCTGTCCCGGCTTTCCAACACTGGCCATGCTGACTAGTAGTGGTGCTGGTAGGCAGCTGCTGGGGTTGTGCCATTCTCTATGTGTTTCAGGTGGCAGGAGTGACAAAGCAAATGTTCATCCAGTGGGTAGCAGCGATGCCCGTCTTCGTCGTTCAGTTCCATCCCACAGTCCTGTAAAGAGAGGCCATGCAAATTATTAGAGCTTGTGTTCGTCTTCCAGTGTCAGCTGGGGTCTAGCTTCCAGGAAAGTGATTTTGTGACAAGGACAGAAGACACCCAGCCAACAGCTCCTTCCTAATAGGTCCAGCATGTACCATAAGAAGAAAAACATCTGACATAGGCATTTTGATGGGCAGCCTTGTACAAATTTGTTTACAGCAGTTTTACTGAATAAGCTTTATCTTGTGGTAAGGTGCAACCCTCTGTATTTTAAACATGCTCGTGTCTCCTTACACTGTCAGGTAGGATTCACCTCTTCACTTTACAGCTGTACTGATGTGAGATCAGCTTGTGGAGTCAGGGCCTCTCTTCACTGCATTACAAGCACAGTGAGAAAAGACAACTGTGTATTTTAATTCTCAATGCAGAAGTATGGCGGCTTTCTGAGAAGCCCTGCACGGAGAACAAATGGTTTTTAAGAGATGGCATCGCCTGGAACTTTTTCTTGTGCAGCCATATCCTTTCTGCAGCCCCAATGACACATTCATTTCCCATGAGAGTGAAGGTAACTTACACCCCACAAGATCAGTCACCACCTTAGCATTTTTCAACAATCTGACTTGGAAATCAGATACACTAATGTGATCTGGAGCTCGAGGCTTCTGAAAGGCAGCAATAGACCTTACTAAATCACCATGCTTCCTGCATTAATGAATAAACTGCCAAGTTTGAAAAGCAATAATTAACTTGTTGCCTGTAACTTTACGGATAGCAATTGAAATTACAGATGAAACACTTTGCTGCAAAACATTGTCCTCAATCTGGAAGTTTCTCAGTCACTGACAGAAAGAGTCTCATACTGCAAGGTTTGAATTGCTCATCTACTGCCACTGGAAGGCAGGAGATTTATTTGCATCTTAAAAATAACAAGAGTTATGTCTATTAAGCACCCACTCCCTGAGAACGCTGCTGACCTACCTCGCAGTGATAACATTCCACATGGTAATCCTTGTCCATGGACACAACTCGAATGGTTTCATCAGACCCCTGTGAGCATTTGAGCAAAGCAGAAATTACAAAGGATTATAACAGAATCAGACGCACTCTGTAGTGTGCTTTCTGCAACAAAATGAATGTTGAGGAAATGCATTTGGGCAGCTGGTTGGAGACCACAAATAAATCCTGCCACTTGCAGTTATTTTTACAGTAAAGCTTCATCACTGACTGACTGCAGATATCCTCTAAAATGTGACACCAGAAATGTAAAAATGTTCTCTGTCTAACAGTAACATCTATCAGAAATCACAAATTAATGATTTGATAATTTCAATAGATCACATTTTTCAGCATTTTAAATTAGTTTTGCCTAAGATTCATTTCCTCCAAGTATTAAAATGAGTTAGTCCCAGAGTGGTTACACACGGGACATTCATGAGTACCACCAGCATCTACTGACATAAAGGAAAATTCTCCTGAACATAAAACTAGCAGCAGCATAATCCTGCTGAAAGATGGAGATGAAAAAAGCAGCCTGGCCAAGGAAGAATAAGCTTCATTATGGAACAAAAGAAGGGTCACATCTCAAGAACAGTGCATGAACTTAGACCAAAAGGTTGCACTCCAGATCTCTCCCCATCCACGAGCACATTCATCTTGACACAGGGTCAAGTGTGAAAGACAGCAAGGCCTGACACTCCTCCCCTGGGGGGATATGGAATAAAAGGCTCTCACCTCGGAGGGCAGAATGGGAAGTCCACATGCTGCACACTTTGGAGCTAAAACTCTGGAAGAGCAACAAGAAATTGAAGGCAAGTTACGGATCAACATAAAAAGAGGCATGTATGTTCTCAGTGATAACATGAAAAGCTGCAGCTGCAAATAACTTACCCACAGGAAAGCTTCGCATCCTGAGACCTTAAATTCATTTTAGCATTTATTTTAAGTAATGCTTGGCACACGTTACTCAATCAGGCAAAAAGAGACCTTATATTTTACACTTAGTGCCAGAAAAAATACAAAATTCCCCATAAAATTCTTGGCTGCTACTGAGAGATTTGGAAAAGAAAATGAGGAGGAACTGAGCAGGACTGTCCCCAGAAAAATACATTAAAAGAAGTGGCAGCCTCCGGGCAGAAAACTTCTGAGAAAATACCACATGACTGCACAGCTTCTTAAGGCCTTATAACACAATAATTAATTAAATTAAATTGCAAGTAAATATTAATTATTTCAGAATGACAATGGCATGCATACAAGGGCACTAATCTTGGCAACAGGATTGTAACAACTCTAATTTTGGCACAACACACAAGAGTTCCAAGGGCTGCCTGAGCAACACTTAATACACTCCCTGCTCAGAAAATAGAGGAAGGAGCAAAGCAAGCCATAAGCACACACAAAATGTGTGCAGCTCTGATATCATAACTACCCACCAAGAGCACAGCCATTTTATTTTACTGTCTAAATAAGAAGTGATTTTTAAAGTGGAATTATCAGTTGTTTAATTTAGAACTGAGTAAAAGTTTTGCTTTGCAGGTTCAGTGGCGATTCTTTAAAAGTCAAATTCAGCCCTTCAACTACTCAAAAAGTAAATCACATTGATTTCCACAGGCATTCACAGGCTTACCTTAAAGCAGACTAATTTTGTACATCACTGAACACTTCAGGAGCACTATTTCTCACTCTCTCTGCTTTGCAGAAGGGGCAGCTGAAGCCCAGAGGTTATTTGACTTCGTCAGAGTTACACAGGAGTCAACGGCTGGATAAGAGGAGAGGGGAGGAATTTCTAGGGTCTGGCCCCATCCTCAAACTTCTAACCCTGTCTCTGTTTTACTAATCTGCACTCCTAACCAGCTGAAAAGCTAAATTAGAGGCTTGTTGCTTGGAACATCTGTGCTGTTTATTTTGCCCTTACTTGTGGTAATCTCTGACACAGTAGATTTTGTTTTCAGAGTCTACAGTGAATGGCACACCGTCCAGACACTCATTGCAGATGACGCATCGGAAGCAGCCCGGATGATATGATTTCCCTAGAGCCTGCAGGATCTGCAACAGAGCAAGAGAGAGGAAAAATGCACATGAAAAGCCAACAAAGGTGAAAAGAGTAAACACACAGCTTTACACCAGATAATGCTGCATATTCATCAGCAGGGCTGTGTCTTTTTAACTCGTCTCATCTGAAAAATCAGTTAACAAGGATGGAAAGGGCAGCTGGAATCCATATATAGCACCTGGTTCCAGAGATATTAATTATTAGCATGGGTAAGAAAACAATTTAGAGACTCAGTCAAGGTATTTAGCATGACAAAGCATAGAAGTGACAGAATTTAAAGGAAAGAAAATAACTTCTGAAGTCAACAGGTAGAGAATACTTAGCAAGATGTACCAGCCAAACAAAAGAAATACACTTTTATACTCTCCATGAGAAGTTGAAACTAATATTATTGCTAGGTTTCCATAATTCCTTAGATATTGAAGGGCTTTGTACTTGCTATCTTGGCTTTCTAATTAGCACAGACTATGGAAACTGTGTTGAACTCAACAGCTGCAAGTCACTACCTGGAATACCATGGTCCGTCAGTAGAAGGATCAGACTTCTGAGTAGGAAACAGCTTCCAATTGTAATGCTTTCCAGTGTAAGCAGGCAAACAAAGATAATTAATGATAAGCATTAGAAAATGTTGGGAGGCATGCTGTGAACCAGAAATTCCAAATTTTTTTGCCTCAGCTGTAGTCTTACACCACCAGCTATACCGGTCTCCCTCTGAAAGTCCTATAACTGAATGCTGACCCGAGTGTCCCCCACCCCATGCACATCTGGAATGGATGGTATCTGCTGTAGGCTAATCCTGCTTCACAGATCTGAACTGAGGTCTGGATCACACACTCTGGGTCAGACCTACTCCCCAGAGTATCAGTACCCACAAAAAATGACAAGAAAGTGACTTCATCCAGCAGACACATGGGAAGCCATAGCTTGAGTGCAGGAAAGAGAGGCTGAGAGAGCTGCACTGATGCCTCACAGCAAGGGAGCACTGCAGAGCCACGGCACTGCTGAGCAGGAAGCATCAACAGGATTACAAACACACTGTCCAGAAAAGCCCAAAAAGGGATGAAAGAGCTGGAGGCTCTGCTTTTCAACACCCACTGAAAACAGGCGGAGCAGTGTCTCTGCACCACGTACAGTAGGGTGCCAGCTTCACTTCCTTGAAAAAAATCAACAAAAGGCTCAGGGGATTTTCTTTCTGATACCAGTCTCACACTAGGCAAACTACCAGATGATAACAGACAGCATGAGATATGAATATATTTTGCCTTTGATGCATTCTTCTAAAAAGCTGTGGGAGTTTTTTCTCCTAAAGCAATTATCACTTACCATGTCCATTATCAAATGACCACAAATGAAACACCTGTCAGCTGACTGCTGGAAACCAGAATACTGCAAGGACAAAAAAGAATTCACTTAAAATTTCACAAGGCCAGTCAAGCATAAACAACAGTGTACTGTGGAGTGTTATTTGCATATTTGTTATTGGTCCTTTTTCTGTGCTCCTTACACAGAAAAGCTAAACTTTCCAATGCTTTTTTCATTATAAAAAGGTGTGGATGGGTTTCCAGATGATATTCTATAAAGACACCAGACTGCGCAGTTTCAGAAAGAGTACAAGTTCCTGTAACTTCCAAGTCCAAAATTTCACTTTAATTTAAAGTATAAAAATAAATACCATAAATGCACATGCAAATAAGGCAGTTACTAATACGACCTATTACATGCTTATTTGACCACATGAAACTACAAGGCAGGAACCTACTTGTGTTTATCACATATTCATGTCCCAATATCTGTATATATAGGCCTGGAAAGCCAAATTTTTCTTTGGTTACACAGTTATAATTCTGTTGACGCTTCTCTGAGGTCAGTGGTATTGTCCCAGTTCCTTGTTAGGATAGCAATCAAATCTGGCCCAGAGCAACTTTTTTGCTGAGATCTATTGGTAAGGAACTGTCTGTCATGTCCACGACATGCACTTTGGGCACAGCACATCATCTGTCTGAATGAAGGAAATGCAAACTTGGAAAATGAAATATTTTAGGTGCATTTAATCAATCTTTTTATTTTCAGCCTGTGTAGAACATACTGACGAGAACAAAGAAGATGAACTTACCTCTCTCTGACAGAAATCACTAGGTTTCACCAGTAAGTAAGCAGAAACGATTTATTCAAGTCTCAAGGAAGGCTTAATCTACCAGGACTCTGGGGCAGAAAGGTGTATGGCTTTTTATCTGCACCAGCCAAGGAGAGGACTGTGGGATTGCTTCATGCTTAGGTATAGTCACACAAAATCCATTGAGGGCAACAGAAAGATATCCATTAAGATATTCATCAGGTGAAAAGGGAAATTCACCCATTCATTCTTCTGTAGCCATTCATCTCACTCCTGCCTCCACGGTATGGCCACAGAGACAATGCTTTGAAGGAGCCACCATGACAGATTATGGCTCCAGCTAGGGGCTCTGTGCCATGGCCAAAACCATGGCCTCTCACTCAACTACTTCCAGCACCACGTGTGGGCAGCCACCATGGCTGGGGCTGGCCCTGGGTAAATGTTGGAGCAGAAGGGCCAGGCAGGATGCTGGACCAGAAGTGTGTGAAACACAGGCAAAGTTCACAGGCAGACAGGCTGTGTGTCTGCTGGCAACACAGATGTCTCACTACAAGAGTCAACTGGGTGCTTACCAGGAAGTCTTCTTCACAGAACACCTTTCCATTGACAAAATAAAAGGCTTTTCCTCTCAGCTTTCTACCTAAGGAAAAAACCACAGAGATAAGAAAAAGATCAGCAGAGAGCAGGGAGAAAATGTGAGCAAAACCTGGCTGCTGAGAAGCAAACAACAATGAAGACATCCAAGGACAGCTGTCACACAGCTGGAAAAGAGCACCCAAAACCAGCATGGGTCTTCCCAGACTTCAGCCTGCCAAACCCTCTTCCACTGGTGGTTGCTGATGAATGCCAGTTGGTGGATCTGGACAAAAGTCCCACCTTTGGGTAGGAGGTGGTAGCTTTGCAAGCCTGAACCACCTCCTGGCAGATTACCACTCTTGTTGTAACTCTGGGAAGAATGAGTGAGGATACACTGACTCATGCTGGAAAACACGCCAGGAAAGGTGCAAGGAGGAAAGAAGAAAGGGCATACAGAGAGTGACCCACACTTCACTTAATTCCTCAAAATGTCATGACCTTGCTGTTTTGCTATGAGCAGCAGCTGCCAGGCAAGGCACTGCAATACCCGAGCACTCACTCTGCCCCAGCAGAGTGCAACACCAGAGCACTCAACAGGCTTCTCTGCTACCTACCAGCACATTTGTTACTGCAGATGCCAACAAAAACCTTTGAAACTATTTAAAACAACTTTTTTATAAATTCCGAATGTCGTAATCAAGATGGCAAAGTTTTTCCAAGAAAGGACTCTACATATGGAGAAGATTTGTATTTACTGCAGCTTTTGTGTTTATGCCTCTCATTCACTGTCTGTTTTCAGTTCCACGTAATCATGGCAATGTTTGCTCATGCTGCCACCACTCTTAAACACCCTGCCTTCCCTCAAGAAAAAAGGGCTAGGTTTTGTTTCTTTATAAAAAGCTGCTCCTACCTCTTTGCAGCCTGGTTTCCCTATTGAGCCCAGGGTTTGAAATGCAAGCCTGGCACTGGAATGGTTCTGCACTGGAGCCCCAAGTGTGTGCCAGGAGACAGTGCCCAGGGCAGAGGGAGCAACACTGCCTGGACACAGCTGGAGCAGGACCTGCTGCAGGCTGGTTTTGGACACCTACCAGGCACTGCTGGAAGGAAATTGGGTCTGAGACACTGGGGCCCAGAAGCCTCCTGCTTGACATGCTGAATGTGGCCAGTATCATTAAAAAAGTGATTGTCGGCCGCTGGGGGTATAAATGTGAACAACACCTGGGACTGGTCTAGGGGTCACTTTATGGTATGCACCTACCTGGCAGCCTTCAGTGAAGAACCATGCTGGCTGCAAGGTTTTAGGGAAAGGAGGAAGCCAAGTAAAGTCACTTCAAGAAACCACAATCTTTACAGTCTCCTGCACACACCAGAGGGCACCCTCAGGCTAGGAAACAACTCCTGCTGCCCATTTCTTCCTCTGCTGCTCTCAGCTTCTCCCTGCACACTTCTGGGATGGACTTCTCCCAGTGTCTCTTCGAGGTGAGGAAACACTTTCTCATCATACAACTGGGAAGGCAAGATGCAGGAAAAGCTCACTTCCCAAGGCTGCACTGGGAACTGTCCCGGTGGAGCACCTTGCGAAATGGACGTGCTCCAGGGAAGCTCCAACGTTTTCCCAGTGAATTAAGCCAGACCAGCATTTCACCAGCAGCCCTTAGTGCCCTGCCCAGGTCTCAGGCAGCAGGGCAGGTGGAGGACAGGGCAGTGTGTTTTCTCAAGGAATGAGCCCCGGTTTGCATGTGCAGGAGCTTCATGGTTAAACTGTGGGCAATGCTCAGCTCTGTGTTTACTGGACCAGTGCAGGAGCCAAAAGCACACAGCCCCATCACACTCACTGTCCCCCATTCTCTACTAATCCCTGCTAGGGCAACCAAGTAACCTGGAGGTCAGAGATAACCCAGGGCACCAGCCCATCCCTGCACCAATGCAGACATTGGATAGGACATGGAAGAAAACCTGACAAACCTGAAAGTGCCCCACTTTGATTTTTCACATCCACCCTGATGTTGCCAAGGTTGCTGAAACCGAAACAGGACCCAGAGTTCAAAACAGAAAGTATCTAATCTGGGACATGTAATCCCTGTGGCTCATAACCCAGGGCGTGTATTTGCATGATAATCCCATTACATTTAATCTTTGTGGCTCATAACCCAGGGTGTGTATTTGCATGATAACCCCACCTGTGTGCCTGCCTGTCCACAGGTAAGCCTGGCATGCTTACCAGCAGCTCTAGAGTCACAGTTTCTGGGAGGGATAGGAGAGGCATGGGAATACCTGAGATTTGCAGCACCTTTGTCAAGGGTGGTCCTAAGCAAGTTAATAACAAGCCTAATGCAGCAAGAAGTACTCTTGAAAATCTCCCACTGACTGAAATACAACACTGGGATTTGGCACTCCTGAAAATGAAAAACAAACAAAACCATTTAATTTTAGTTTTAAATTACACAGTAGTGAGGGCTCCAGTTCAGTGCAATAGGCAGGTGCCCAAGTGACTTTCCACCTGCATGCAATGTGTCCCATTAAAGACAGGCTGACAGCGGTAAGGAAAAACATACACATGGGGCCATGCAACAAGAAATGCTTCTTTGGGTGAAGGCCTGGTGCATGAGCAGCAGCCATTCCGACAGAAGGGATGAGGTTTGGATCGCTGCCACGATGTCATTCTTCCATGGTGACAAAAAAAGCATTTCCCAGCCATTCTGCACCCAGTGTATTTTTAACACCGTGACATTAGCAGGTTAAGATTGATGGCAACAGACCTTCAGTGAAGGTGCCACAGCCAGCGTGCTATGTCTAGGCTTCTGCTGCAAGCTCATTCAGCAGAGGGATAAACCCTTTATAATGGATTTATACTTTGGCCGTTGGCATTACGTGAGGCCCTGAAGAAGAGCTGCTGACACCAAGAGCACTTTGAGGCAGGACAGGGATGATTTAATTACTTTTGTTAGGGAAGAGGTGAGCATTTTAACTATTTTTAGTTCTCCATGACTCTCTTTAAGCTCCTGGCAGAAACATAAAAGGAAATCAGCAAAAACCATGAGTAACCACGTGCTCCTGCAGCCACTGTGGGAGTGGTTCATGTAAACACAGCCCATTTCTTCCTCTGCTGCTCTCAGCTTCTCCCTGCACACTTCTGGGATGGACTTCTCCCAATGTCTCTTTGAGATAAGGAAGCACTTTCTCATCATACAATTGAGAAGGCAAGATGCAGGAAAAGCTCACTTCCCCAGGCTGCACTGGGGACTGTCCTGGTGGAGGTGGGAAATGCACGTTCTTGCTGCAGCCACACCAGTTAAATAAACAGCACTGAGACTGCCCCACAGTGCAGAGCAGGGTGGCAGTGGCTTCTGTCCCTGCACTGAGCTCCCTGCCATGGGATAGTGCCTTAAACTAAACCAGTCCCTCTCAAAACTGATGCTTCTGACTGTGCCTGCAGAGGCTGGCACAGGTTTCACTTGAGCATGGAGATGCTGTTTTATTTTCACCAAAATGAAGGACTGAGAAGTTAAATGGCATATAAGGAATCACATATTGATAACAGCCTTTCAATATCTATCATGATGAAATATCCTTTGATAAACCCAGGAATATTTAATGCATGGCTTGCTGCTTTCAGGATCAATTGTTCTACTACATGTCTTATGCTGCTGGCTCCCGATTGTATTTCACTTTCACTTCACCCTGAATTTAGCTAATCTTGAACCTGAAAAAATTCAGACAATTAAAATTCTTCGGCATTTCAACCTTACTGTCTTCACTTGTTTACAAGGTATCTTGTTCATTTCTCTGACAGGAAGTTTGAGCCCTGAGCTTTTATGTACTGCTCATCCCTCACACATCTGTCTAATCTGTTTATCTGTGGGACCTTCAGGACGACCTCGAGGTCATTTCAGCGCCAATTTCAAAATATTTCAAGCTTAGTCACTAGTGCCTTTGTGCTAAAATAAACACTTTGCTTAGCAGCTGATAATAGCATACCATCAGGCTGCACTCCCAGGATGCCAGTGCTTTTGTCCCCCATTTTCTCAAATGATGGCTCTCTCCTTTTGAAGTTCATGCAGAGAGAGTTTAACCAGGGACTTGCAATGTCCCTGGCAAGGAGGATCCTGGGAGATGCATCATTTGCTTGCTGGGGAGTTGGACTTTCTCTTCTAAAGTTGCTTTTCCCTTATTTATTAAAAACAATGGGGTCACAAACCCATGTTCAAAGACAAGAGATAGCTTGTCAGTGCATACAGTGGAACAGGGCCACGTCTGGATCCCAGGGTTGGATCCTGATGACCAGGATTGCTGCATTGCTGGAGAGGCAGTGTGTGGACTTCATTTATCACTTATCTAAGCACCGTGGAACTCCCAATGGTACCTGCACAGCAGATGGGCAAAAATCACTGCTGACTGGCAGCTGCTCCTGGGTCACTTCCACACTGACAGGCCTGGGCCTCTGCCATTACAAAAATCAGTGCTTTTTCAAGTACCACAGCTGTAAAATAAATTTGGATATGTGATTATTGATGGCGGGTTAAATTCAAAAGGATTTTATTTTCTGGGTTCATTGGATGTAACCTTCTGACAAGTGGGACAGCAGGTTGGAAACACCATCAGCCTGGCTGTTAAGGATCAAAGGGAGCTCTACTCAGTCCTGGGTGGCTCTGGCTCAAGCTGCAGTCGTTTCCCCAGTTTTCATTTTCCCCATGGAAATCTGTGGGGAGATTTGGATTAAAGAACCTACTCTGATCTATGCACACCCTTCAAGCAGTAAAATGGGTACAGGCAGAGCCCAAGGACCTTGGCTCCTCCCAACCATTCAAAAGTCCCTGTTGCCCATAGCACATGAGTCTCTCTGTCCCCAGCCAGCACGCATGTTTCGGGAGCCCTCTGTGGACACTCTGCTGACAGGCAGTATGGTGTCCTACCTTGTGCAGCAGACTAGGTCAGGCATCAGAGAGCTCTGCTTAATTTCTGCCATCTGTCCCATTTCTGCTGGCCACTGTTAAAGCTGGATGCAGCACTGAGGCTGACACAGAAGCGTCAGTATTTCCAATCTGCTCTAGAACCGAGCTTGCATGAAAGGGTCACTTCAAAGTCTGTACATCCTCCAAATCAGAAAGATGGCAGATATCCCAGGACAGACCAAAGTCTTGCTGAAACCATAGGCAGGAGGATAGGATATCTCTGAGAACAAACTGTGCTCTGACACAGTAGCTCCATATAAGATGTTCAGTCTCTCTCAACTACACCAGCTGTATGGTAAGATTGCAAAACATACACTCTGTGCACTCACCATACATGTGAGGCAGTAGGAGAAAACCCAAACAAACCCAAGCAAAAAACCCTCAAAACTCTGAGGAAATGATCTGATGCCTGAAAGCCAAAAACATGCTCTGGCACATGTAAGAAAGTTCAGCAAGAAAGGTCAGCTGCTTCTAACGGCAACACAGCCACAGGTGAGGGCAGAAATGGATCCCCAGAGGGAAACATTGTGAAACCGCAGCACACCACACAACTGAGCAACACCTCTCCTTTGCTGATGGCAAACCATTGCAAGAAGATATGCAAGAGCTCTTCGTTTTAGGGAAAACCCCAAAAGTGTCAAAATTCAGAGGTAAAATACAGTCACCCTGGGACAAAGCACTGCTTTTGATCCAGATAGTCCCTACTCAGTAACTGGTCTTCATCCCAGTGCTCAGCCAGTCTGCATCACTCTGGAGACTGCTGCCCTGTTCCCCAAAATGCCCCAAAACCAGGTGGCTGTCAAGAGCTGGCCTCCCACCCTGTCACCCAGTGACTCATCGAAACACACAGATCCTCAGAGGAGGAAGGAGGGGGAGGCAATCTCTGTGACCTTAGTGAATGTAACTGTGCATCAAAACGACATGAGGGAGTAATTTTTAAATTTCTCTGGTTATGGAAAAGGCCTCAGTGCTTACTGAGACACTACTCAGAAAATTACTCACAGGTATCATTAAAACATTGTAAGAAACCCACTAAAACCTTTACAGCACAAATTAATTCTATGCCTGTTCTTAACAGAAAACAGTACTTTGAAGATGACATTATAAATAAAAAGACCAGAAAGACTGGAAATTTATTCCACTAACGATTTCAAACTTTTTTTTTTCTCCTCACATTGTCCTAATGATTTCAGACTTTCAGCCAGCACTAAAACACATACAATTGACTGAAACCACAATTACACTGATAAATCCCTGACTGCATCCATCCCCTTGTGCAAGCTGAACATCTGTACCTTTCCATCAAGGATATCTACTGAGGACACCTGATCCATGCCAAAGCCCCTTCAGCTCAGGCCTCATATCACTACTGCCCTGAAATCTGGCCAGGAGAGGAACAAGTACTGTCACCTCACTGTAAAAGCTGCCCTGGCTTTTCTCATCTACAGCAAGCACTTCTTGTGACAAACAACAGGATTTTTCACCAGTGAGCTGAGACTGAAGACAAAAAGTCAGCAAGAACATAACAGCAATTTAGACTGAAGCAGAAAAATGTACTGATGAATTGCCTGTCCCCTAAACTGGAAATCCAAGCACACCTGAATCTCTTCTGATATGTCTTTTGCTGAAAAATTACATTGTTTACTATGCAGAGTCTGGCATGATAATTTTACTGAAGGGGTGCTGAGGATGGATTACTGGCAATGCTTTACACTCTCCACTCTGAAGATCTGCACATTTCTCGAGCAAGTTGATTGGTGTGGTGGGTTTTTATCCAATTATAGGCAGTAAGTTCTGCCTCCACTAGAAGAGATGGCAGTTTCTGCATCTGAAGATAACCATACACATACATGGCCACGGGGAAATTCACTTGGCAAGCCTGGCTATTCTGCTGTCTGGGATTAAGTCACATGTGCAGAAAAAGGTGACTTTCTGCTTGTAAAGTTATTTAACGGTGCCAATAAAAAGCATGGCCTTCTTGTTCCAGGAGTTACACACCAATACAGGACATGTTTATTCAACATAATTAGCCCAAAGACACCAAGAGCTGTATTGCTCTAAGTAGCCATGCTTTATAATCACTGCAGCAAGACTAATTAGCCCAAGCAGAGGGTTATGCTTGTAGAAAATACTGCTTTGATAGCTTAGCTACCTAGTTTAGTAAATAACCCTCGATACCTCTAAACACAACTATGTTGTGAAATATTAAATAAAAAATATATATACCCAGAGGGTGGCAAGAGGCAGCCAGCTTGTGTGACATCAAAGTCTGTCACTGGCACAGCAGCCTGTTAACCCCTACACTGACATCAGCATTAATCTGAGCTTGCAAAAGTCGAAAAGAAAAATAAAGGAATGCAGTGATGTTGACATGTCAAAGATCAAGACATGTCAACAACATTACAAGAATTCTGTAATTTAGCAAACATGCAAGATTTCCAACCCTCTGCAGTAAGGAGCCAAAATCTGGTCCTCACTTTGGCCTTGTGTTGTAGTTCAACATCAAACCCTCCTTCAAACTACCTTGCAGTCAGTTCTTTCTTTCTGACTTCCTTCCTTGCCAACTGATTTCCTTCACAGCCATCTCTAACATTTCCCTTGCACTTTTTTAGCTTTCAGATTTCCTCTGAGGACCAAGTGGCTCAAGTGCGAGACCCTTATGCTCTAAATTACACTGCTAGCAGAGCTAAAAAGGTCTGTTTTCCAGGCAGCCTGTGGCATTTGGATATAAGCCTGGCTGAATCCTAGAGAAAACACTAAAACTAACACAGCAGGTTAGAGTGATACTGTCTAGTTAAATGTATAACATTTATAAGGTCTCCTTACTACCTAAAGGGTAAATATCAACATATAAAGACACATGTAGCTTTCCTGTTCTGAGGAGTTATAAAGTAGTAATTTAATTTAAATGGTTAATGTGTAACAAAGCATTTGATAGCTACAACTGTTTGTCCAACAAGCTGGAAAACGCCCCCCCCCNACAGACACCTTGAGCTTGCAGGAAATAGCTCAAGGTGTTTGGAGGCTTTTTTTTTTAAACTACTTTCGTGGCCCTCCTGTAAAGCAAATATCATTTATTACTAATCCTGCAGAAAGAGCCTGAAGTTTTTTCCTCTCTCTCTCTGCAAAAGGCTGCCTTGTTTGTGCCTCTGCCTTGTAACAAACAAGAAGATAAATGAGACATTTATGCCAAAGTAATAATTCTAAATCTGTTGTTTTGACCTCTAAGCCAAATTTTCTGCATTACATGCCATTGGCTCAGATAAGACAGTACATTTTTTTCCTGCCAACTGAACCCTGCAGCGTATGCGTAGCCCTGTTCAGCAAACTGCTCTGTCATTTATCTCTGAACGTATGTATTGGGAAGCAGAGGGTGAAGGAAATTTGGCACTATGAGGTATCGCTCCCCACATAACCCCTTGTTTCTTAGACCCTCTTGATTTTCTCTGTCAGGGAAACCAATGCACATTTGGACACAAATCCAGCCAGGAGCAAAATTAGAAATCCTTGCTAAAATGAAAACAGCAGGACAGTGGTTATAAATATCTGGAGGACAATATGCTTTACCTTAATAGGTAATTTTGTATATTTTATTTATTGGAGTGGGGGATATTCAGTATTCCACCAGAGAAGAAATTTTAGGATTGAAATCAGGAGCAACTTTGACTTCTCAAAGTCAAGTTTGTACTGGATGGTGTCCAAGATGAACTCCACTTGACCTTAAAAGCACTACTTACTTTTCAACTAGAAACCAGAGTTTCCACATAGGCTGCTCAAGATATGCTTTGCAGCTAGATAGACAACACTATCCCAATGAATATATATTTTTCTGTCAGAAAAAATGGTCTCATCACATTTACTGCAGTGACACAGGTGACAGAAAGCCTGCAGAGGGGCATGTGTCCTCTCTGGGTGAATGACAGGCTGTGTGCCCTTTATCCCCATGGCAGCCGATGGTCTGTGGGGCTGGGAAATTACCTTGGGCTGTGAAAGGGAGGATTCCCCTGGAGTAGGTTTCCTCCCTGAGTGCAGGGCAGGATGGCATGTACCTCCCCATGTGGCACCAGGCAGGCAGCCACAGTGCAGAGGTTCAATGAGTCTGAAAGTCAGCCCAGCACAGGCCAGGCTGCAAAGCCTCAGAGCAAGCAACTGGTGTGCGAAGACCCCACAGACCGTGGGGGCAGTGCAGGAAACCATCCCCTGCACTGAAGGGTTTCTTGCAAATCTTGCTGTTTGTAGGGGTCTGTGCACATGAGGGAAAACACCACTACTGTGGGGGCCTCCCTCTGGCACAGTTTTTGGAGTGCTGGGAGTCTCATGCCATCACACACCTTCCCCTCCATCCATCTATGTCATCACGCCAGCTGCCACTGCCTCCATTTTCCACTTTAGTATGGCCACTGCCACAATGGGAAGGACTTGAGCTTTCATGACTACTCTCCTAAATATAACAAGCTTAATTAGGCTATTGCTTCTATGCCCATGACTTGCACTCCCCTTTCTTATCTTGTTTTAGAAATACAGTATTTTCTACCGAGGGAAATATCATTATTGCTTCCACATCCCTTTCTTTGCCTCCCTCCCCATCATTTTCACTAGCCTTGTTTTTTAATTTTACTTCAGTTTGAAACCCTTTGCCCCAGCACATCTACTCAGCACATTTCTCAGTTACAGCCTGGATAAGAGAGAAAATGGGCTTCACTTTGCTAAACTTGGCTTCTTTCCACCTTTCTAAGTCTCACCTGACATCCACACCTTTTCATCTTGCACTTGAAACGTTTGGAAAGGGTTGACTTTTAGAATAAGCAGCAAATAGCTATTCTTCCAACCCTCACCAACCTACCTCATTAAAAATGGGATTAAGCTAATTTTTAACCAAGCACAGACAAACAAACAGATGTAACCACGGATACCTCTGCAACCACAAGTACTTTTCTTGCGCTGGTCTCCAAACAAAGATTGTAAAATTCATTTTAAAAGGAGGATCAAAAGTGTTTCTTTCTAAAACACCAGTTGCACGGTAGTAATTTTAGAAATTTAAGACAGCTCAAATCTGCTGCTGGATTATTTTTAACAGGAGCGTTGGGTGCAAGGGCAGTTCAGAGACTGCCGGGCCCTAGAGGGTGAGAGGTAACCGAAGCAAAGCCCTGGTTGCAGCCAGGAATCCTCTCCATGGGAGACGTTTAATTAATTTCAAATTAATTTGTAAGAAAGGACAGAAGAGTGAGCTGCTGACTTCTGAGCCTCTAGGAAACTTCTACTGTATGCAAAAACCACTTCCTCTTTTCAGTTTTCCCATTTTTGGTCAGATGATGGTGAAACGCTCTACTAAACTCATAGGTGAGGCAGGGCAGCTGGTGTAGGACAGCTGGGAAATGGGCATAGTTCAAGTCTCAGCTATTATTAAAAAGCATACACATCTTTCTATATTTATTCCAACTTTACAGCTCCAAATAAAACACATGCAGTCCTGATGAGTTTACAACTCTAAATACAACTCAGGAGGAAAAACCCTAAGCCTCATCTGGGAAAATCAAACTCATATATACAAAAGCAGCAGAAGATTATTATTTTTTCTGCCACCACATATACAGCTACACTTCTAAAAATATGCTACTAGCGCTGGAGTTAAACATAACAAAACAGAAAAACCACTGTCTTACAAACACAGCCACGGTTTAAAATCGAGTGGCCTGTTCTTCACTCCAGCTCCGCCACAGACCTTCTTGAAAAGCTGCTTAGGAGGATCCATACATTGCTGTATGCCCCAGCAAGCTCCAAATGTGGGTCTGACAAGTGACCCACAGGGAGCTCAGCAGGGCCAGCTGCACTATTTACTCTGCTTCTTGGGTAGATTTGACAGGGCTCATCATCGCTGCTCCCAGCCTGATACCTTTGCACAGCAACCAGTTCCCTCTCTGCAAAAACCATAAACCACGATGGCAGAGACATGCCCTTCATCTCGGGGCACGGCTGCATTTCTCCGGAGAAAGAGCGAGCAAGATGCGTAACCTGGGTCATTCGTGCACTTAGATGCTTTGACTGGAGGTCTTTCAGAGGGACAAAATGATTTTAGCAAGTAAAAGATAATGCATGCAGCGAAAACACTGTCACTGGATTTACCCTGCAGCAGCTCCATCTGAAAAGTAAAGCCTGCTGAGACAAAAAACATGCCAGCTAAGACATATTCACTGCCACTTTGAAAAAATATTCTTGTAAGAAAATGTGGCTATAACTGAGAGGCAAAGGAATGAAAACAACCATCTTCCATACCAGAAGGCAGAAGCCTGGCACAATCCAAAATATCTTTTCTACATACCTTGCAACAATCCATTCAAAAACAAACAGCAAGCACCACCACCACCACCACCAATTCATACAGCTGCAGCAGACTCCAGCTGGGAGACAGTTTAATAACCGCTTTCTTTTTTTCCCCCCTTTTACACCAGAAAAATGTTAAGCCCAAAGAGTTTGCTGCAGGGCCCGGCACCAGTGTCAGACCAGGCCAGGGATACTCACTGCAGGCTCCACAGGTAAAGCAGCTGTCATGGTAGAGGTTGCCCATGGCCTGGCAGGCCTGGTTTGCTCCATACACGCCCTTGCTGCACTTCACGCAGGTACCTGGAAGAGAGAAGAAGGAGACAGAGGTCACAAGTGGGACCCGACAGGGTAGCTGGGGACACTGGTTGCGTGACAACACATGTAGCTCGTCATGGTGGCTGAGCAGCTTAGGACCATGTGGTTCACTGAAGCCACAAGACGTAGGTGACATCACTGTCACCTGCCCTGAGAGATGCTGTTAACAGTGGTCATGACAGTCATCAAACCTCCACAGTGGAAGACTTCTGCAAAAAAATAAACTGCACAAGAACAGTCCTGTCCGGGTACAGTGACATCTCCTTCCTTCTCCCATCCTTCCCAACAACCTCTGTATACATCTAAACCTGCTTAATGACCCTCACAAAAGCAGTGAGTATCAGTAAGTGGTGCTCAGAGCTCTTCACAGACCAATAGTTTCTGCCACTTATTGTATAAGATAAGCTTGTTGGTTGCAACTGATGTGAGGAAAACAGAGCTCTTCACTTACCTCCTTTAAATCATCCATTTCAAACCCCAGTTGGGCCTGCTCAAGGCCCTAATGATTTCCCAACAAAACACAGCTAGACTACCCGACACCTATCTCTCTTAACAAGGAAAATGGCACATCAAGCCAGTTTACTTACTTCAGGCATTACCCTGTGATTGCGACAGGCTGTTTTTAAAGCAGCATCACCTTTTCACTACCTCTAACTGAGCAACTTGAATCTCTGTTTAAGCGAATAAATGAATAAGGAGCAGTGTGAAGGAAAAACAGATGATGTGTTTATGTCTCTGGACTGTAGTGACTCTGATGTGACTCCACCTCCAGGTCTTTCCTTGCACCACTACCCAGATCTATTAATCCTGCCTCTTAAAATCCCTGGTCAAGGGACTGTCACTCATACCTCACTCCTACTGGTGCAAGAGGAGGGACAGCATCATCTTGCTGGAGATCCTTAGTTATGCTAAGGATGGTAAACAAAATTTCACTTCTTTTGGGGCACTGAAAGCTCCAGAGTAATTGAAAAAGTCTGGAGAAAGTTAGGAAGAAGTCCATTGTGCTTACAAAAGCGCTGAAAAGTAACTCAACTCTGGCAGCACCAGGCTCGCACCGCCAGGGTAGGTAACAATTTCGTCCTGCAGCCAATAGCCATGGCTGTCAGTTTTCACACTACAGGGATAAAACCACTCGGGAGTCCTTTGCAGTAGCACACACATGGCTGCTGAAAAGCAGACACTTGATTTTCCCAGGTTTTCACAGAGCAGACCTGGCTCTCCGTGCTGCAGCTGCCTGTGTGCATTCAACCAGCACGCTGAAAGCCGTCCTAGTGCTGCGCCAAGCCCCACTGCACTCAGAGCCAGAGTCCAAACTGACACAAACCTGGAGAGAAGGCTGCAAAGAATAATTAGTTACTTTGTTTTGTCCAAATCCTACTCGAACTGAAATGCTCACTTGGCTGTGGGCCCACCCCAGCACTCAGGCTGGCACCAAGCAAGCAAAACTTTCTGGTTCTTTTTGAACTGAGCAGGTTTATCTCATTTATTGAAAGAAACATTTTAAGAAAGATAAATTGTACAGGCATTAGAAAAAGGATTAAAAAAAGAGAAAAGGTCAAGGCAAAGATAAGAAAAAATTGGCCTTTCAAATGGATGTGCTCTCCCAGGAATGCGCACATTCAGCGGCAGCCTGAGTTTCTGTGCAATGATCTGAATCAAGAGCTAACGACTCACAATTCCCTCTTGACTACAGCAATGCCGAGCAGAAAATTTCGAGAGCAGAAAACTTGCCAATTTTCCACGACACCCACCAGGCTTTCCACAGAGCCAATGTATTTATTGCAGTGCAAGTGCTGCATTTTCCCCTTCTCCGTGCCAATGAGTGGCTGCTCCAGAAAATTTCACCAGCATGCTCCGATTTCCTCCTTTCCACAAAGCACCCGGGTGACACTGGCTGTGGATGAGCAGCAAGAAGAAGCAGGAGGCAGAAGGCACAGCAGCTGAGTGCAGGCACAGCGCCCAGTAAAGATGCTGGCAGGCATAAGCCAATATTAAGTACGCTAAAGCAAACCCCATGGAGGGCAGAAATTGCCTCTGCCATCTCCTGTCTATCCCATTACGCTTCAGAGCACAGGCACTGCCCCTCTGGGTTCCCAACAGGACAGATCCTGCAGGAGCTGTCAAGGCTCTCACATCCGTACCAAAACCTTCCTCCATCTCCCACCCCTCGACCAGCCCAACCACCCTTACACCTTCCTTTCAGTCCATGCTCCATTTCACCCCCTGATTAACCCTTGTACCCAATTCTTTCAATATCTGGGCCCCTAAAACATGGAATATAAAGTCACGGAATGAAAGGGCTTTTAAAATAAATTGACAATGTTTTCTGTAAAAACGGTAATCTGCTAAATTACTCAACTATGTAATAACCAGACATGCTATAAATATTCATACATATCCTGTGCCAAGGTTGACAATGGCATTATGGCACGTCTGAATCTAGTTTATGTTCTTACATGTATCTGCTAAATCTTACTTGAAAGCCTATTAAATCTCAGTAGCAAATGAAATTACTTTCTAAATAAGTCTTTGCTTTTTCCAGATATAATATTCTGAAGTACTTTAACTAACATACTTGAGCCTTCACCTCTGACTCTCAGCATACCTGGCCTGAAAGAGGGAAAAAAAGAGTGATTTTTATTGACTTTTCCTTTCCACTTTTCTTTTTTTCCCATTCAGTCCCTGCTGCCACAATGATCCTGATCTTTTGGCTTAGGCTACACAAGGAAAAAGCAAGGAAAAACCTGTTGCTGACAGCAGCCAGTCGCTGAGCTCGGCAGCACGTGTGCAAAGCTGGCTGATGGAAGCCAGCGCAACCGGGGCCACCTCCAACCCCATCCTGCTGCAAAACGGGCTCTGCGCCCTGCTCCACACCAGCTCCGACGGCTATTTCCTGAAACAATGCTGACTATGCTTTCTGCTGGTGTTAAAATGTCAGCAGCATCACTCCAGCCCCACATGCCACTGACACTAGTCAGCAATTCTGAGTAATTTTCTTGGCATAGAGTGGCTTTTAGCAAAAACTTCTGTCCTTGGTGTGAAGCAGAGGGATCCTGAGTAGCCACAGTTCAGCAAGATCCCTGATTCCTGCACTTGGTAACTTTGCCACTCATAACAAGTGTTTATGCAAGCACCAATCCCAGCAGATATCCCCTCTGAAATTACGGTTTTTAACCTTAGAAAATGTTATTACAAAGAAATGAAAGGTTTCTCTTTTACCACCAGTATGACAAACCCAAACCACCACACATGCACAGCACCACTAAATTAATGTCCAAGCGCACAGGCAGAACGGTAGCCAGATTTGGGAAGGGAAAGGGATGGAAATTGCTGATTTCGGTTCAATTTCTGCCGGCAGGGCAGCCGGCCCCGGACAACAAAGAAAGCTCTGTTCCCTTTTGCATCATGCAGCAAGCAACCGCCCGCGCTGCAGCTGAGAGTCTGAACAAAGGGACCTTTGGAACAGAGCTGGGATCGAAAACATGCCCTGTAAGCCACTTCCCGGCACTTGCCACACTCCATCTCAGCACTGCAGACCAGGAGGGCTGTCACCAGCAACCGCCTTGGCTCACGTGATCCAACAGGTTGGATGCAGACCTCTAGGGCTGTGAGAAATGAAAGCGAATCCAGTGCGCAGTCTGAAATGTCAGTCCCACCCTCAAAATTCAACAAGTGCATTTCCATTTACCACCACACTCAAAGCCCCTGGAGACATATTTTCCTCCAAGTGTTGCTACTTCACACTCACCAGCACAAGTTTAGTTACTTACTGTATCCCACTCCCTAAAAATTCAAAACAAGCCATGCTGAACAGCAGCATTTTGAGGGACTGGTTGCTGTAATTTATTTCCACATTTCAGACAACGTCGATCTACAGACCGAGACCACAGTTCTTCCAACAGAATCCCTCTTCTTTTCAGCAGTGCCTCCCTTCTCAGCAACACCCAGCACAGCCAAGCTTTCCTACACGTGCTCCTGGTTGGGTTTACTAATATTGTCACCTCATTTTGAAGAGACAAATGTGACACTGCTTCAGTGGTGAGATCTCCTTGCCATGCCAATTTGGTCCCAGGTAAGAGGAATGCAGTGGCTGGATGATTCTGGTGGTGTTGGTCTGCATATGTGGCTAATCCAGAAACAGCAAGTCTGTCCTGCTCCCTCCACATACTCTGTGCAAGCCACATTTCCACAATCAAATTTACTCTTCTCCATTAGATTTAACTGTTTTTTGCCCCATCCTTACAGGAGGCTGGATTTATGCTGAAGAACCCCCAGCTGAACTTAGAAGAACCCCCCCAGAGTCTTTGCACCTCTGGTGTCATCATTCTCTTCTGTCCACACATACACATGGCTAATCTTGAAGTAGACCCTGATGCCCCTTGGCAGAAGTTGTCCCTTCACAAGGGTCCTCCTTGTTAGACTTCTGCTTGACACTCTGACAGGGAGGGCCCTGTGCAGGTACAGCTGCTGTGTTTCCAATCCACCTATTTATCCCAGGAAAACCAAGCCCTCCACTTGCACACACGTGTTTCAAAGACTATGTGCTGAGAAAAGCCTTCACCCTGTCATACACAAAGTGATGCTCAGTTCTCCTGGTTCTACTTTAGAATTTCTCTGGAACTTGAACCCACCTTCCCATAGCTCACCTTAACCAAGTAATTCCTACATCAAACTCTAAATTACACACATTGCATGCCTTACTATGCTGCTTATCCGCTACTGAGCAATAACTCTTGCTGGAGAGGTGATTTTAAGGAGATCTGGAGGCCCGGGTGAGATCGAGTGCCTGGAAAACCCAGCAGATGGGTTCCATTCATCACTGAGTGACTGGGTTGTCTGTACAAAGATGGACAGGTACTCCCCGCCCAAAGAACCACAGAGTTCATATACACAAGTTTCCTGTTCCCTTTTTCATGCCATGTTCTTGACCCCCGACCTTCCTGCAGACCTTCATGTACACACTGCCAGTGAAGGACAGAAATGCCATCAAGCTCATGTCACTGACATTTTAAGTACCTTATAGTGACGTCAGAGATTATGATAACTCCAGTGCCACATGAATGAGGCTCCTTATTCCTTTCAGTTCCCACTCCTACTGTATCCTGGCTGAAAGACTGATTGCTCCTCTGCCTCAACTCCTTGCTTCTTCTTTCCTTCTGGTAGATTTTTCCTTAGCTTGCAAACCCAGCTGAGCTCCCAAGAGGAAGGGAGGAGAAGCGCATACTGCTGTAATCTTGAAGAGCCATATCCCAAGCCAATACTTATTTGACTGGTTTCTTGCAGTGAGATAAGCTTTGCAATCTGTACACACCCAGTACTCCAAGTGCCGTGATCCTTCCAGCTTTCCTTGTTCCACTAGGACCTGTCTCTCCCAGCCTCCCCCTTCTCTCCACTGCAGGCAGGTGTCTCCTTTCAGCTTTGGTACTCTCCCCGGAGAAGGTAGTAAAGGATGCCTCTGCTCATTCCCAGTGGAAATGGCATTGGCATCATCACCCACAGACAAAACAGACTCAGAGGAACGTTCATTTTAATCAGAAATTCTCCACTTGTCAGCCCTAACATTACTTTTGCTGCACACAAAGTGTCCTGGTGCCCCACCACCAGCAGGGTTCAGTAAAGTCACCGGGTGCGTAGAGCCCCAAAGTTAAATGAATTGTGGTTTCAGCAGTGGTGAAACACTACCTTCACTGTGCACTACGCTTCCAGAGAGCACTGCTGGCCTTTGAGCTGCTCACACCCATTCAAAGGTGCTGAGCTTCCAGGTCTCCACAGGGCTCAGCGATTCAGCTACTGCTCTGCTTCTGCCAAGGGGAAAAAAATCTGCAGACTTTGCTATGAGATATTTTCTGCTTGACTGCTGGGAAGCATCCCAGCTTTTCACTGCAAAACAAGATGCCCAGGGCCCTCCTAAAACACCTGCAGCTTATCAGCTCTGCTGTAAATAACAAGGAAGCCAGAATACAACACCTAACAAATATTTATAACACAAAAAACATTCATAAAAATGGTTTTATAAAAAGCTCTTGGTAAGGGTGTAGATAATCCTCATCAGGTGGAGATTTCCACCTAGCTGTACGAAAAAAGCACTGGTAAAAACATGATGCTACATGTTACACCTCTAAAAGCACCAATCTGTGCCTGCAGACCGAGGTACTGCGTGCTAAAACAAGTAGTCAAACCTCCCTGCAGACCCCAGCACACCTCAGCCAGGCCCCTCCTCTACCAAGTCATTTCCAGGCAGTGCAGGCAGATGTTCAGTTTGGTTGTGCATCTGTCTGGCTCTCACCTGGAAACTTACCAGACACCTTCAGTCCTCGGGATGGTGCCACTTCACCTAACCCTAAACATTTGGGTGGTGCTAGCAAAGGATTTGCAACTCCCTGGATCACTCCTATTTTAATCTTCTCTGTCACCAACAGGAGATGAAGGCTGACGCACCCAAAGGAATGCCATGGAAAATCAGTGGGATTTGGGCACCTCACTCCTGAATGTTCCCTGGAAACAATACACCAAAACCTAAATACATCCTAAGCTGGCTTCCAGTGACACCTCCCAGGGACATGGGGTCCCTGCTCAGCTGCATGGGAACCAGCCTCTCTAGGGAGCAACTTTAGCTTTTCCTTCCCCAAGCAAAAGACCTGGGTGATACCTGACAATCCCTATGTCCTCCTTGACGGCCCACATAAATCAAGTCAGCACTTCAAAAGCCCTCTTGGAGAACCAAAATTCCTCCAGAGATGTGCAGCCCATGCAGCTCACACATAGGTCACTATTTAAAAAAAAAAAAAAAGGAAAACACCCAGAGAGAATTCTTGGCTTTCTTTGCTTCTTTCCTTTCACTTATTACACCTACTCTGAGCAGACAAAAGCATTTTGCACAGCAAGTTGGCGCTGATAGATGACCAGACTGCTACTCCTCAGCACAGCATCCTACCTGTATTTTGCCTAGTCTCTGGCTTATCCTTTCCTAGGCTTTCATTTACAAGCACACATTTTCACACAGTGAAGAAGAAAGCAGCTCCCTTACTGTGATCAGAATTAATTGTTCTTTATAAACATCTGGTCCTGACTGAGACAGACTGAAGGACAGTATGTTAACTTGACAGATGGGCCCATCTTCAGAAAAATCCTCTTGCTACAAAAGCAGCACACAAAATTAGGAGAACTGAAAATATTTTTTATAAAATACTTTGGTCATTTGTACTTTAGTCTTGGTTTCATTTCCTGGCTCTGATGAACTTCAAAGCTGCTGCAATAGACTTCCCTTCACTGGGGGAAAAGTCTGCAACAAAACAAACTATTGATCCTTTTTATCACTATTGCATCAAAGTGTTTATTTTACATCCTAAAGTTTGGTAGCTTGAGGGTAGGGGCATAGCAAAAAACAATTGAGAAGACCAGCTGTGCCCTTTATTCTTTCGAAGGAAGTAAGGTAACTGTGCAAAAAATGAAAAGAAAAGTGAGAAAGAGAGAGGGAGGAGTAGGCCCAGCATTAAAATACCTCGATACTTGTTCCTTCCTGTTCCTTGATCCTCAGCAGGGCAGATCTGCTGAACGTTCCCCCACTGAGCTGAGGCTCCACAAAACTTTACTTTTTCCTCTGCCATGACTGCATAATTTCTTTTTTTTTTCCTCTCCCTCTCCTCCTTCCCAGATTTCTCAGACATTATATCTTGGTGCAAAATCTCCTGGCAGGAGGATGTCAAAACACCTCACTGGGGATCAGGCAGCCTCTGTGTCTCCTCCCGCCCTGGGGCTCACCGGTAACTCAGACACCTGACCAGCCGGGCTCTCCGTGCTGCCAGAAACATTCCTGCTTCACTATAAATCTCACAGGACAAAAGCCTCCTCCTGCCTCGCATCCTTATTTCATGACAAAAATGTAAAAGTAATCTAACCATCCACTGGCTTTCTCTGCCTCCTCAGCCCATCCCCAGGCACATTCTGGATGAGGTATGATCCAGCCGGTTTACATGCACCGCGAGGAGAGGAGAAGACACTGCAGGATCTGTTGGAGAGATCCCTGACACGTCTCTAGTGGAGCCGAATGTCACCTCCAGGAAAACATTCCCATTTTCGAGCACCACCTCCCACGAGCCTGCTGTCCCAACCCCATCTCCGTTATCAGCTCCTTGTCACGGCATTCAGCCCCCCCCACGCGGCTCCTTGAGCTCGTTCAAACCGCGCGCTTCCTGCATGGGACGGAAAGTGCCAAAACTTGTTTCCACACCAAAACACTGTGAGTGGAGCAGCTCAACACATCACGTTCCTGCGACAGGATAAAAAATGCCCTTGCCCTGCCACAGGGCTTAATCCAGTCTCGGATACCAAGATAAACAACCTTGGCACAGCCCTCTGCGGGCAAGTCTCCCCGCCTGCTGCCAAGAAACACATTTTGTTATTCAATCTGCAGCTGAGCGCTCGGTGGTCCCTCCAGCCACATCCCCAAAGCTGGGTGTGAAGCTCTTGTATGGCTCAGACCACCACTGAGCCACCCACCGACCCCACCAGACAGGATCCTGCGCAACAGCACCTGTGCAGGCTGAGATGCAAACCCTACCTCACCACCAGGCTGAAGAGTTTAATCTGTCCCTGCTCTACTTCTGTGACTGCGGCTCTAAAACCAGGAGGAAAATCCATACACCTGGCCTGCTCCCGTCGTTTCTTAAGTTAACCGTGGAGTTTCCAGCCTTCCTAGCAACTCTGGGTTTCCCTCTCCCAAAAGGTGAGCTATCTTATCTGCTGTTAAATTGTGAAATGGCAGACCAGGGAAAGGAAACACTCAATTTGCCCCTGACCTCCCGCCATCCTGGGGTAGCAAATCAATTTAATCCAGAAAGACATTTAACATTCTCATCGGGAGATCCTCGCATGTAAGTGGTTCCTTTTCACTGCCAAGTGGCAGCGGTAACCTCTGGTGGCGGTCTGGACTCCTCACAGACCCAAGATTTAGGGAAGAATATGCCTACTGCCTGTTCTGCCATTTTCAGGATGCACCAATCCTCTCATTGCTGATGGGAACCAGCACCTGGGCGTAGAAGGAAATCGCGGCAACTTTGGGAAACCACAGCCCTCCCCATCCCCAAGCTACTTCTCTCTTCCCTGAGCTCTGCGCCCCTCTCCATGACTGGAGCCTATGCAGGCACGACTCCTCCGCAGGCTGGATGGCTGCCTTCCCGCCCACACGTGGTCGGGACGCATCCTTGTAAGACACAGAGAACCAGGAGTACTGTCAAGAAAAGTTAAGTGCCTCCCTGCTGGCAACGCAGGGCACGTCAAAATATGCTGTTCCAGCTTTTTCCCAGCACTGCCCTACACAAAGCTGCTAAAGTACCTTTGCTTTAAAATTAGAGATTAAAGAAAAAAGGTGTCACAGGAGGAAGAGTTTCCAAACTCTGTGATAGATAAAAGTTAAATAAAAAACCCTTGCTCTGGGCAACTGACGGAGCACAACCAAGCAGATGTACAAGCCAAATGCAATCCTGCAGGCCTGAACCCTGCCGTGACTCTTTGCAATGAGCCCTCCTCGTGCCGACGGGCGGACTGCCTCCTTACCAAAGTAATCGGCCTTTGGCCGAGCATCCATCTCCTGCTCCAGGCGCTGGGTCAGTGCCTCCAGCTTCAGCTCGGCCGCCGATGGCCCTTGCTCTGGCTGCGGAAGGAGGGTCTGGCAGGGCAGCTTCACCTTCGCTGTGCCGGAGCCATCCAGGTGCCCGGAGTCTGACCGTGGCCCGCTCACGCCCTCCGGGAAAAGCATCTGCGGCGCACTGGGAGCCACCACCATCCCTCGCGCGGCCAGGCGCGAGGAGCCCGGCTCAGGGTTCGCACTGCTGCTGGCGGGCCTGTGGTTCTGACCGTGGGCCACGAAGCGACCGGCTGGGCTGGGGTAGGCAGCGGCGTGCTGGTATTCCACGCTGGGAGCAGCGGGTGCGGAGCCTGGCGGGAAGGACAGCGAGACACCCTGGTACCACAGCTGGTTGCCATCTCCTCCGCCTTTGGGACCGGAGGGCTCCGCGGAGCCCGAAAACCCTCGGGTGGGCTGCACTGAGGGTGCCGAGAAGGACGAGGACCTCTGCTGTGGCGGGGGCTCCTCTGGCCCCACTGAGGGTGCCGGGGGCGTCCCGGCGTTTGAGAAGGAGGAGGACCTTTGTCCGGCTGGCATCACGTCACGGCCCCCGACCCCTCGCCTGCCCTCGCCGCCGTTCTCCTGCCCGCCGCGGCAGGGTTGGGGGTCGCCGGGGCTCCCAGCCTGTGGCTCCCCGCGCCCCGCGCCAGGCTGTGAGCCCCCCACTCTGGGGATCCTGTCGGGCTCTGCTTCCCAGCCCCGGCGCCCGGCCTGGCTCCCTGGAGCCTCGGCACGTGCGCCGCTCTCTCCGAAGCCCCGCTCCCCTCCCTCGCAGGGCCTCGCTCGCGGCCCATCGGCGGCGGGGGGCGGCTTCGAACCCCGCGCCACCGGCGGGCTGGGACGGGGTGGGTGGAAGGCGGCAGCCCCTCCGTTCATCGCGGCCATCAGCATCTCCTCCTGCTGCTGCTGCTGCTGGAGGTGGATCTTGGCCATCTTGGTGGCGAACACCCTCCTGGTCTCCTCGAACTCGGGGTTGTTGCCGGCAGCTTTGTCCACCCGAAAGAGACCGTCCTTGGAGGCCTCGTACATGTTGAGGTCCTCGATGAACTTGCTGGCTTCCAGACCCAGATCGTCGTACTTGTCCATCCTGCCCGGCTTAGCGGGAAGACCCCCGCCGCCTTCTTCTTATTATTATTCTTCTTCTTCCTCATACGTCCCTCGGTGTCCGATCAGGCTCGGAAAGGGCTCGGGTCAGGCAGCAGAGCTGGGAAGGGGTCGTGGGAAGGGGTGCGCACGGTGGTTAAAGTCACCCGGGTGATGCAAGGAAGGTGTTTTTGCCTCGTCTCCCCTCTGGATAATACTTCTCTTTTTCACCCCGCATCCCGGAAACCTTCCGTCGGGGGAAAAAAAAAACAAAACAGCCCCACTCCCCCATGGAAAGCTGCGAGGACAGTCTCATTCCATAACTATTGGAGCAATTAGTCCGCATAGTAAGAAATGGTATGAATTCTCTTGGTGTAGATAGTCATTCTATGCTGGATAGTCACACTTAAGTGAGCATGACTAAAGGACCCTGGATCACTGCAGGAGAACGACCCCTAGCCTGAAGAATAAAGGATACCCTTGGATGCCCGAGATAACATCAGCATCCCAGCGTTCCCGACACCTTCAGGAACCCCCCAGCCATTACCCAGCATCATACACGTAACTGCAGCAAGACCAACTCCAGAGACATTTAGAGCAGGAAAGAAGCAGATGGATCATGACATCATAAAATTATTGTTGCTTTGGAATTCAGTGGCATATGTGTGATACATAGGGATTAGGCAAATCATGTTGTTCCCAAATGCTTGAAAGGTGTAGGAACTGTGTGTAGAACTGCATTCGGGGTGCCCCAGTGTGGCCAGGACACTTTGTGCCCACGATTAAAGACTTACCCATGTGAATCTACACTTTACATCCCAGCCTCCCTGAAAGGTCAGCCTCGGCCAGTTGCAAAATTTCCATGGCAAAACACAGCTGGGGGTGCCCAGAGGCTGGGGGGGCTGCAGCGGGAACTCTGCTGGGCTTGTGGGAGAGGCTGGTTGGTAGGGAGCTGTGGTACCTCTAATTCACTGAGTGCTGCAGCTGATCCTGCATGCTCAGGCACGTGTCCTGCATTCCCACAACTTGTTATTGTAATTCTCCCCCAGGCTCCAGGAGGTAGGGCCAAATGTTAAGGAATGTGGAAATTCGCTGCCTTTAATAATGGTGAATTGGGCTGTGACCAAAACATGTCAAAAATAAACAACAATCCCCTCCCCTCTTTGACCCATTCCCTTACAAAAACACTACTGAGCAACTGAGGCCAGACCTAAAATATCTTGCCTCTTCCTGTGAGATTTGGCCCAATGTGCTTAAAAATGATGGCACTGTGACCCCCTGGAAAAGGTGCCTGTCCTCTTTCAAGGCAACCTGGGAACTGCTGTGGTGTCTCCAAAGAGGCTCTGAGCAGGACTGAGAGGCTGGAGGCTCGTCCCTGCAGCAACAGCCTTAGGCTGGAGCTTGAGCTGATGAACTGATGAACTTCGGACTCACAAAAGTTAGCCCAGCCATAGCACAGCTTTAGATAAGGGGTTTATGGTTTCTAGGGAAGACAGGTGGATGGGAATCCCAGCACAGGGCGAAGCACAGCAGTGGAGCTCCCCCACTCCTCAGGAGTTGGAGAAGGGGGACCCCAGCACATATGGCTACTAACCATGGCCTGCCACTTTTTAAAGAGATTGATAATGCTGGAGCTTTTCACAATATCAGGAAAACATCCCAACTATCAAGCAATCCCATCTATCAAACCTTTCTAAGCCTTCCTCTGCTGTGGGGATGAGGGGAGGGGTATCACAGCTCCCTCAGGCTGATCCCCACAAGCCCTGTTTCAGTTTGGGAGAAACTGGGTGCCTGGGAGCTAAACCCTGCTTTCACAAGTCCCAATAGTTAGTTTAGCCTCCATGTGGATATCTGTTGTGCTGTGGATGTCTGTTGTGCAAAGCACAACACACCCCCACCTGTGCCAGGGCCCTTTTGGCTGGAGTGGAAAGGGCTTGGAAAGGGCTCCCATTTTTGTGGCTGAGAACGGCCATGGTGGCCCCCATCAGCTGCTTCATGCCAGGCTGGTGTAGGCTCAGGCCACCAGTTACCAAGAGTGAGAGTGACTATCTCTTTTGTGGGACTTAACCAAAACTGTCAAGTCTGAGGTAAAGCTAAGCTGGCGCAATGAAAGCCAAAACAGTTTCAGTGTCTAAAGAACATCCTCAGAAAGGACTCATGGAAGTCTGTTTTTGGCAACATCCTGGGCTGACAAGGAGAATCACAGCAAGTAACTGAGGCATGGGATGCCTCCTCCTCATCGCTGGCTTCAGGATGCTTTTGGAGATGGGCTTAGCTGAGATGCTTAACTTTCAGTATGACCACTTTTATCTAAAATGGGCAAGCTCCAATGTTAAAACAATAAATAACAACAAAGTTGGTACTGAACCATGGATTGAGTCCAGATTTGTATGGAGAATGACAGGAAACAGAGCATCAGGTAGATAAGGATGGGAGCGTGAGCCCCAGCACTGCTTTACTCGCTGGAGGAATATGCAATGTGGACAAAGAGCAGTTGGAAAGGAAATTACACATCGTGCACCTTCTTGCCTCCTTCTCCCCAGAGGATGTAAAGTTAATCAGGGGAAGCCACGCTCCTATCCAGCATATCAGAGACTCAGACTTGTGTCTGTTGGAGTTTTTTTCTTCCAACACACTGAGATGAGGCTCTTCCATCTCTCTAAAAAACAAACCCTTTGGTTGAGCAGAAGTATTTGGGAATGGATGTCTCTATTTTCAGTTGTCGACACACAAACCAAGGAAGAAGCTAATTTCCCTCAGATCATGTCTATTTTTTTCTTTCTTTTTTAAGGGTCATGCATACATTTTCTGCTGTTACTTTTTATCTAACATCTGTAAGGCCTTTTACAGTCTGACCCGCAGGAGCTCACCACTTCGGGGTGGGAAGGAGTGGGGGGAAGCAGTCTTCTTGCCAAATGGCTGCTCTGGATGCTGCTGACCTTCACCAGCTATGTAAAGTACATTTCCTTCCTATGCCAGAGGATCAAATCAGCTGTCTGCAGAACAATGCTTACATGGACGATGTGGAAAAAAAAGGTTGCTGAATCCCTTTGGATAGGGAACCCCTCGCACTGGGCTTGGCCTCCTTCCAGGCTCCGCATGCATGAGCAGACACTTTGATGGCAAGCGCCTTCGAGGGGGGATCACAGCCAAGCGATTCAAAGGCATTTTGGAGTTGAATTTGCAACGCTTTCAGTGAACATTAGGCAGCAAAATACCTGTGAAGTTTCATGCTCGCATTTATTCTTTCTGCGAGATTTGGGCTAGGGATATTCCCAAGTGAGCAGATGATTAACTTGAACTTTCTACTAGAGTGGAGATGTAATACTACACTGACTTGCAGACCCTTCTGCTGTGATTAGATATGGTCCTGCGTGTTTATAGTTCTTGTGACTTTTACAGCCCATGCCTATTAAGAAATTAAGGGGTCCATGACTGCTGTTGTAGCACAGGACCAAAATGTGCCAATTTGAATGAACTTATTCTAAACCTTACCCCTTGAAGAGGAAAAAAAAAAAAACCAAACATTGCTCATTTAATCTGTTTTTGTTCCTGTGGGCAAGGCTTACACACTGCATTTATTCATGCAAAATAATGCTGACAGCTTGTAACTCAGCCCCGCTCCACGTGGCAATCTCAGCTGCCTGTGGGGTGGAGGGAGGCAGTGATCTGGGGAGAAGCCGCCCCGAGTGGTGTTCCCAGCGTTTGGCTCCACCTCAGGGGGGGAGTGTTGGGCACATCACCGCAGACTTGTGCTGGGGCAGCACGGCCCTGCAGGGCCGGCAGGCTGGGGCAGAGCTCCGCCTGCCCGGATAAACAGGGAAGTCGCGAATGAGAGCAGGAAGGGGATCATCTGTCTTTATTTCTTGCTGCCACGTTGGTCTCTGGGCTCACATTGCAGAGAAATGGAGAAAATGTGAAGAAATTCTGTACCACCATCCCCGCCCCCCCGATAATTTTTCTATCTGGGAGAAAACGCCCTTGTATTTTAAAGCGTGAAAACAGCCCGCGGCTGTATAGTTTATGGAAAAACATGATTAGGAGCTGTCTGGGTGCCAATTTGTAGCCGGATCTCTCTCCAAAAGCAACTATTGCATACTCACACTGCCTATTTGCAGCCAAACGAGTGTGAGGAACCAGCAGCTGGCAGCACACCAGTTTGTCTGTGGACATGTCCTGGGCTGATCCTCAGTACCTGTGTCTCTCCAGGGCCGTAGCTGTCCCCAGCAGGTCGTTTCCTGCAGGACTATGCACACCACTCTGGAGTGGCTGAGATACGTGCTCTGGTGTGTTTTAGCAAGAAAGTAATAAAGGCTTCAGTGCTAAACAGCGTGAGCAGTTTATAAGGCAGAAGTATTTCCAGAATAGAGGCTGGCTTGGTTCTTGCAGGAGCAAATGTGTTTCTCAGTTTCTTGCAAGGCACTGCCACAGCATCTCTGAACTCCCGACTGAATAGCAGGGCAAAATGATGGACTTTCTTTCAGCTTTCTAATAGAGGTTTTCATTAAATGTGCCATTTATCTGCACCTGCCAGATGCTTTATACTAGGAGGATGATGCACAGGACTGCAGGGCAAGTAAGAGGGTGGAGGAGCAGGAGGGAGGTATGAAGCAAGGTGACTGCAGAGGTGAGCCCGGGGGCAGCTGTGGGTGGAAGGCTGGGCTCAAGCTGGGGGCCAGACTGCTGGATGGGACACCGTGGAGGTGGGGAGGCCAGACCTCAGCCTCTGCCTTCCAGAAGGTTTTCAGGCAGGCGGCAGGGCAGGGTTGGGACATGTTGTTCCTCCTCACAGCTGCCCCAGGGGCCCCTGCATTCCTCCAGGAGGCCTGCCCTGCCTGCTGCCGGCTCTGCCAGCCCTGCCTGCAGCCTGCCTTGCCTGCTGCCTGCACATTGAACCCACAAGCTGCAGGGGCAGCGTTAGGACTGGAGGCAGCCCAGGTGCTCGCCATGCAACCTGGGTTGGTGCATCCCATGCCCTTGAGATCAGGGCAGAAATGGATCCAGACTTGGATGTTTTGCTCCTGCTGTGGTGCAAGTGTCTACCACAGGGCATTATCTCTGCAGGGAATTATGCTAAGAGTATTAATTGACACTAATTTAATTAACACTAATGGCAGAGAAAGGCCAGGGCAGTACGGGGACACCTTTCTACACTGCCTTTCAGGAGAGGTACAGATGCTTCACAGAAGGGGTCTCAGGATTACGTTCCTTTTTAAATAGCTGCACCTGCAGCATCACTTCAGTGGGGATGCTGTGGGCCCTGCCTACAGGTGGGTAAACTGAGGCAGGGAGGGTTACTTGGCAGGCCACACCTTGGGAAGGTTAGAGGAGCCACGGGTAATCACCGAGATCCCAAATAGGAACCCAGGAAGCAGCAGAGAGAGAAGCTGCAAATCCCCGAGCTGCAGCAGCTCAGTCTCCGTGAGGAAGGCCAGAGCTGGGTGCCAGGCACTCCGTCTGCTGCTCTGGGGCAGACAAGAACCTTTACCTTCCTCTTGCCAGTTTCTCCAGGTGCCATCAGTGGTGTTGGAGTCACTGGTCTCCCTTTAGTGTCACTCCATGAGCCAGAATACTTCCTTTCAGTGGCTGCAGATTTGCACCAGACTAATGCAGACAGCTCTGCTGGTTTTCCTACCCCTGCTCAAAAGAATGTGGAATAGTTTGTTTTCTCCATTTTCTACTGAAAAGGGCCTTTTATCAACAAGAGCTCGCCCGGAGAATTTTCCAGCTCTGTTTCCCTGCCTCTTTATCAGTGCATTAACACAAACAGCACCGTGACCTTTTTAACCAACATACGTGGCCTCCAGTAATGCTGGGCTGGAAGCACTCCACAGGTCAGACGACATCCTGCCATCAGTCATTGGCCTCACATGGCTTGGTGGACTTCGAGTGGATTTGCCAGATGCAGTCAGTGCATCCACTCTGTTCTTCCGTGCATGTCCTAGGAGAAGCTCTCTGACTAACAGATGTTTTTAAATGCTCTTTCACATGGGAAAATTGGGAATTATAAGTTTTTGTTGCACCCTTGCTATTTCATCCAGCCACGTGGCTCTCCAGGGATGGAGACGTACTTAAGAAAAATATTCACTTCTAAAAGCTTCTACAGATTTTTTTCACAACACTTTCTTGGCTTAACCAGCCCAGCCATGCACACTTGTATTTCTGTTTTGTGGCAATTAGTAAGATTTGCTAATTACACCACTATGTGCTTAAAGACAATTGATTTCCCTTTGTAGCAGAAAACAATTTCCTGTTACGCCAGTTCTCTTAATCTTCATCAGAAACAAACCCAGGCTGCCACTGCCAGTAATGCGTCACGTTTCTTTATTAAATCACTCTCTTTTCTGCCCGTTATGTGTCCTGTGTTTATTATTCCTGATCAGTGGATTGGATCACCTACAGCTGTTATGACTGGTATGTATTTTGCTTCACGTGTTGTTGGCACCAAGCAGAGTTATTGAAAAGCAACTCCCTTTGCACAGCAGCTTGCGTGTCTCCTCTGGCAGCGGGATGTGGGTGTAGGGACAACCCTGGACCTTTTACGCTTGGTTTTGGCACGTGTATAAAACTACTGGCAGATAAGGAAGTTCAGAGCCTTATATGTGAGTATGGGCCATCCCCTTGCAGCCAGCCCAGAGAGCAAGCACAAAGCACACATTTCTGCTCACGTAAATGCATAGGTTCTGTTTAGAGTTATATTGAAGAAGACCAGGCTCCTCAAATAAAAGAATTTCTTATGCCCAGGCTGAGCACCACTAGAGCAAGCAGAGTGTGAATATTCAACTCATTGTACTTAAGCCTGTCCCATTTACATATTCCTTTGCTTAGTCAGCAACTCAGCAGCTCAGAGAGGGCAAATTGGTGTGGCCCAGGCAGATGAGCATGCAAGGAAATGTGCTGGATGTTAAATATTGGAGGGTGTTTCTTATGAGATTCATGGGACCAAAATCACAGATTTGGGCCATGTTCACCTGACAACAAATTCAAATATCCATTTGACTTTGACTGAGTTTCCAGTGTCTCGGGGCCAATGCAAAAAAACACTGGCAGATGGAACAAAAGGCATGAGGACTTCTCTCTGCAATGTCGCTACATCCAGGCAAAATTATTCCCATTCAGAGTCACTAACAACTTATAAACCCAGGAAAACCTGTTCATACTCTCTGAATACACAGAACACTAGAGCTGACTTTGTATGGAAGATGGTGCTGGATGGGAACTCCCCAGGGCTTAAAACCAGACCTGAACTTTTCCAACCCAAGGCTTACCTGAGTGAGAGAAGTGCCACGAGTCACAAAGGCTGTGTGTGACTGGGGGCCTCCTGGGACAGACAGGGTTAGTGCACTGAAGACTACTTTGTGATACCGGAAAGTCCCATCATTCAGGAAAGGGAAAAAAATTCCCACCTTTCCTCCACATGTCAGGCAAGATCTCTTTTATCATCTGGGCTGCAGATGATATTTCTGATCCTCTCCCCTCCTGCACAGAGATAATGCTTCTGTTCAGTTCTCATCCTGCAAGGGCTGAGACGTGCTAGAAACTCCCTCTGATCTACTGTGACCAGCTTCGTCCTTCTTCTGTGAGACATAAACCCCACTTCCATGAAAAAACCCCAAAACTAACCACAGTGTAGTTCCAACAACATTTTTTAAGGTCAAAAGCACACATTACCTGATAGTATGTATATTCACCACTCAGGTTCTGTTGTGATAGACCTGGTTTAATACTGAACACTTGTTCAGCTCAGTCCTTTGATACAAAATCAGCTCAGATCATTGAAGGAGAGGACTGATGAAACATGGAAGCAGAAAAAGCATCCAGCAAAGCCAGTGTATGTACTCTTCCAAGTGGGTAAATATACATAATTAAAGCCAATCCCATCTCTCTAAACTGTAGTAAGTATTGCAAAACTACAAAAAAACCCTACCAACCAACTAGCCTCAATTCTTTCTTCATTTACAGCAAGCTTTTAGAAAAATCTCACATTCTGCAAACCTCCCTAGGAAGGAACAACCAGCAATGCACTAGTTAACATTCTTTCTAGTGCATGTTGATTGTGAAAGGTTTAGAGAATAGGAATAGCTTTCTGTGAGGCTTTATACAGAAGAAGGAGAAACTGTATGACCTGCCTTATCTGTGGAAATTCTCCCTCCAAAAGAAACAAGCAGGTGTTACAAAGTCAGATCAGAAAATGCCATTATTAACCCGATGTCAGTTCTGGGGCATTACTTTAGTCTGGTAAGAGAGCACACAGATTTTATTTTGCACCAAATCACCGTGTTTGGGTTCTGATAAAGGTCATGGAAATACACATGCTTGTCCAGCAATGCCCCTGTACAGGGTTTTTTCCAAAGCTTAGGTGGGACAAGCTGGCTAGAGATCCATCTTAGCTAGTGACCTAAGCTGTAACAGTGTGCTTTAATGTGATATAAAAAGCCCTCTTGCCTTGCTGCAAAGCAGCATGGGTGTGTCCATGTCACCTCAGCTGTCACCCACACCAAATAACACATTTTTTTACACAGCAGTGTCTTCCAGCACATTTCAGTACCCCCATCACCCCAGCATCTGAGATCCTTTCTCATGAAATCAATGGCATTGGAAAAGCACTTAGTGACTTTTCAGGACTTTGCCAGTTTTTATTTTCCCAGAATCAGTGTTTGAGGGCTGTATTTTTTTGAAGTTTAGTCACATGAACAGTTTTGGGGTAGAAAGTGTGGCAATAATTATTTTTTAAGTTTGACATTACTTAAAATAGAAATTCAATACGGATTGGATCAGTGCAACAAACAATCTTCTATCCCCTAAAGGGACAGGATGCTGAAAATGCCCCTTCTAGATCATGGATCTGTTTCTTGGAGCAGCTTGTCCTGGGTCTATTCCAGTGGGTTTAGTAAACCTCCCACATCGTCTTTGGATCGTCACTTCATGGAATAAGGACAGTGGCACCACATCCCTTTTAATGTGTGTGAACGCAGTGCAATTTGACTGATCAGCAGCCAGCACCCTTCCTTCTCACTTCTCAAGTGTCCCCCTCCCAGATTTAAAACTCCAGCACTATTTACCCACCGAGCTCTCCAAGGGGACACAATCTATATATACCACCTTCAGCATAAAGACGCCTCTCTACTATGACAACAACTGCCAAATAAATGAGACTTCTGTGGTGAGTTATTTTACAAAGGCTTAGTAACAGGCTGCAGCTTGTATATCATTATCAGTCCCATCTAGGCACAGACCAAACCTGTGAGTCACAATTACTGTAAGAGAAATGGATGGTAATTGTGTTTCAGAGCAGGTCAACCTTGTAAGAAATGTCAGCGGCTGCCAGGACAACAGCAAAGCTCCACAGCTGGCACCTCTGCCATCCTTCAAACATACACTTACCAGGGGATTAGGCTCTGTCACACTGTCTGCATCATCTCTCTCACTCACTCTTTCACCACCTTTTTTGTATCCTCTAGACCACACTGAATTACAACTTACTGTAAACACACTGGCGAGACTTCTGACCTTACACTTTTTGTGAGTCTGCTGTTCACTACCTTTCCTTTTTTAGCCTGTAGAAATCCACTCCTTATTTTGATTTCTGCCTGAGTCACCAAGTGACATCTACAATTCACATCCTCAGGCAAGAGCAAATACCCTCAAGTGCTAACAGCAATAAACACTGTGGGCTGCTGCTGGACCCTGCAGTGACTGCAGCTTTTGTTTAAAGGCACCACAGGGTTGTTGGGCTTACAACACCTTTCTTCATCCTTGTAAATTTAAAAAGTTTTTATTTACATCAAACGTATCACCTTTCCCCCAAAGAAAAACTCTGTTAAAATGGTTCCACAGGGTGTGTTAAACCTTTTATATACATTAAAAAAAAAAAAAAAAAGCAGGACTGTGCTGTACCACAGATTTTACTTTAAAGGATCTCTTTCACAGGCCTTTTAGGGGCTTCTGAACAGGAGTTTTATGAAGTTATAACAACATATATGTCAGGCAGACACTGGAATTCAAATTATTTTAACTCCGACTAAAGGCCTGTGTTTGAATGTCTGAATGCATTCCTTTGTGGCTCAGATTTCTGGAGTCTTAAAACTGCAAAGACCGTATCTTCATTATAAATATTCCATTTCTTAGTCATTCTGGTGTCAAAGGACTGCTAGAGAAAAAATCTGCACAAGTGTGGTCCAGGAGGAAGCAGAAATCAGAAGAGTTTTGTTGCAGAGATAGGGATGTGTAGAGCCAAACATGCTTGCTAAGCCTGGCATCTCTGTTATGCATCTGGATGTTTGGTACCAAAAATGCGTAAACCCAAAATGAATATTGGCATTGCTTAGCTAGTGCCCACATGGCAACGTGGTCTGTCTTGGGCCTAGTTACTGAGGATCTGTGAGACTTATTTACTGTTATGTGGGATATTTTGCTTGGTTTCCTTTCAATCTAGCACAGAGTCTGCTGGGCTGCAGGGTTACTGCAGACCTCTGTATTTGCCTCGCTGGTTGTTACTGCTGATTTCTTAACTGTCAGAATGGCTCACAAATGGCTGGCTTTTTGGACTAGTTAGTTGAATGACTGTTAAAGAAAAAACATTCTTTCACAATGAACCCTGTAATTGTTTCCTCGGAAACTCTTTTTCAAGCATTTGCTGAATACAATAAATATTTCCATGTGGATTTATCAGCAATACAGTGTACAAATAACCTGGTTGGAATCAGGCATGAGAATGGCTTTATGTTTTATGAACGTCTGATTGATTTTTAGAAACACGATGGCTATTTTCACTTAATGAACACCCCCCCGCCAAAAAAAAAAAGAATTTAAATTCAAGTTTTACAATCTAGGCACTACAAGATCCAGTAGAGGCATTAAGCATCCCGTCTGCCTTCCCCACTGCTGCATTTCTAGCAGCTGACTGATCCCTCTCTTGAATGCCCTGAAAGTTTCTGAGATGGCTCATCCATAGGAAGTAACTTCCATCCTGTTTCATGCAGAAACAACCATTGGCACTTTGCTAAAGTTGCACCTCTCATGCGTGTGCCAACACAAATACATCAGCTAGGAAGGAGAACCCTGGCTAAGGCAGGGCTTGGCTCAATAATCTGACTTTTTTCTTGGCTCGGCTCTGAAATTTTGTGAAGTGTATCAAACCACCCCATTCTGGCTACCTGCTGTGCGCTCAAGGCCACTGGTCAGCGCAAAGAAATTATTTTTTAAATTAACACTCCATAGCGTTTTGTAGTGTTTCCTTAAAACTTTAAATGTTAGTTAATGGTAGGGTACCCAAACATGAGATACAGGGAGCAAAGCACACCTAACATTTGGGGTAGCACGTACTCAGGGCAGTCATTTAGTCCTGGAATCACGTTTATGCATCTGCATTTAGCCAAGCCAACTTTCCAACAGGATATATTCCTGAGGCTGACACTAAGCCCCATGCACTTTCTATCAGTTACATTCTGTTACAGTTGTTTAGCTCTTCTGTGCTTCCTTCTCATTCTCCCAAAGAATACGGACAAGCAGCATCTTACCGTGACTCAATAAGAAACTTTAATTCCACACATTTCTCCACACTGAAAGGAAGATTTAGCAGCAACCTGATTTTAGTAAGATTTCTTTCCCACCTTTACATGAAGTGAAATAATTGTAACTGGTGTTTTTGCATTGGTTTCTACCTCCTTCCAGTTCCTTTTTACAGCCCAGCAGAGCCTTTACTATTCTTGCACTAAGAAGTTGATAAGGGCAGTTCTGGGAGACAGAAAGGCTTTTTTAATGGCTCGTCCCTGGAGATGCTTGACTCCAAGTTCACTTTGAAGAACTAGCTCGTGGACTTCTTCAAAATTGCGGGCTGCTTGCTGAGGCACGAAAACTTTGCCGCAAGCTTTGTTATTGATCTGAAAAAGAGACGTGAAAACAAGAAAAAACAGAAGTTACTAGACTGTTTCCTACAATTTCATTTCCTGTATCCAATCCATCTTGTTACAAAAGGAAAGGGGAAAAGCAGAATAAACTCTCTTTTCTCTGAACCCACACTTTCTAAGTAGAGGATAAAATTCTTCCTATCTCCTGCCCATCTACCATAAAATAAAACTCTGACTCATGATACCCCAAAAAAATTGAAGAAGTGGCCACAGGAAGTCTCAGTTTTGAAAACAGCAAGCAGCACGTGATTGTGCAATGCAGCGATCTTTTAATTTTAAAAATGTGACAGTCACACAAACGGCATAAAATGGTTTGTCTGGTGGGAATCTTGGTTTGTACATACTTCTGGGCAGCAATTTGGATTCTTTACAGCTAAGCAAAGTCTTGCAGAGATTCAAATGAAAGATTTATTATTTTTAGAAAAATAGGCTTTAACTTAGTGTATGTTGCACTCATTTTTATATGTTGCACTCAACCCATGGCTCATTAATCCAACACTGACCACAAAGATGTCAGCTACTCACTGAGTAATATTTTCCTGTGTGTGGCGGGTTTTCAGAGCAGCTTCCACGCTGGTTTTGCTTCAGTGGGGCAGAATCATGTGAGTAAAACTGAGTAAGTCCTTTGGTGGGAATCACCTTAATTTATAAAATGGTTTTATAAATCCTTTCTGTCATCCAGTAAGAGTAGATAATGGACACAGACTACAGAGCCTGACTGAGTACCTTTCTGGAGCTGGCATAAAATAAATTATTACAAAAGCTTTCAGATTTATACTGACTATTTTCAGTGGCTTAATGAGAAGAATGTCAATCACACATTTTAGAAAATGAAATAATTTGAATTTTTTAATGCAGTTAATCACATTACTTGTATAATAATCTCGTGTAGGTACTGCAGATCTCTGATCCCTAGGCATCATTGCAAGGAGATTTCAATCTTCTAAAAGAAACACACATTGCTTCATGCAGTTTGGACATAAAAATGTACATGACTTTGTTTTCACCTGGATTTTATCCATGATATCTGTATGCAACATACGACAAATGAGAAAGACCTAGTTCATTTACCCTAGTTTGTATTTTGTTTGTATTTTATTTTATTGAAAATAAAATAATTTGTGCAGTTCTCTGAGAGAGGAAATTGGGACAGATTTTTAAGGAACAAGATGAAGTCTCAAATGCAGCAAGGATGAGCCACTTCTGTTTTTTGTCTAGTCTTGACAATAATTTGCAGTGATAATGTCAGTAGGCTTTTAACTACTCCTACATGCATCCATAACGTGGCATCATAAAAGGCTGGCTGTGTTAAACTTTGCCTTTAGCACCTGGTGTAAAGTAAAATCTTTGAAAAACACACAGGAGTTAATTTTTAAAGCTTTTGTGAAAAATAAATACAAGCACTTCTTTTTGACGGGACACTTCAGAGAAGAAATGCATTCCACAGGAAAAAGAAAACGGTAAAATCCAAACAGATACAGTTTTAGTGGGAATATAAAGGAAGCTTCTCAGCTTGCTGCTAGGACACGCAAGCCTGCAGTTCAAAGCTATGCCTGCCTCGTTAAAATGTCATTCACTGTCCTCCATCATGCAAATTAATATGTCCCAGTGGACGGATGTTGGCAGGGGGAAATTTTCCACAACTAGCCTATTTGGTGCTGTTCTCAACAGAAAAGCCAAGTGGTCTAAATCAACTTGGTAAATAAATGACTGCTAGTGGTTGTGTTTTCCTAGAAAGGTCGAGAAGCCTGAGCGACCTGGCGCTGTGTACCTTCCCACAGCCCATCTCCACCTTCCCACAGCATGTCTCCTGATCTGCCCACACTATGCTCTGAGCTGAGACCAAAACTCCTATCAAACAGCAGATTGGTTATGGTTTCACCACGTGTTTGAGCATGGCTTTCATTATATCGTAGGTATCGTGAAGCATTTTAACACTATTCTTAAAACAGGCAGCTGCAGATTTAATCACATGTTTTGTGTAACAAGCATCCTATTCACATATCCTTTTAGTCTAGGGCTTAGGTTCTCAGCAGGACAAATGCCTTCTGGTATTCCTCCATCTCTCTCTCTGTATCTCACTAGACCAGCATAACCCTTGGCATTTCCAGGTAAAAGTGCCAGCACAAGAAAATTGGGTGCTGGCAGCCTTGTTTCTCTGAAAAACCATGGCAAACTGCAAGAGGAGAAATACACGAGTCTTGGGTCCTTTTTCTCCTGAGAAAGGAAGCTGTTGCTTTTTGCTTCTCTTCTTTTCCCTCTTTTTTTTTTTTTGTTTAAATTTGACATTCTACAGTATTCCAGATCTAGAGGGAGCTAATGGTAACTTCAGAGATTATAAAAGTTGAAATGAAATCACAAAAGACTGAAAAATAAGCACCTTGAGGCTGCAGAGAGGAATTTTTAATTCAACTCAAATATTTTTTTTTACCATTGATGCATAATCCTTCTGAGAAGTTAGAAAGAAAATAAATATCTGTGCACTGTTAGGCCTCCTTTACACGTCAAAGCAAGAAAAATGACACCAACTTTTTTTTTATTTATAAAAACATCAGTTATAAGACCACATCTGCTAACAGTTCTGCACCACCTAGAAAATGTGAGGAATGCTAGTCAGAAATGTGTTCATAGGATGAAATGCACACTACATTCAGGTCAGATTTTTCAGAGCATTAATAATATACAGCATTATTAAAAATATTTAACTTTGAAATAACATCTAGAGTAACAGAAACTGTGCATATCCAGTGAATTTAAATGTCTTTCTTGTTGGCAATCTATATTGTTTCAGCCAAGGATACAGTGAGTTGGTTGCTTTTGTTGCTTTGGGTTAAATATGGAAAGACATAACTCCAGCACAGACAGGAAATAATGAAGTATTTTGTGTGAAGAGAAGTAAACCCAGAATGTCTCAGCAGACAAATCCCTGGCAGCCTGAGGCAGTTTGATGGCTTGAGAAGAATAGGGTTGTGGCCCAAAGACTTGGGTTAACTGTATAGCCTTGTGAAGAGACACTGACTCTTTGCAACTAACCAATTCCTCTGTATGGAGAGTGTTTCTTGGTTTAATGAGGGCAATTTATTTTTGCAGCCATACAAAAACCTTCAGTGTCCACAAGACTTCCGTGCACATTCCGTGCACATTCACATTCCCTGCTCCCCCATATTTCCCTTTTGCCTTACTCTTCCAGTAGAAAGCCAGGCACACTCTGTAGGCATTATTGCTAAGAATTATTCCCAGTTCAAAAAAGCAACTTGTCTCTCTGGTCTTCCAGTCACTTGCTTTCTCAGAAGAAAGGTATTTACATACATCATATTCTTCCATTAATATATGACTGAGAACCGAGGGGTTGTTTTTTCTCTTATTACAACAAGACTGTTACACAAGGCTCTGGCTTTGACAAAGTCAACCAGGAAAAGAAACAAAAATAATTTTCATAATGGCTATAGAAAGAAATTTTTTTTTTCTTGTTTCTTTTTATGAGAAGGAAATTTTCATGTCAGTAGAAAAACATCAGTGAAATGTTTAGGCATTTTCATGTTTGCTTGTGTAGTCTTAAAAACACTGTGTCCCAAGTTTTCCCTGTGTTGCTGAAGTTGTTATTTTAAAGATGTATTTAATAACGTTTGCTTTAACCACAACTGCAAACACGTTTCTATAATTACACAGTTTCTCATTCATGACTTCCTTATAAACTGAACACTGGAATTCAAGATGTTTGCTAGCTATGCTTGGATGCAAAGGCTTATTTTGAGCTTGAGAGAAGTGATCATACCTCAGTGAAGATTTTTACTGTTAGAACTAAATGCTTTTCACTTAAAGAAAGAAAGAGAGGGCAAGAAAGGGGAAAAAAGCAATTCATCCACAGTGACTATTAGGCTAAGTCTTCTATTAACCCCAGCTGGCAATTGAGTCCTTCTCCTTGGTTTGGGAAAAGATGACAATTGAAAATTTCCTTCAAAAAGACATACTCCTTGGTCTCTGTTAAGGGTGTATGTTTAGTGTTGGAATAACTAGTGTTTTAACAGTATTTCTCATTCTGTTCAAATAAACTGACAGGGAGATCTGGCAAGATATGAAATTATTTGCAAAGATACTTTGATTAAGGAAATCTACAGTAACATGGCTTCCCTTAGATTCAACCAATCTCTTCCCTCCTCAAAAAACTCAGCTCAACAAAAACAACCCAACTGCTTTGCTCCCTCTCCTAAAGGGGTGAACAGAAAAAAATACAACTAAAATGCATTGCTTCTGTTTCTTTTACACACACAGAACATGCAGTTTTACATGACCAAATGACAGTTCTTCTATAGGCTCCATTTCACTCAATGTCCAGAAACACAGAAAGTGTTTAAGTTGAAGCGTTTAATTTAATTTAGAACATTAACGTTTAGAATGTTTGCATTAAAGATTATCCTTTGGGGAACAGTGAAAAAGGCAGGTGTCCTGCAGATCTAGTAGTACACAACTACGTTAATTACAGACTATCACAATGCCTGAGCACGAGGAACTTGAAGGCAGGTGGACCAGGAGTCAGTCAGCGGAAGAGCTGAGACAGTGCTCAGGGATCCCGCACATTTGGCTCCAGGCATTCATTCCCTCTGTGCCCTATCTAATGACCAAGCTTTATGATGCCTGGGAGCATCCTGAACACATGCTAGGCAACTAGAGCCATAGGAAAGAATGCAGTAAACTACACTGTGCACGTGCACACGTTGGAAAATTGCAGGTTAACTAAAAGCAGTTACATGTCCACTCTTCCACTGAACAGCCAGCTCTTTCCCTGGGCCACAAAGGGGTTAGAGCTCAAAGAGAAATTGGAAGTTATAACATTTCCAAAGATAGTTGGTTTTTTCAACCCCATTCCTGCAAATATACTCTTCTGACACGTGCCAGAAATTCAGCCCAAGGCAGATGGGAAACATCATTTGGCAAGAATCACAACTTAAGCCAGCTTATGATTGGTTCTGTTAGGGAGCCATGGCACTACTGGTACCCCAAGAAATATCACCTAATTATACATTTTTGTACAGGGCTGAGTCAATAAATGCACTGTCAGGCAAAAAATCTGGGCCTGTGTTTTGATCATAGTTTTGACTGTATCATCCTTGCCCATGGCTATTCATTGGTCAGATCTCCACAGGTGCTAATATACAGTCACTCAGAAAGGTTTATATTTAGGGCATCTCTCTTCCAGACTCACTGTATCTTTTTTGTTTAGGAAACCATTTTAATTACTCAGCACAACCGTTAATAGCAGCTTCTATTTTGAACTTTCACTGAGCCATCTACTAAGGGAAATGACTTCCACAAGAGCAGAAATTCTATCATCCTCTGGGCTCATAACACATTACTTGGCCACTACTGAAAATAAATCAAAATGCTCTTACTAGCACAGACATCTCCACAACATCTGATGGCTGAAGGTACTCTGGGTCTACTTTGGGCCAGGACTGATGCAGAACATCAACATCCCAGTGATGATGAAAACAAAGTTTATTCTGCATATGTGCCAAACCTGGAAAATGAAAACAGTAAAACATTCGTCTGTACTGCAACCAGAACACTTGGTCTTTGGAATTTGTTTGACAAATTAGATCAGGATAAAGTTGACTTTAAAAGCAAGTGCCATAGGAGGAAATAACATTGTTTAGATTAGCATACAACACATTATAAACAGAAAGATATACATCTTTGAAGCATTTGTTTTATACCATGCGTAAGGATATTAACAATGTGGGCACACTGTAGATTTAAATTAACATTCTATAACTTTGCCAAGAGCACAGAAGACCACTGCTTATTATTTTAAATTGTAATACTGCAACACAAGCTGACCTTTGCTTCTAGAAGTCAATCATAATACTGCATTTATTTTCAGTAATGCCACCAGTTTGATTAAAATTTCACTAACAACTGAGAATGATAAACGATTATGGCTTATTTTACCACTTGTAATATGCTGGGTAGTTTCTAAATTTGCAAGTCAAGCTACTTGTAAGATTTTCTCTATTTTGTGAAGTGTATTTTCTCACAAACTAAAGGTGCTACAAAGGAATACCTTGCACAGCCTGCTCTCCTTCTTACAATTTTTACATTCTGAAACGCTTTATCCTTTGATTTATTTTTAAAGATTTCTAAAATGGCTATACGTGATCTCCTTTTATTAAATCGGCTAAGGTCTTCCCAAGATAATTAATTCCTGATTTGTTTAAGTAACAGGAGAATAAGATGCAAGTCATTCTGAAGCTGCATTCTATAACTGAATAGAAGCTCCTGAGTGGGATTTATGTTGCTGTTTACTGCAGCTGTATGACAAAATACAGAGATTTCATTTAACAAGATGCTGTCAAATATGATCAATATTGATGATGATTGCTCTCGCAATTCTCACAGAGCCAGGGGATTTTTAAATTAAAAGCATTCTCTGTGTATGAATAAGAACACAGACTATAACATTTTATTAGCACATGCTTCATTCAGAACTGCAAAATGTATGTGAAATCTCATCTGGTTTAAGGAAACTACAGCAAAAGCATAAAGAAAACCCATCAACACAAGATTCACTGGTGAGACTGAGGCACTGAAGCTGTTCAAAACAGCACAACAGCAGCCAGAGGCGCGAACTCAACCCCTGCACAGTGCATATCAATTCAGCTTGCTGGATTGTTTACAGTAGTAAGGTGAGTAACAGCAAACAGGGACATAAACAGCATGCAACTTCCTCCAGAAAAATCCACCACATTTTTGTCAGTGCTTTTTCAGACAAAGTACTTTGGTAAAATGACACACAGCCGTGCTATTTGCTGAATGACTCAGAGAGGGACAGTGGGGAGGACCGATGGGAGCTATTTCTAATGGCAAGCATATTGCCATTAGAACATGCATATTCCCTAATGACAACAACTATTTATTAGGTAAATAATTTATTAAAACACTTCAGTGGCTCTGATTTTGCGTACTTTTTTTTCTTTTGCAGCAATAGCTCAGAAACTGAGAGAGCAAAAGATAGGAACTCAAGCAGAAAAAATTCTTCATATTGATGATTCATTATCACATTGACTGTAAAGACAACAGCTGTTAGATTCTTTCCTTGTTGGCTTTTGAACATCCAGATGACCTCATTTCTTTCCAACTGATCACATGCCTTGTGGCAGAAGCATGCACGCTGGCCACTCCTTATTTTACTGTTGAAGAGAATTCTTCAAACTATTTAAAACCTTCTTTCTGATATAAGAGTTTCAATCTACAAAAGCAAAACCAGGGTCTCTTTTAATTCCTATGGAGGCTGTCAGTCCTAATAAACCTACTAATAAAAAATAATTAAAATGTATTCTGAAGCAAAGTGTGAGTAAGCCCAATGTCAATCTTTTAGTTCATTTTCTTGCTACAAAATGAGCTATGAGCTCATCCATAGAAAAAGAGAGTAGAAAAGTCAACAGAACTAGTTTGAGAAAACAGTTTGACAGGAAACCAAAATGAAGGTTTTAGTTATGTTGCCTGTTTGGCTTTCTGCCTTAATTCACATTTTGTAAGCCATAGAACACAGAAAACGCAATGATTTGGTTTGTATTTTCAAAATTCAACACACTAAACCAGAAACTTCATCACCCTGATCCATAATGGTGATGGTCCACTTGTGAGGACCTAGAGAGAACTTTTCTCTAGCCTTCTCACTTTATTCTGAGACACTAGAAAAAAGCACTGTTTGATACATTAAAAATAGACAATTTCTGAAACTTTGATTGTGAAAACATGAAAAACTTATTTTATTGTCTTACTATTGTACTGGAAAGCACCTAGTGAAGTGCATTTTATGAAGTGGTGTGCATTTTGCACCATATTTTTTGATGTATTTTGCTTTTATGGCTACAGATTCTCTTGCAGATGCAGGACAGAAAGGTAACTGAGTACACTTTTACTTAGTGTAAGCTGTTTACTTATATGTGCCCATCTGTACAGGACAGATCAAAGACAATACTTGTGCTCAGTCTGAAGCCCTGATCTTGCTATTGGATCCGCTTCAATGGACTTCTACTGACTAGCAAGCTAATACTAGACCAAGGTTTCCCTAGCCAGTAACTCACAGCACTGGAACTCAATTTAAAACACCAAGTTAAACGAGTACTATAGTACTGTAAACTAGCAAGCTGAGAGAAAGAGGGGACAGGACCAGTCTAACAACTTTTCAGCTCAGGGCAATGTTTTACTAGCATTACAGGAGTATTTCATAAGCATAATACTTCCCCTAAGGTGCTATTTGACAGGGCAGAGCAGATTCTCATTTTAAAGAGATTTAAGAAGGAAGACGTGGGAGCAATCGTGTATCAGCAAGGTGTTAGGACAGCAAGTTAACTCTAGTCTTACAGAAAAAAAGCACTGGAAAAAATGATCTGTAAAATTCCAGTAATTGTTTAGCTACTTAGACACAAAATTATGTAGGCGGAGGAAAAGTTGTGATTATGAAGTAAATAGAGAAAGAGCTGACTTGTGACAAGCCCTGGAACAGAGAGGTTAAAGCAGAAAAGAAAGGAAGATGGAAGTCTTAATGGGTGATAAAAGGATGCTAATGAAAGCATCTGAAACAATGGCAGTATCAGAGTTTAGGACTAGGGATTTTCTAACAGAAAGTGTAAGAACATCAAAGGGGGAAGTATAAGCTGACTGTGAGGGTGAATATCCAAATACTGCTAATTTTTGGATTTAGCTAAATTGAAACAATGGAAATCTGTGTTAAGTAAAATCCACCACACTAGCAGACAAAGCAGGAAAACTTTTTAAAAAGCTCCGATCAGGAGTGTGTAAGGGCAAGTGGAGAGACATTTTGGGTGAGTATCTACTCACCCGTGCAGCCTCTTTCTGGCATTGTTACCATATTACTTTGTTCTTGATATGCTTTTTACTATTTCATGAATCTCCCTATTTGACAGATTCAGGCAAGTTACATATCCAAAACACCTTTCTGCACCTCAGGAAGAATATGTCTGTCAGTCATAAGTGGAAAAGTCTGCAATCTCAAAGAAATGGTAACAGCTGTTTCAAGACAGCTCTGAGAAAAGCTGTATTATACCACTGGTATACAGAACTAAGTTGTGAAAAGCCTGGGTTACTGTAAGCTAACTCTAGGATGTGCTTGCAACAAAGCAAACTCCACACAGATCCGTTTAACCTTCTTAAAACAACCTCTCTTCCTCCATTTGAAAGACTTGCTCTCCTTCCTTTTAGGTTTATTACTCTTGGAGAAAAAAAATATTTTTTTAAACTCCAAATCATGTTTCTTCTTGAATTTATGAAAGAGGATTTCTACATTCAGATTTTCAGTTAAAATCTGCAACATTAATTAGCTTTTACTCAACTCCATTCTTTACAGAAGCTTTCTTGAGCAAGGGCTGAATTCAGACAAATTCTTACAACAGAGCTATTGTAGTGACAGTTAAAATATTTCTAAGACAATGACACCATTAAAAATTCCAAAAATTATGTTTCAGTATTTCCTAAGATGTTTATCAAAGGCGGACATATCTTTCATGTGCCATCTCTAATAAAAATTTAGCAACTCACAATATCCAGTTTCATATCCTTGTCTGAACAGCAAAATGCTGTACTACTACAAACAAACCAAAAAAAAAAAAAGTCTCAAATGGTGTCTGCATATTCCTTAGATACAAGGTTTCAGGAAGGAAACTGATTTCCTCATCCTGTTAGTGTTCATAAACTGCCAAGATATCAGCCGGATGAACTCTTCCCACACTGAGGGGCTATGGTTGCTTTTTATGTTATTGAGCGATAAACCAGTGTATTCACCGCACAATTCACTGCACCATTAGGCTGACACACCAAAATACCAAAAACTGTTCCTCCTCTGAGGCAGGAGAAGCACTCCTTCACACACAAAGTATTGCGGGTTGCTATTGCTCAGCTGCTCAAAGGTGAGGCACTTCTAGAACAGCATTCAAGCAGCTTCCATCAAAGAGCGGGTTCCACTGTTATAGGTGCAATTTATAGAACTAACAATATACAAACTCCTTTTCCTGACTAATTTACAAAAGAGGAAGCAGCATTATCCTGACGTTTAGATGCAAAGCCGAGGTACAAAAGGAGAGACTTACTCTCTCTGTGTATGGAGAACTAAAGCACAGAGAAAACTAAACAGAGTATTTGGAAACCTTAATTTTCATACTGAAATGATTGAAAATAATAAAGCATCACCACTTACACACAACAGAGTTTGAGAAATTGGTTACATCAGAAGAGCAACGGGACTTGGTGGAACCAGACTGCAAAACTTGGGGAATCTTTAATACAAAATCCCAATCCCAGGACAGAACTGCTAGATGTTAGCTATTTCAAAATAATACAGTCTTCTTACCACAATGCAGGAGTTAAATGTACGTACATTCTCCTGATAAAATTGTTTAATAACTTCAGTATAACGCAATGATCACCATGCTAAAAGATACTGTCATTTTCAAATTTAGTAATAAAATTCCTCAGGCAATAATCAACACACAATGTTTTTTTATGATTGCTGCACTGAATTACAGTGCACTTGTCTTTGGACCACACAAGTAAAATTTTATCTTTAAATGCAGACAGAGGCTGAGGACAATACACTTCGAATTTTTGTATGCTTCCTTTTCATTCTTACATCAGAGGGAGATCCAGAAAATGTCATTTATTCGTTTATCATTTTCATTCTCCAGTGATTTTAGCAGCAAGAAAAGACCTCCTTATCTAACATTCAAAATGCTACAGGATTAAGCTTTATGTTTGACAAGCTGTTAATTAAGATACCCTAGTGCTCTTTGTCATTTTATCAACCATAGTTGATGATTCTGTATTTCCTAACATGTATTAGAATTCCAAGTTCAGAAGGCACTGTATGTATAAGTAATTATCCTGGATCTCTTCTGCCTCTATCTCAACCTATGTGGAAAACAGTCATGCCAATTACTTTTATTTAGTATTATTTTAATTAGATGGCACATCATAGTATAAGACCAGATGGATCATGTCTGATGCCATTCTTTGTTCTAGACAGTTAAACTTCTATTAAAACATTTTAAAATCATTGGAAATGGAAACACATGCAAAAAACCCAACCCACTCTCCCTAGTATATCTTGTTGTTTCCATAGGCTCTGCCTCTGTGTTACTGCTTTGAACAAGAGCAGTCTATCCTTGACAATTAACGTTACAGGGCCATGCACAACACTGAAATATTATCAGTTTAGTAGCACTGCTCTGCAAACACTTGAATCCACAATGTTTTTTTGGATGACCATTGAAAATAAAACCATTAAAACAGCATCCAAAAGCTAACATTACGTCCAAAACCACACAGCAGTTTGTGGCCAGCCACAATGCAGAATATATTCCTATCTTCCCACATGCATCTTGGGACTTTTCCCAATAAACCTTAAAATCAGCTGCCGAACTCTGGTATGCATATCCCTTATTTCACAAGTGTTAACTGTATCAGCACCATGCAACTTAGCCCATTTGGTATTCAGACCTGTACAACTGTGACAGGTCTTAAAAAAGATACCCTGTCTGCCATTCCCATTCTCCACGGCAGGTTAATTTACAGCATAGTGTCCTTCAGTCTCTGGAGCATTCTAAAAGAGTAGGATTTTTATTGAACACTCCTTTAGCCTTTTTAGTATCCAGCCCTCTGATATGGTTCACTGTGCCTGAATTCCTGGAAGAAAATATTTGTAGTCCAAAGACTCTGAAACAGTTGTTTGAAAAAGGGCTGTTTCTGTCCTGGTGTTCAGCTCTTAATAATGCCATCCAAATTCAGGAGCAGTTAGCAGCTGACATATGAATTCCAAGTGACACACGTACTGTGTTATAGACATTTTTGCAAATTTCTTGTCCTTTTTCCTATATAAAGTTTATAAATACCTTTCCACATCTCTGATGCAATGTGGGGAGCCATAGGTGCAACCATAATGCAGAGTGAAGCCAAAGCATCTTCAAATTCTGTGCTGTGGAGGACAAGAGGCCGAGGAGCTTGCTGAGTGAAAAAGCAAGGAAAAAGAAACAAACTATTAACATTCTGAGGTGGGGGGGGAAAGTAGTTTACTTTTTTAAAGTAGTTTAAAGTAGTTTAGTTCAATTAAGAAGAAAATGCAGTAATAAAACCTAAAATCAATGTCTATGCTAAGGAGAGTGTAATTTCACACTGAACTGGAAATTTATGGAGAATTAAAATCACAACTCTTGGATATAGAGTGCTCTCTAACACTTAGAAGCTAATCCTAAAGTGGCTGATGAAGACCTTTGGGGATCTGCTCTAGCATAGAACTCTAAACACACACTCATGTGGACAAGAGTGGCCCTCAAAATCATTTTCAGTGCTGCCTTTTCTAGAAGTGCAATCTTAAGCAAAACCAGAGCTATCTGAGAAGAGGTGAAGCACTTGTCTGTGACAGTCAAACTGTGCTGAATGCAACATAGGTTTTGCTGGGACAAGGTTCAATTGCACAGGATCATAGAGTGGCTTAAGTAAAGCTGAGTTTAGTGACAAAGTGAGGTTTTACAGCTGAAGGAAGCTTTCGGAATGAAAAGGACAGCGAAGTCTTTTCAGGTTGATGTTCTCATTATTTTAGTAAAGTGTCTGGCTTCTTCAGTGTAGAAAATCTTCAGTTTCTGGCAAAAGGTACTTGACTGACAAAATCTGAACTTCATTTCTCCATTTGACTTAACTTACAGAAAACTTAAAAGAAACTTAAAAGAAAAGATACAGCACTAAAAGTAATCAGATGAACTTTTTCTTTCTTTGACCTGTGTAAGAGATTACACCACGTGGTAAATTCAGCTGCTGCATTTATTTTGTAATCTATCCCTCTAATGAAATAGCACCAAAAAATGTCAATACATGTCTGCTTATGAGAATTATTTGATGTGATGAACACCCATTCTCATCAACTAGAAAACTGTCCAAAACCAGTGATTTCCTTGACCGCAAACGCTGTCGGAGGGCATCTTCTTATCCCTTATAGTGCAAATTATATTTGAGTAAGTTTCAGTAGTACTACCTGCTTTCAATATTTAATCCTTGCCCATCTCTCAAATTCCTCCTTTTAAATGGGAGCAAAAGAGGAAGTGTCAGCATGCTATGCAGAAACTTGTTCTTTGAAGATACTGCATTGTCTTCTTTGCTCAAGAAATACATCAGTGTTCAAGTATCTGGCTGTCTGTAGGACACTGAGTTTTATTTGTTTTTAACATTTATTCCACCATCCATTAGCCCCAAATGCCTATGACTTATGGAGTCGGAGATAAAGAACTGTGTTACCTTCCCAAAACCATACAGGATCCCAGGCTTAAGTTGTCTCTGTACAGCACCTGTGCACAACCTACTTAACTTTTTGGTAAGTTCCTTGATTTTGCCAATAAGCTCCTCGGAATCCGTGAGGTATAAAATGGTATTTCAATAAAGAAGCTGAAACTTTCAAAATTATATTTAATTTCTGGTCTACATCAGGTTACCATTATATGCCTGAAGTATTGCTCAACCAGATCTAAGAGCAGTAGCAAAAATAATAATAGTTTGTTATATTTCATCTATCACTACTGGCTGATAAACAACATAATCCAAATTAAAAATCTTAAAACTTAAGTTCAGCAGTGTAAGCTGTCTTTGAGGACTGACTACATGTGATTTTCCTTGCAAAGAAGAACCCTTTAAAAATCAGAATGTTTGGTAATTCTATAATGTACTACTATACCTATATATGTATTATAGTACATATATGCTACTATACCTATAATGTACTACCTATGCAACTTGGCCAAAATCAAGAGAACAAAGAACAGAACTAAACAAAATGTATTCTCTTCAAATTACAGGATGCAGACATAAACATTAGAATCTGGTGGATCTAATACCATCAAGCTGCTCCTGCAAAACTGTTTATATTTCAGAGTCACAGTGATACTAGAACATGCTGCCTTTGAACTGAGTAACTCAACAAGGCTCTTAACTTAGTAACACTGTTTATGAAGTTAATGACTTACAGAAAGCTGAACCTATAGTTCAGGCAGCTCCTGCTTTGTATAAAGACAGACAGGAGCAGTGTCTGAGAGAAAAATACCTTCATTAATATCATATACTTACATGGAGTACATTTGTGAGGCTCATCAATCGGGAAACAGCTGCATTGAACAAATGATCCTTTGTGAAGTACTCCGTTACCTTAGAAGAAAAGGTCTGTCCTTAATTACTTAAAATTCTCAAACTTGGAATACTGGGTTTTTAAATGAAAAACGATTACTGATAATCAATTTCAATTTGTGAAATATGTGCATCTTACCTCTTACGTGAAAATCATTTTGGTATGCAAACACATAATATGTGCAATCACATGTGTGTATGGGAAAATAACAATCATATAAAAATCAATTTATTAGCTTCCCTTCTGTTTCAGGATTTAAAAAGCTTCAATCAATGCTATGAAAAATGTGCATTAGTCACCCTTTATTTCCTTTAATAAAATATCTTCACTTTGCCTCTACAAGAGGCCTTCTCTCTTGTAAATCCATTTATATTGGTGAAAACTTGTTCATAGATTACAAGATTAGAAATATAAAGTTTGTTAAATGACCTGGAATATCCCTCACAGCAGGGTTTAAAATGACAAAAGTTTTTCTCCACAGAAAAATACTTGATGTTAATTTTGCAGGTATTTATGTCTCCTTCTGAGTCTTGGATAATTGAATTGATACTAATCACAGCAGGAGACAACACATAACAACAGATGAACAACCATTTCAGTATTTTCTTCAAGGCTATGCTAATATATTTTCACCACTGGCTTTTTTCATTCTATATGAAACAGCAGGCATGATAATGAGGTACGAAGCAAACAGATCAAAAACTTTTGTTAGGGTAACCCACAGAACTCACCTACAGTTTTGTTACTTAAAATGGAGTTGCTTGAATCCCAGATTGACAAAACTTTAATGTCGTAACATTTCATCCCTTAATTGTGGCATACATCCTTTAAATAAGTTCTGTCCCACAAAATTTGTAGGTAGATAAAATAATTTACATAGAGAATAATTCACTTAAAAGAAATTAGCTACTCATCTGGGGAAAAAGCTTTTGGATCTATAAGTCAAACATATGGTTTTAGCATAAGAAGCAACTTATTTAGTCATTTAGAAACTATGTGTTTCTTTTAACCTCAGAAATCACCAGATTCTTCTGCTCCCAGATCTTTCTGGCTTCAGCCTTCTCTTTCTTATTCAGAAGCTCAGGATTGGGCATGGTTCCTGAAGTCCTTGCTTCAATAAGTTTGGTTACAAGTGCCCAGAGGCGCATCTGCCATCTCTGAACGCCGGGCATCGCATCAGCTGAGATTAATGAAAGATTTCATAAACAAATGTCAGTTACAAATAAAGAATCAAAAACTTTAAAGAAAAGCTGGAACAGAACACTGGAGTTAAACATTTTTTTTAAAAAACTCTCTATTTTAAATGAAAGGTATCAATGCAATTAAAAATGTCTTTACAAGTAATGTTGAGTTTCTTTAATGGAAAAAAATGTAAGTAAGATAAAAGTATTTTTCTGCAATGACTTTAAAACATGTATACAGCAAGAATACAGCATAGAATATTTGCTAAAATCTGCAAAATAACCCAATGCTATGTCAATGCTAGCATGGCCATCTTGTGTTTTAATGACTCCACAAAGCAGTTGTATGTGCTCTCATTTTCTGAACTCATGGAGGAACACGAACATACATACATACATACAGACATATATACACATATACATATATATATATATATATATATATATATATACACATACACAAGTATGCACACACATATTTTTTCAAACTGAGAAGTTTCTTTTCAAATTCAATTCTAGAAAGTATGTATACTTTTGTTGCTACAGAGATGCTATGTTGCTCTACAGAGACCGCTAACAAGTACAAGCTCTGACTCATGGTACCCTCTTTTGACACAGTTTAGTTTGGGATGGGGAGACTATGAAGCTGTTGACCTTGACCCTGAAGGCATCGGTCCTACTCCATGGCTGCTCACATCACTGGAGAGAATGATGTGAGGCTCTGCCTTGATGTCCACCACTGAAAGGACAAAGAATCTAATCTGAAGGGCAACCATGAAAAGGCTATCAAAGCACGTCTAGTGAAGAGAAGGATCATGACAACTGAGAACCAGTATTTAATATTCTCTGAATGAGACAATTTCCTGTAATGGCTTTGTGGGGCAGTTTTGGTAGTGAGGGGCTACAAGGATGGCTTCTCTGGGAAGCTGCTAGGAGCTTCCCCCATGTCTGACAGAGCCAGTTGAGCCCAGGAAAAAGGGAGGGGTGAGGGGAAGGTGTAAATTTGGTTTTACTTCTCCTTACTCTAATTTTAATTGGTAATACATTAAATTAATTTCTCAGTCAAGTCTGTTTTGTCCATGATGGCAAATGCTGAGTGATCTCCTTGCCCTCACCTCAACCCACAAGCCTTTTGTCATACTTTTCTCCCCCTGTCCAATTGAAAAGCAAGGAGTGATAGAGCAGCTTGGTGGGCACCTGACATCCAGCCCAACACAACATGCTTGATTCCTTTAACTTAAACATTCATAATTTTGTTATCATTAAGAAATTCAGACCAAAGTGTAAAGATTTAAGAGATGCTTTTCACCCAACTTTCTATTTCCTTCCTCCCTGGAAATATCTTTAGGCTGCTAAATCTCCTTTTGCTCACATTTTCCAATACTTTTAACACGAGATGATACCAAAATCTTTCTTTGTATTTCTCAAGGGGTAAACAGGTTGGCTTGAATGACTTAATGCATTTTTGCTAGCATTATGACTGCATGTGCTAGCTTTCTTAAAAAATGTTTAATCACCAAGCTCTCGTATGCTTTGCAACTAAGAGTTGGTACACGCTATCCTCACAGCAATTTAATTATTCCATCTTCAAGATCAGAAAATACAGCAAAAAGATTGTGCATCACCAAATTAGCTGCCTCAGAGGGAATTGTGTACCTGTGTAGTGTTTGGGACGCAGCTGTTAAGGCTTGATTCTAAGTGATTCATTTTTTTAAGAGACCTTTTCAAATGCCTAGTTCTCTACTGTTGTGATTAGATGGTGACAGAAAGCCAACTGAGAACTTGTTAAGCCCACTCCTCCAGTACATGGAGTAGTGCAGCAACATATAAAGGAACACACACGTATATAAAGGGTGACAGACACAACTGAAATAAAGTTTAGCGCAGGCTGAACTAAGTGGCAAGAACTTAACACCTGACAGAATGAAGAACTACACTTTTTGAAACCAGGAATGGAGTGTTTTATTAAAGCGTTATGCAACAAGAAGGCAAAATGTAAATGAATGTATAAGACTACATTAAAATGTATGAACCACAGTAGATAAAAGAAATTAAGACCTGTCACTATGAGGAATTGTATGATAGGAGTAAATAAGTGCACAGGAGGGTAATTCTTAACTTCTTCAAGAAGTAAGCTCATAAAAATGTCATATCTAGAAACATTAATTACTAAGAACTCTGATTATCTTCTAATGAGATTCTTCTGAGAACTATTTCACAGTCCAGCTTACAAAAGCCATTGCATGTGTGTTAATAAATGGAAATAACAAAATATTGTAAAGTTGTATCGGTGATCTAATTAGAAAAAACAGATTATAAAGAATAAAATAATAATTTTCAGTTAATCAGTCATTGCTAATTTAAAAAAAGATAATGAGCTCCAAGTTTTCAGAAGAAAATACAACTTAAGAAGTACTTTTCACACATGCTTTTAGCTTATAAGAGGTAAGTCGCTTGCAATAATCTTGCAAGTTTGCGTCTCAGTGACAGCTTTGTGACCCTCTCTCTTTTAAAAGAAACATGCAAATCGGTTTATCATAAAACCTCTTTATAATACTTTTTTGATTCATTTTTTCCAAAACTTGGGCATCAAGAACTGTATTAATTTTGTGTTTAAAATATAACGCTTGAGAAAAAAGAAACAAACCCACAACAAAACAAACAACAGAAACAATCTGACTTACTTTTAGCATCCCACAAAATGTCTTGTTCTGGAGGAGCAGCAAACAGAATGTAAAGACGTAGGGTGTCAATGCCATACTCTTTCACTACTTCCTCAGGGTCTATTCCATTGTACTTAGATTTGCTCATTTTTTCCCAAGCAACTTGGAGCTTCTCACCAGTTTTTAGGTGAACTGGTTCAGTTCCTAAATATTAAGACATACAAAAAGTACTGAAACAAATTTTGCTCACTTGTAACAGTGATTATTTTTGTTCCCTAAGCAAGAGAAGAAACAACTACTGCTAGTGCTTTGGGGTTTTCTTCCAAAACAGCTCAAAGAGGAATACCACCCATTCCAAACACTCTTTTCCCTCCCAAATTTGTTCTATGTTAATGTTTTAACACCAGTAATATCCCAATGCTTCCATCACATCGTGACAAAAAGTCTCCTACCATTTGGAAGCTCTATCAGGCATGCATCCTAAGTGCTGCCTTGACAGCTCCTGATATTTAAGCTTTATAATAACCATGACATTTAAATTTCCTAGATAGGTGTACTGATTTGATACAATTCTGACCTGTACTTAGCTTTTACAAATATCAGATTTATGGGTTCCAATTGCAGTAAGTTATCCTGAAAAAAGTGTGCTTTCTCTTGCATGAATTTAGAAACAGAGTGGGGCATTTACACTGAAAAAGGTGCAACTTAGTAAAACCCTCTGCTAAAAAACCCCAATCTTTTCTAGAAGAAAACAGGATAACAGGGAGTGGCAAAACTTAAGAGGGTGGGTTGGTTGGTTGATTTTTACTTGACTTACACGGTTTGTATCCAGTGAAAACAAGAATATATGAGAGGAATGCTTAAGAGAGGCAAATATGAGCAAACCATTTTTGTTGCTACAGGTGCCACAACAATGACTGGTCCAGCTTGCAGAGAAGGCTCTGCAAAGAACTTTACAAATAGCACTGTTTCCTACAAGTTTTCCATTCCTACTATCTACTGAATACACCTGCACCTGTGTTAGTTTTGCCATGATGTTTTTGTAGGTTGTCTGTTTGCTGAGACTAACTGGCTCCATTCAGCAGACTGCTGAGCACTGTCTTAACAAAACTGACTTTTGATCTTTTGGACTACACTGGAGCTAAAATAATACCACAGCACTGTTTCTGTGTTTGGATGCAATTAGAAGCTGCTGGATTAGTAGGATCTCTGTACACTCAGCAGTACGTATGAATCCAAAACTTACAGAAGTTGCTCTCGTGTTTAAATATTAGAAGGATTCATTTTCTCTTCCAAATTTTCCCAGCACTGAGACTTGTATACTGAAGCAGTCCCTGGCTTTAGGGATGCACCTATGCTGATTTCCCCACGCAGTTTCTCTTACCAGTGAGATCGACCTCCTCTCTCTTCAAACACTGGCCTGTTGTTGTTAGTCTGAATGTCTGATTCTTGATAAGACCTTGAACCAAGAGCTTATGGAAAGGCTCCCTAGGAAGGAATGGAAGGAAAAAGAAACTTCTTTGTTGAAAAGAGCTGTCAGAAGCATACTTTATGATAAGCCTCAGGTGTTGAGCCAATCAGGCACAATTTTTTAATGAAACAAGAATTTCAAGTTGACTATATATAAATAGTTGTCACCTTAGAAAGAGTACTTTGTGCGTTTATTCATGGTGGTTGGCTGGCAAGTATAAGTATTTATTTGCATTCTGCTCACATTCTTGTACCCTGATTTAGTACTAAGTTATTCTAACATCACTTTTCAAATTAGCATATGGATAATACACAGAAGTTTCTTGGCCAACAGTACAATTTCCCTAACTTCAAGCTAAATCTCTTGTGTAAAAGCATTCAAGTACCTGGCCTCATTGTCTTACAAATATTTAGTTCTAGCTTCTCTCTGAGGAGCACAGGATTTTGAACAAATCAAAATGTTGTTGCACATTTCTTTCCATAAACAGATAAGCCGGTTCTCTGACATAAGCACCCACATGCCTTGTCCCTTTGCACAACTAGTCAGGAAGGCCTAGCTGTATGAAAAAGTACACTAGAAAAAGGGCAATGCTGAAAAGTTCATCACAGTGCATCAGTTTTTTAGCACCTTACTTTTCAAGCAAAATGTACATCAGGGAGAGTAAACTCCCAAGAAATGGTATATTTCATATATTTCATGCTCAGCATGAAACAATCAGAATTCTCTACACTTTTACCTAATGAAGCCTCAAATGTGTACAATTATGTAAAAAGGTTGCATTGCTCCTATTAACTTTTTTTTATTAAAAGCCAGAGTGTACCCATCTAAAAAGGAAATAGTAAAATCAGACTTCCACATTTTATTTTACAGGTACAAAAAGTCATAATCCAAAACATGACTCACTGTTAAGAAGTTAATATAGTATTTTACATTATTAAGAAATATAAATTACATGACAATTTATCTCACCATTTAAAACAAAGTAATTTAATAATACAATTAAAATATTATTAAATTATATAACAATTAGGCATGTTTCTACTGCATTAAAGCACATATATTCCAAGTACTCGTCCATAAACACTTTTGATGACTCTGAAGTAAGGAGATATTTGAAAACAAAACTTTAAACTAGGAGAGAAAGTGACAGGCTTCATATTTTATCTTCAACATGTTCAAGTTTGAACATGAGTTTCCTTCCTTGCATATTTTGTATACTTATAAATATTGTGCAAGTACTGGCACATATTGATGTATCACTCAGTCACAAAGAAGTATATGAGTCTCTGCCACGCCACCTGGTTTTATCAACAATGTTAAGTAAGAGCAGCAATTCAAGCATCTCTTCTAAATATTTTCTAGACGATATTGCAGAAGTTGACTGAAAAATCTTGTTCTTTAGAAGTAAGGGAACTTAAGGGAATGAGAACTGAAGTCAAATTTAGACAGTGAAATCAAGAAAAACTATTTTAAAAATAGGATGCAAAAATCATCTAAAATATAAAAAAAATATTACAGATTATTCAAGTAAATAAGAAGGTAAAAATTTGGAACAAAAACTTTGTAACCCTATCAACAACAATGGTGGGGGAAATGCTTCAGGATATAACAGTTTAGGATACATTTCTTCTACAAAGTAGAGACATTACACCACAGAAAAAAAAATTCTCTCCCTATCATTCAGTACTTCAGTCTGTTTAAGATCTCAAACAGTTATTAAAATAGCGACACTTCCTGCTATCTAAAGTAAAGCTAATGAGGTAGCCAGATCATCCAAATCAGATAGGGCTTTCCACTGGAAGTGATTTTTCAAGGAACACTTATTTTTAACGACAAAGAGTTAGTTCAGATCATACGCCAAGTTACTAAAAGCTGAATGCAGGAACAAGCATTTCTTATTTTTGTTTATGCTGACAGAGGCTACAAAAATGCAATACATAATACATTACCAAGTATGGGGAAAAAAACCCTAACCATGTGTTCCTAGTGGGAGACCGCAGGAGTATGGAGACATGCCCAAAATGAGAAAGCCAGAGCCCATCTGCTAAACACAGGGCTCTAAACCAAACAGAGCACATGCACAGTGATTTTGGCAGTGTTGTGGTGGCTCCATCTCATGTTCACACACAGAGTTACACTTGGATTCACTTTAATAAAACTGCACTCCTCAAACATTCCCCTTCAAAGGCAGGGATGCATTTCTTGGCTGCGTAAGGGAACTGCTAAGGGGCTGCAGCACAGAAGGGGTGATGCAAATCTGACCTAAATACTGCAGCACCCGGTCATGGCATCATAAATACCGCCTGATCCAAAACACTGAGAATAATGAAATTAAGCCATTTTCAGGCACACTGACATTTCTGGCACAGGAGAGGCGTCTGGAGTTCCTTTGAAAGCTTGGTCACGTTTCAGATTGTAGGTATGCTGGAGTGGGATAGGCCTTCACCTGCCTGTGAAGTTTGTTTGTGCTCATGCTGGAGTATCCGCATTGACACCTTGGCCATATTACAGCTTTTGATCATATTGTACGTCCCACATGCAAAGTGTGCCTGGCTCCTCTGAAAAGGATCAGCTGTGCTAGCCATGAAGTGTGTAATCCGTCTTTTCCTTTCTCTAATGTTCATATACAGGTTCATCTCTGTGGGAGACTGATCTCTCTATATAGGACCATGCAATGGATGGTACGGCAAGAGTGACTGACAGATCAGGAATTCCTGCTCAGTGCCGTGTCCTGATGCTCTTTGCTTTGCTCTGTGCAGGGTGAGCAGCAGGACTTTCAATCCCATTATAAATGACCTATCTGGAAGGACTTTGTGGAGCCTGCCACAGCGATAAAACAATGAATTCAGAAGAAGGGACAGCCCTAGCAAGGGAGCTCACTGCATGTATTTGTAACCTGCACCTTTAGAAAGGCTCGGGCTGACTTGAGAGAGCCCGAGTGCTGTGCCCCGGAGTGAAGACAAGACTAGGTCAGTCACTATCAGCTGAGTCCAGGCGGTTGTGAAACTTGCTGTTAGATATAGCTGTGCAACCCTATGGAGGTGACTGAAGGATGTGGAAGCTGGTAATTTTAGGCAAAAAAAAGACAAAACAATATTGAATGTTCAAGATTCCACACAGTTAACAACTGAGTGCTTTTGCTTAAAATCAGCACTAGTGATAAGGTCCTAAATGAATGCGGAAAAGCTGTAGCATCATTCCTTCACAGAATAACCTATTTCTGTCACACACATATCTTCTTTTATTCTGTAACTCAGCTATGTGAAAATAGTGCCTTCTTACTCAGCAGATTTGCCCTCTATCAGAGTCAAATCTGCTGACTTAATGGCAACAATAAACTTTTTTATTGCTTTATAATCCTTCAGGGAGAATGTGCTAGATTCCATTTCCAATTATTCATCAGGCAGAACTGATTACTGAAGTCTAGGGCAGAATCAAAGTCTATGTAACTTGTACTTGCACAGCTGAGCAGGTGTAACCGAGTGTGTCAGCACACGCCTGCCATGGTGGATTAAGCTGGAACAGAGGAGGAGTTTTCTGGCCCCAGCTGCCTACCTGGCCCTCTCCCAGCAGTGGTCACAGCTGGGAGGGCTTGCTGGCTTATGAATTATTTATAGAACCAATGCATTTTACAGACCAGACTGCTAGAACAAATTGACATCAATTTGAGCTTAATCTGATATCACATGTATGAATACCCAGAGGGTACCACTTATTCTGCCTTGTCATTACTGAGAAATTGAGCAGCATTTCTTTCCCACCGTCTCCAGTCCAATGCATTAAAAAATAAAATAAAATAAAAGACCATGCCTCATCTTTAGGGGCTATTTAAGCTTATTGACAACTTTACAATTTTAAATGCCTACAAACACTGCATTTTCAATGAGGGTATGTGTGTCTGTAAATGCCTATTTCATACATGTTGCCTATAATATTTCTGTAATAATCATTACGTCATATTTGAAAAGGTTGCTTTGAAAATCTAAACGACAGGAATTTTAATTTCTGTTTTCAACCATATTACTATATTAATAGCCATTAGTACAGAATTAAAGACTACCCAGAAATATTTCAATGGATTTGAAAGTTAGAGGATAGGAGCCAAACAATGATAATTTCCATAAGGAAAACATATCAAAATGAAAAACTACTACAGATAAGTAAGGGAATCATGAAAAGTTTTAAGGATGCTAGATGACACTTTAAACGGTGGCAGCTCTCATTAACTGAGATATAACAATTTTATTTATTTAATCAGTGAAAAAGACCTCAGCTACTGGAGAAAGATTGAAAATGCACAAGAGGGCAGTGTTTTTTAACATTTTAAACATTAGTGTTTTCCCCCGGAGCTGTGGGCTTTGACATCATCACTTCGAGCTTCCTAACAATAAGCCTGTTGTTTCAAATCACACTTTTCAGATCTTTCAGACCAGCCCTTGAGCAGTACAAACAGAAGACTGAGCAAAACTGGCTTCCGATTAACACTAAAACATTTAAAATACATGGTAATATTTATAAAGGAGTTATGATTTCCATATCAAACCAAAATCCTAATTTGACTTCATGGCTTCAAAGCACCTAACGCTTTGCCTTGCACAGAGCTAAAGCAAGTGAACAATTTTGTGCATGACGATGAATTTGTTACAGTCATCTTGCAGTCTGAGCACACGTCTAAGCAGTTCATACACCCAGCCCTTGGGGCAGTGCTGTAACAGACCTTCACATGTGCAACAGTTCTTGAGATTGTATATGGTGTCAAAGGAATTCCCCACAGTCTTGCGAAGTGCTTCTACAGAAAGCAATTTTGATTTTCTTCTCCCATTGTCACTAGACAGAGTCAGTGCTTCTTAAGGATTTTTTCTCATTCAACTTAGAGTTTTCTTCTGCAATTTACTGTATTTAGACCAGGCTACGCCACACAGCTTTTGTGCTACTGCTCTGTCACACCAGAGTGTGACCAAAACACATTCCAAAGTAATGCAGCTACAGAATCACAGAGTCCTTAGAATAATGCAGGTTGGAAGTAATTTGGTGCAATTCTTTTCTCATATCAGACCTAACTTCAGGTTGTTCAGGGCCCCGTCCAGCTGCATTTTGAAAATATGCGATGACGGAGATGCCACAATGTCTCAAGTCAAAAGGTTCCAGCCTCATCACCTTCCCTGCCAAAACTGTTTTCCTTCTGCCCAGCTGAACCTTGCTGCAATCTGTGACTGTTACTCCTTTCCTTTCTCTGTACATCTCAGAAGAGTCTGGTTCTATCTTCTCTATAAACCTCCTTTAGGTAGCAGTAGATAGCAGTTACATTCCCTCCTTAGCCTTCTCTTCTCCATGGGGAACACACCCAACTCCCTTAGCCTCTTCTTGTATGTCATATGCTCCAATCCCTGACTATCTTAGTGCTCCTCCATTAGACCCTCTTCAGTTCGACAGTGTCCCTCACACCGGGGTGAGGGGCTCAAAACTAGACACAATATTCCAGTTGTTCCTGAATGATGAGCAGAGATAACCAAAGCTGGACATGGCTTTGCTAGTGGAGTAGTATACTGTCCTGCAAGCTGCTGACCCACCTCTAACTTGGTGTTCATCAGGACCCCTGAGCCCTTCTCTGTTGTAATCCTTCCCACATAGATGGCACAGCCCCAGCTGTTCTGTTGAAGTCATGGTAAGAGATATGCACAGCTCTCTCCTCATCCACAGATGGAATCACCTCACCATAGAAGAAAAGCAGATTAAGTTGTGCATAATTTCCTCTTGATAAATCCATGGTGGCTACTCCCAATCACCTTGTCTTTCACGCCTGGAACTTGTATGTGTGTGGCTTACTTAAGTGAACCCTAACTCAATCCTGCTCTACAGTGGGTAGTATCTCTTGCCTTCAAATTTTCCTACTAAGCACAGATCTTGACAGCAAAGGCCAAGGCAAAGACTTTCCTTTCTACTTAGGCTCTTGGCTGGATTTTACATAAGGCCAATGTCTTCCTTGGTGTTCTTTTCAATGTACGTCCAGAAGCTCTTCTCACTACCTTCACATTCTTCACCAGTTCCAATACCTGATGAGCTATGACCTTTCCATAATCCATACTGCCTATCCAGTAAATGCTTCTACTTTCCTCCAGGGGTAGCCCATCCTTACTTCCACTTTCTTGGCACTTCTTTTGGTCTTCTTAAGGTCACACAGGAGGTCCCTTTTCAGTCTAGCTGGCCTCTTTCCATGCCTTTTTTTTTCTTGCACACTGAAGCGAACCACTTACTTTGCAAGAAAATCTCCCCTGCCCTGTGATCTCACTTTTTATTGACAATACTTCAGCCACTAGTGTGGTTAATGCCATTTTGGAAGGCTGAAGAATTTAACTAGCAAAAGAACATTTTGCTGCTGTGTGTTACAGCTCCACTAGATGGCTGATGGATCGGGATTGTAAAATCTTTTGTAGAATTAATAAGCCTAAAATTGCTTGCAAGGGAAAGCTTTGAAATTCTCTGCTTGAAGGGATAGCACCTCTGAGAGAAAGGGTCTGCTTCAAAAGCACTGAGAGAAGAAACAGCCTTCCTGCTGCAGCTACACAAGCTGCAGACAACAGAGTGAAACATAGGTACACAAATCATCTACATCCAGTATTTCGAACACAGCTTTCACTACAAACTATTGCACAGCCAAGAAAGAGTTATGAAAACACATTGCCTATTTTCATCAAAATTAGGAAATAACTTGGGGAGATATTCTGATAGCTGCAGTAACTTGTCCATCTTTTTCTGGCTCACAGCTACTTAAATTCTAGTATTGTAGCAAAACTACAGCATTTGAGTGAGTTCAGTGACATATATATTTAGGCTTCTCTTTTACATTAAGCTTTTAGAGGGGATACTTGTAAAGAATGAATTTGTATGAGTTGCAAGCTAAGAAATTACTGAGCAGTTCTTCTCATGGGGCCACTCATTTTGACTCAATCTCTTCAGTCATCTCTGCTGATGAGAGAACAGGACAGAGCACGGGACAGTGTTTCATTGTTCTGCCACTAGTACCCTCCAAGCTGAGGATGGCATTTTAGGGTACTAAAGAGCAGAATTTCAGTGGAAATGGGGATGTTACGCTCAGAACCTGAGAGGACAAAGAACAGAACAACAGATGACTCACCTTCTTCCATCAAACTTTACCTCTAACCAAAACAGAGAACAGTGAATTAGGCTATAGCAGCATCATCAACAAGAGTAATTAAAAGTAATTATATAAAATTCATTAAATAAAAAATAAATTGACATCAGATAAATATACTGCTTTTGCCTACCAAGAAGTGCTTTGTACTGCTCAGCTCCAATAATACAGTGACTTATAGGAGTGCTTAGTTTTTTACATATGCATGGTTCCACTGAAATTAATGCTATTACTGGCAGGAAGTTACCTAATTTGAAATAATAGCACTACACAGAATGCCTTAAGTTACTAGTTTGTGCATGCTTTTGCAGGCTGGAAATCTACAACAGCATTTTATCACTTGCTCTAAGCCAGTTAATACTCATGCAATAAAAATGTTTGTATGAACACATACAGGAAGTGCAACTCACTGTGAGAAACCAAGTATTGACAAAGCAGGAAAATTCAGGCTTATTCAATGTAATGTTCCACCATCACAACAATGTCCACTAATGCTCTTGCAAGTCAAATGAAATATGAAAGATTTTAATAGAAATATATAAGGCTTACTTGTGTTTTGTCATCTTTAGATCATGGCAAAAATGGCTGAAGAACCTTGCATAGAATAAGTGCATAACTGCATGCTCCTTTCCTCCGATGTACAAATCCACCGGCATCCAGTAGTCTGCTAAGTCACTATTAAAGGGCCTGAAAAAACACAATTATAGAAAAAAATACAATGTTGAAAAGAAAGATCAGTGCTACTAAAGTAGCTCATCACCCTTGACTGAACAACACTGTTTACTGAGAGCAATACATGTGTAATAAAACTTTCATTTTGCTATCAGATTTTTTAATTTTTTAAGAAGTGAAATTCTTATTATAGATAAAAATTTCATTTCCACTGAGATGCAGATCCACAAAAATATTATTTTCCTATATTCCAGGCAAGCAATTACCTGAGAAAGCAATGAAAACATTTGAGCGCTCTTTAAATGATTTTTTTATAAATACCCTGTGGCCGGCTTTAAATTTTTTAGTATTTATCAAGCTTCATACACAAATATATTAGAGTGAAAGACAAAAGACATGACCACTCAAAACCAGCTGATTTTTTAAATCGGTGGTTTGCATGGTTGCCGTTAGGGGGCAATGATGCAGTTTAAGGCTAGAACCCTCTGGAGAGTGAGATGGGTCACAGCACTGCAGCTGAAGGATGCTTGATGAAATGACAGTAAATTTGTCATTTACAGCATATTTACTATGTCCTTGGAGGTCACCTGAATGGTTTCCCAGCATTGCTTACTGCTTCATTACATACTTCCATGTCTTCTGCAGTGGGCCTGCAAAATACCATTTGTACAGAAGTTCTTCTCTAATGTACGCTTCAATCCCCTCCTCTAACATATCTACTTGTTTTGTCAGTCTGTCTGATTATCCCATCTCTAATTTTTTTTATAGCGACACTTTTTTCCTCACAGATAAGCCCAGAAGCAAATTATAGATCTGAGATTCATGTCTTTGGTGGAACAAATGAAACCTAACTTGTTCATAGGGTTCCAGAATCAACAGAATAATTCTCCTGAACTGTAGACCAGTGAAATATAGTTTATAGAAATGCAGGGTTTACACATGCGCAGCTTAGTTAAAAGAACTAACTAAGTAAATCAAATGCAGGCAGCAATTTAGTGCAGAAGTCCACATAAATGTTCTCATTTCAGTATAAAACAGATTAAGCTACAACAAGCTGTTACTTTGACAGTTGGATGTTACATCTGACTATTTCTTCTTCAACTTCTGGAAAAGTCCCTCTTGCCCACACACAAAAAATACTTCGAACTGTCATGGAGAGGAAGCAATCTGCTAACTCAGTAATAGTAATAATATATTCATGCTATCACCAGAAAATAATTTAAACTGGCATGAAATAAAAATATTCACAGAAGATTTTTCTCTAGTTTAACCAAACTAGTGCTGCCAATACATAAAAAAAAAATTGGCCCAGCAATACTAAGTCACTGAGTATAAGTAGTATGTTCCCAGACACTGCTCTGCACAATAAATAAACAAATATATGCCCAAACAGCCCATCATGGGGTATCAGTGTTTTAAAATGCAACTCTTCCTGTCTTCCTCAGGCTACACAGTAGGGATGTTGCACTAATTCCTCTTCAGAAAAAAAACAGTGCTATCAAGCAGTGCTACTACAGGCAGACTGTGAAGCAGAAAAACAGCTAAATAACTACATCTGTCTTCCCCCGCTCTCCATGCTGCAGACACTAGTCCACAGCACATGAAAAATCTCTTTTCATTAATTATGCATGTAGTGGAAGTGCTGACACAGCAGGAGATTGCTGTGATGCCTCTTCACTTGAGATCTGCGCACAAGGAAATGCCAAGTGTCACCAGAATTCAAAAGGAGAGAAGCGAAGGTGTCATGCCTGGCAGCTGGATGTTACACTGGACTACTCCTCTTCTTACCAGTGGAACAGCACTGCCTGTCCACACACTGAACTACTCAGTGCATTGCCAGGGAGAGTACACTCCACGCAATTTACCAGTCTCAGAGTCATGGCAGGCTGTCGTTCCTGATGGCACCCCCCACTATGAACTGTCTTCGACTCCTCAGCTGAACATTTTCTCTGTGCCCTGCCCCATAATTCCCGTTCATGCAAATTTCTGCTCCTTGCCCTGTAGTTCCTGTGCTTACATAGTTGTGTTTACACATCCTGCTCTTCTAGATCTCCTGACATAGGAGCAATCAAATACCACATTTTTAGACCACCTCCATATATTGGCCTGGTTTTGGCTGCAGTAGAGTTCTTTTTCTTCTGAATAACTGGTACAGTGCTGTGCTTTGAATTCAGTATGAGAATAATGTTGATAACACATGGATGTTTTGATTGTTGCTGAGCAGTGCTTACCGTAAGCCAAGGACTTCTTGGTCTCTCTCTCATGCTCTGCCGGAGAGCACGTGCACAAAGAAGCTGGGAGGAAGCACAGCCAGGAAGGCTGACCCAAAATGGCCAAAGGGATATTCCATACCATAGGCTGTCGCACTCACTACATAAATTGGGAGAGCTGGGCAAGAGATGTCAATCACTGCTAAGGGATGGGCTGGGCAGTGGTCAGCAATGGTGATGGTTAGCAGTTATATAGTGCATCACTTATTTTTCTTGGTTTTTTTTCTCTCTCTCTCCTTTTTATTATAATTATTATTATCACAATATTTTATTTTGTTTCAATCATTAAACTGTTCTTATCCAAACCACAATTTTTACTTTTTTTTCCTCCTCCTGATTGTCCTCCCCAGCCCATAGAGTGTGTGTGGGGAGTGAGCGAGCAGCTGTGTGGTACTTAGATGCCTGCTGGGGTTAAATCATAACATTTACCCTGTGCTGTGCTCAGGCCCAGAGGGCAGGCACATAATGAGGGCAGTGCAGGGGTTTACACTGCCACTAGACTGCAAGGGCAGCTAGAAGCTGTTAGCACCAGAGCGTGTGATCTCTTGGTTCCCTTCTGTTCTGTGTAGCAGGCTTGCCCCCAGTGGCCCTGTGCCTGCAGCCCTCACCTGTCCGTGTTGTGAGGGTCAGTGTACCTCAGGTAGTACCAAGCGGAATCAACAAATGTGTCCATGGTATCGACTTCTCGCCGTGCTGCTGCCTTGCACCTGAGCAAGAGAGCAGAAAAGCTATTTTTAGACAAGTGACAAGCTTGAAAGAAAAACCCAAACAAACATGGACAGAGTGGTCACAAAGACATTTAGATTGAAAACTGAACAGTCTGAAGAGTGACATGTTCAGAAGAAGTCCAGCAACAGTAACAGGGGTGACTTTTTCCCTCTCCCTCCCAAAACAGCAAAAGCAAACCGGAAAGAAGCCTGAACAGCCATCACATCCAGCATAGCAGAAGATGGCACCGCACTGGACAGCCTTCTCAATTCCGGAATTTTTTGGAATTGACATTTTAAAAGATACAAAGCACAGACAAGTGTACTTTGCCATAAAGTTAATGGGTACTGAATATATATCACACTCATTAGGTACCAGCAGATTTAGCAGAAAGGTCAGGTGGTTGCCCCTCATTGATTGTCTGTACAAAATGGTCTTTGCAGATTCCATTTATTATCTCTAGAAAAAATTAACTTAGTCTAATTTCAGCTTTCACTGAGATCAAATCTCTTCTAGACCTTGTAGCACAATTTTAATTTGTGATTACAGCAAATTGATTTTTGCTTGTAATTATATTGGCAGCCCTAAGGAACAGTTTCAAAATAGATTTTAGAAGCTCAGGTTACTTTCTGTTAATTTCTCCTTGAATATTCATTGTTTGTAGGAGCCAATAATCACATTTAATAAACTTCCATTTGTTGTAAATGATCCTTCTTAAAACTCTTACTATTAAAACAATGGGATCATTCTAATGTCAATGAAACTTTGCAATCTGTGACACTCTTGTACACAAATGCCATTGATTATATGTAAGAAATGTATGCAGTTTATAATTGTATGTAAGTTTAAATGTATGTATACGTGTAATAAGTATACATAATAAATGCAGACTGGCCGTTTCATATTTTCTAACTGCATATTTAGTCTCTGATCAGGCTTGATGAGTGAGCTGCAACATGTATCTCTGCTTGTCTGCCTGATACTTCAGCTTGGCTTGCCAAGGCAACTTTACAACTTAACATTTTCCTTCATTCTGTCTCTGTCCCTGGTCCTCCTCTACATGCAAGTTTTTCTTCCAATGAGAATAATGTAATAAAGGAGTTTTACTTCTAACTGCTTTTTAGGGTAGAATAACCATTTTATTAAATTGTACATATAAGCAAAGACTTGGCCAATGTAAAAGAATGGCTCTTCTGTCAAAAGCAAGAATACTTTACAGTCATTGAACCATAATTACATCTGCTTCATGCCCCTGTGCTCTAAATGGACATGGCTCACTAACACTGAGACAGCATGGGCATCTTTCAGAGTTTATACAATTTATATCAATATTGTGATTACAGGCACAATACTATAATCTCATTAGACAATCTTCAGACGACTAACACAATTACCTGGACTTGTATAACGAAGAATAACTTGGGCATCTCCTCCCATTTATGATTGTTAACATTATTGTCACTCAAATACTCAGACTTTTGTATCTTTCCATCTGGCTTTCCTTATTAATTCTAGATATTAAATGGAACTAATAAAAAACCCTATTACTGGACAGAAGAACTAAAGGAAGGGATGATGTAACTTCTCGGAGCAAGGAAAAGCAAGGATGACTGCACACAAAAGCAAAAGCTCAAAAGATTTGAAACTGTAGCAGATGTGGATGAGCAATACTAATGATAGCTGTCAAATAGGTGAGAATTAAGAAGACAAATAAAGATGAGAATTAAAAAAAAAAAAAGTTAATTTCAGCAAGCTACCACATTTTAGGCTAAGAAACTAATCCTGCATGACTTTATTTCTGACTGAACAAATGCCTTCGATTAATTTCTATGCAGGGCAGCCACAATAACTATCCAGAAGTCATAAGGATTTGCTATACATCAAAAGTATGTTACTGCTTGGTAAACAACAAAATAATTTTTAACTAAGGTGCACACCGTGACTTTCAGTCACAACAGGAAAATTTTTCAATTGAAATTAGGAATTGTAGACCAATTTCTGGGGGTTTACTAAACCTGTGGATCTTATTCAATAAGGCTTCACCGCAAAGGTCATGCTTTAAAACACACTACTACGTGTAATTTCTATAGGCACATCTGCGAAAAAATTTTCTATGCAGAAACCAGGGAGTAAACGTCTGTTTTACAAAAAAATAAATGTTATCAATAAAGTCCAAAATACATGTTTCCAGAGAACCATGGCATTGCTAATATTAAAATAAATGTATATGTTATGAATCTGCTGCATTATCAGTGAGAGCCCTATTGCCATTTATATGTCTGATTTCCCTGCCTGGCAGCCTGATAACATACTTCCCATCTGGTCAGTCTGCTAGGAGCAGAAATGCACTGCACTGCTGATGAAAAACTTCTCTGGGATACCTCATGTTCTCCCAGTTCCTCCCACAGAACCTATACGCAAACTTCAGTGTACCAAGTATCTAAGCAGTCCTCAGGATTACACAATTGATTTTCACAACACATCTCTCACTACATAATTTAGACTTCTTATTTCTTAAACAGATGGACTACAAACAATAAGGATTACAGCGATGACAAGATGCATTTACTTTCAAATCTGAATTACTTGCTGTCTGTAAGGCACCGCAAATGTAATTCTTCATGATAAAGATTTAGATAGCTGAAGGAACACTTTATTGTTGGACTATTGCAAGAAAATGAACACAATGTTAGTTTCCTTAACAAGAGGACTAATTCAGTAATCATTATAAGCTTTCTATAAACACTCGTGACGAAAGATAATTAAAATAACTGTAGTAAATGAAGCGAGAAATACTGTTAAAAAACGGGAAGTGGAGAAAATGATTCTGTTTTTCCTATTTTTCTCTCCTCTAACTTAAAACCAGTGATTTTTGTTTCAGCTTGTTTATGAAAAAATAGCAGTGGGCATTGAGTGTTGCAAAAAAAAGAGTTTTACAGAGTGTATAAGAAAAAAATCTCTGTGCTGGGTCAAGCTAAACATCATCCTGGAGTAGCATCCTGTCTCAGAGCAGTCAGTTGCCAACACTTGGGAAAGAGCACAAGACACAGGCAGGTGCAAAGTAATCTCTTCCAGGCTGCAGCAAATACAGCACTGACATACCTCGGACAGGAACAGTTCACCCATTCTGGGGCGCTTTCCAAAGGTGAGGCTCCCTTTCCTGTGAACGTGGTTACATTGGGCAACACCACAGGTAAGTCTTCATAAGGCACGGGAACAGTGCCACATGTCTGGCAGTGAATGATTGGAATGGGTGTTCCCCAGTACCGCTGTCGAGATATTAACCAGTCTCTCAATTTGTCACTCGTTAGGTCTCCACCTATTCTCTTCTTTTTGGCCTGCTGAGTAATTGCTTTTAAAGCCTCCTGCCGAGTCATGCCGGTCATCTGATTGAAAAAAAAAAAAAGAGATGTGGAAGAAGAAAGAAAAATTTATACTTGCTGTCAGTGAAAGTGCAAGAACAAACAAAACCAGTCAGTTTTCTGAGAGTCAAATAAAATAGTAATTCCCCTCTTCCCACTGGTTAACATCCTCCTATCCAAGAGACTATTCACATACCAGCTGCTCATCTGAACCTTCTTGCTTAAAGGATAATGTTCTTGATGGTCTGAATAGAACAAGGCTGAGAAAGAGTTTTGTAGATCCTTTCAGCCTTCATTGTCAGATATTTGCATTTACTGCTGATATATTTATCAGTTGCTGTACGCCAAAACTTTCAGAATTCTATCATGAACATAAGGTAGAGACTGAGGAAATGCAAATGTTAAAACAGCTTTCCTTCTCTGGTGCTCATTTCAGGTTTTTCTATTCTTGCTTTCACATACATTTTAACCACTTAGACCCTACCCACGACGTAATGTGTCTGCTATTAAAACACATATTTTCAAGAGCTATATCCAAAGATAAGATTTCTATGTCACTTGAGGCATATATGTTACTACAAAGGCTGAAGCCACATTTCAATGAATTTGTGGAAGAAGGACTAGTATGTTCATGTTTATCTTAGAAATCTATTGAGATTATGAAATAAGAATCAACCTTTAACATAGGTTAAATTATTCCATTTCTATTATGGCACTGAGACCAATACAGAGGAAAGTACAATCTTCCTCTTATGTACAAAATGAAAAAGCTTATTTTATTGCTACAGTGGAGCCAACATATTTCATCATTAAATTATTCCCAGAAATTTGGTAGCATAAGCATGGCTTGATTTAAAAAAAATTTAAAAAAAAATCTCTTTAATCATACAAAGTATTTAGCACTCCTGAGAAAACAGATTTACTTTGCATTGTTTCTGTAAGTTGGAAAGAACTTCATATTTGTATACCCACCTCTGCGGAATTAATGACCTTCTCCAAACCATTTGGCAATGTCTCAATGACTTCAGTGAAAGAAATGCCCAGATTCTTAGCTACTGCAGCATCTTCTGCACTAGTACTAGGAATTCCTAGAAGGGATGAAAAAACATTTAATTTCTATGACACTCTCTTTATAATGACTTACATTTTCGCAGAGGAGTTAAAGAAAAAGATTTAAGAACAGTAAAAATGTTTTTGTATTCTTTAAGAAGTGAAATTCAAACAGCAATAATTACAAATATATTTCTCAGTTCCTCTCTAATTCAAATATTCATCAATGTCCTGTCCTTCTTTCAGAAAAGTTTGAAAATTTGATGGTTCTGAAAAAACTAAAAATGAAGCTATAAAATTTGGATAGAATTATAGAATTTTCAATATAGCCATATTACCTAAATATAATATATTTAAACAACACAATTTTTAATTCTATTTGCTAATATGATAATCAAAGACTAAACAAAGAGCAGAGTCTTCCTGTTTCAATATTAATTTATCTCTTTCTAATTTCATAATTTATTAAAATGTACCATAACACAACAGTCTCAAACATTCCTATCCACTTAACTTACTATAAAAGACATGATTTGTTTATAAACTCAGGGAAACAATTCAAATAATATCAGTTTGCTATTCAGACTATAACTAGTGAGAACACTTCCCACAGCTATTCAGATGAGTTACAGAAGTCACAGTATTTAATGCCCCCAATGCTATCTTTTCCTCTGCTTTTTATTATTTAGGACAGTCATGCATTTTAATTCTGCTCTGGAGGGTTACCTTTCACAGTGAGTGAAAAAATTTCTTCGCTTTATTTATTATCATATATATTCTGAAATAATATTAAGATACTAACAGATTTGTTATTTACACAGAGATACATCTTTCTGCATATTTTTCTCCTTCAACGATAACTTAATTTATAATTTGAACCATCTTGCACAATTACTGTCATCTTTAAAAGGCAAAGAAATTTATTCCAACAAGACAACGCCAGCATTAAGTTGGTGAAAACTACACACAAAAGCTCTCCAAATATTTGCTGAGCACGTTGTAATTATTAACAAACTACTTCACTCTAAACCAGCTTAACAATTGTCTTAGTTCAGGCAGTGAAATGCCTGCTATACTTTAGCTCTGCCAATATGTGGAAGTTTGGAAGCAGATGACTAAAGAAAATCAAACAAAACTCCCCTGTGACAAGTAACTCCTTAACTAGAAAAACACAAAACTGCTATTTTATCTTTCCAGCAGATGTACACTCTCGCCATTTGAAGGCTCTCTTATAGAACAATGTTTGTATCTTAATTTGTCAGAGAGCCCTGCAGCCTGAAACAGGTGACTTCACAATATGCTCTACAAATGGAAAAAAACGGGTCCCACTTTTTGGTCTGCCTCATTTTGAGAAGATGATGCTATTAATGTACACTGGCAAAGCTGAACAGCTGGCACCCACAGCTTCCCATGAAGAGCTGGGCTGTTTCCAACAGACATAAGGCCAAGGTATGTGCCAGCAAACTGGAAGATTTCAAGGAAAAATAAGATTAGGTATCTCAATTATTTGGCTTCTCCTATATGAGGAAAAACTTTGTTTCTCAAAAACAGATTCAAACCTAAAGCGTAAGATGCAGGCATGTTATAAGCAAGGTATACAGCCCAAGCGGATAATTTCCATTAGCCCTGTGAGGGTCATCCAAGACATTTTTGCAGAGTCAGCTGGTTTCATTCAGTCCAATTGTGCAAGAACAGCCAATATTGGCACCAGTGAAAGCAGCAGCCCCAGGACAGGAAAGAAGCATCAGCAACAGGGAGGCAACAACAGGAGTTAAGGGATTAGGAATGTACTGGAAAAAGAGAAGAAGACATAACTATTTCCCATTAGGACTGGCACAGAACATTGCCTTCTCAATGCAGCTGAGACCATGGCAAAGCATAAGGGTAAACAAAAAGCTTTGTGGGTGCAGATTAAAACAGATATGGTTTTTAAAACTTAGTACAATTTCTACTTTGACTTATTAGGATGATCATATTACCTAAGAGTAAGTACTTAGCCGCCCAGTTTGGGGGACTAGGCTCCCTGTCCAGGAAAGGAGTCAGACAGGCAGCTTCATAGGACAACTTTGAGAACAGAAGCTCACTGCAGGAAATTCAGCACCCTCTAGCAACACTCTCCCCCTCCATCTATGGATTCTCAACTCTAAATCAGGTGCCTTAAATTATGGGAATGCTACCTTTAGAGATAAAGGATCTAAGATAACTGTCCAAGACTACCTTATTGCCAAAACAATTATTACCTATCCTGGACTATTTTACTGGCCTCAACACAAATATTACTAGATAAAAGTCAAAGTTGCGAGTTTTGTTTATTTACCATCTGAAGCATTTCTCTATAAGGATGTACATAATTTACGCAAACATAAGATACAAAAAAAGCCAAAAGTTAGAGCTGTTCGTCAAAAAATGGTACAGTTCTGTTTTGATTAAGGATGCTGAGACACAGCCAAACACACATATGTTGCAGGTAACCAATTTTCTTTAAGATATGCAGATCCTCAAATTTAGTTCATTAAATTCACTAATTTTATAATATTTCCATTTAAAATTATCATCCTCTAACTCTCTTTCCCCAGATAGATTCCACATAGCTACTTTTCCCCTCCTTCTTCCCTAATGAAGAACAGAATTCCAAAATCCATGAGAGAGAGCCTCTGCGCTCAAATATTTACCACAACAGTATCTTGTGCTCCAATACAGCAACTGAAAACCATACTATTCCACTTACATATCTAATGTCACATACCTATTTTAGTATCAAGAAAATTATCAAAATTGGTTTTTGCTGAGATGACTACAGGAATCTCCTGACTGGTAAGCAAATTCACAGCTGTCACTGAAGTAAGTGAGTCTGAAAACAAATGCAATGATATGGTAAGTAAAATATAACAGAAGATATACTAAGAACATCACTTACCATTACAATGCAGTTTATCTTAAACTTACATGAATTTTAAACTACAGTTTTCTTTAAAAAAGAAAGAAAATGAAAAATGTATTCACATTTCAAAAAAGCTCAGATGTATTAAAATGCTCAGTAAGTCAGACTGATAAATTTTCATTATTAGAAAACATACTTATAACAAGCACCTGAATAAAAAAAGAGTAAGATTTGGATTATAACAATCTTTGATCAAAATACAGGCTGCTGCAAAGCTCTACGAATTGGTTTTAGTAAGCCCTAATTTATGTACTAACATACAAAGCTACAAAATCCCACCAAAAAATCAGACAAAACTGCAGGGGAGCATATATCCTTACAGTTTAATTCCTTCCAGAAGAACTACAAAGCATGTGAAATCTTTTTTTTTTAACCCGTGTGAAAAACCACCTAAGTAACCTATTGATTTCCAAACAAGATATTCATACTCATATTACAGTTGAGGAACCTAATGTCCACAAGCAAGGGGAGATAGGAGAGGAGAGAATTAGGGGTGAGAACTAATAAACTAAAATTGATTTACAATGGGCAGATTGGGTGGCTCAGCAAGAAGAAAAACAAATCTGAATACTCTAAATTTTAAGGATTCGAACTCCAGATCTCAATATCGGCCTACTTCTAACTTTTTCAGCGCCTTTAAGTTGACGATAATTACAATCACTAAAATATGGGCTGCTAAGAGCTTCCTTTCACCTTTCTTCATAGCTAAGCTGAGGCTATGAAGGCTTGTCTTGCAATGCATAAAATCTGCTTGAAGTAAAGCAACAGCAATTTTGACAACAGGGCTGTTACATCTCATCACACTTCTTAACACAAATGATACATTTATTTATTTCTGATTACTACTTTTCCAAATTTCAGATGTCTGAGGTATTCTTATTATAAAGAAAATTTCCATGTTCAAGCCACTGCACACAGCTTTCCTCTGTTTAAAAAAAGTACAAAAGAGACAATTTCATTCTTTAAAAGCAACTAACCAAAAAGTGTCATGAGCAGGAAGCTGAGTGGGTAGGACTGCTTTTAAAAATAACTTCTCTCTTCCACCCAGCAATAATTTTCATTTTATGCTGGAACCCAAAATACTAACTGCAGTTTATGAAGGTGCTCTTTCCTGTGCCCATTTGCTCACATCATTATCATAATAAGTGAAAAGAGATGATGGTAAAGGTACGAATGTAAGACAAAAGTATTATAATGAGATAATGAACAACGTAATGGTCAAATCTTTATCTCAGGCATCTCCTGCTGTCAAAACTATTAGACTTACCAGATTCTAAATCAACATACATTCTTCTAGGCAAAAAAAAAAAATTGAACGTTTGACAACTGGTTGTTCCATCTATTTAAATAATAATAGCCTAAAATACAGACCTGTACTTCAAGACTAAAGGTTTTAGAAATTTCAGTTACTTTAGTATACAATAGCTTTCTTTTCTCTCCTAGAAAACATAAAAACATACCCTCTTAATTATTTAAATGAGAACACAGTGAAGAAAGAGAATTATAAGACTATGTTCATTGAAAAGAAAACAATTACACTTAATTAAATTAAAATTTCAATGTTACTGGGGAATTTTTAAAAAAACTCTTAGTTAATGTGAAAATACAGTACAGACTGTATTTTCAAGGCCATTTAAAATTTCTTTTTTATTTAAAAGCCATTGTTGGCCTTTCACATGTAAAATGCCAATCTCAGCTAATTTCAACTGAAGAATGTCTATAAGTATATTCACAAGTAGCAGGAGTATACAATAGCAGAGTTATGATTCTGGAATTGTGCTTCTTTTTTGAGGACTTTTGGCTGTCATTATTTCAACTGAGAGTTTCTTAATTTAACTCAACCAAAACCTTTATTGTTAACAGACACACAAAAAAGCTTTTGCAAGTATTTCCACTTTAAAAACAATATAAAAATATACCATTGTCCTTATTAAAAGAAAATTTTGCACTTTTGTGGTTTGGTTTAAAGCACAAGATCCAAAAAAGGTACAGGCACATGCATGGATGTTTGTGCAGTTAGTGCTTTGATTTGGTTCATCTGTGAGAACTGCAAATTTGTTCTCCAAAATCCTCCAAGCTTTGCTCACCTCTTAGACAATGGCTCTATGTACTCAACACAGTCAGGCTCCATTTTTTTTCTACTAGCAAGTGAGTAGAAAAAAAAAAAAGCTACCTTTTTTAAGGTAGAAATGAAGCACTCAAAAAAGCAGGTTCTGTACAACCAACACAAAAAAGCAGGTTCTGTACAATCAACGCAATTTCCCACAAGATGCTGTTGACATCAGATGTTATACAGACAATGAAGCCTCATCTTTACCAGTAAGGGAAAAAGAAAATATTGAACACCAGCCTGAAGTAGAAACAAAAAATATTATATTTACTCTTGTCATTCGCAGGTTTTCCAAACAACAAAAAAATACTAGACCACGGATGCTAAATACAGGCAGAATTGGTGGTAGGAGCCTTCAGGAAAGCAGTTAACAACAACTGAAGAGTTATCAGTTAACCGTGCAAGTCATGAACTACCATAGGGATACTCTGAATTTACTCCATTAGAGTATTGTATTAACTAAGGATCTGCATAGTAGGGTATTATTTTACTATCTATCAGTGATCCACTTTGCTATGTATTAGTGATCCATTGACCTCTTTAGATTCCTTATGACAGGAAGAAATCATGGCTGGTGCAAGAATTAGTTCTGCTGTCTTTGTGCTAATGGCAAATTACCATATAGACATGAGATTTTCCAATGGGCGGACACAGTCAAATCTGGACTATTCATTTCTGGTAGATGAGGAAACAAGAATCTGTTCCATTGCTTTAATATACTATGCAGTGTTATAACTATTATAAAAAGAAGAATTCTAGCATAGCTGCTCTTGCCACATCTAAAGCCAGGACAGGCTGATGTGATACTGTGTGACATATAGCACGAATCAAAGGCCTGCTCTGTCTCAACAGGAACAGCTCCTGCTCAGCTTGATACGCATTCTCCAAAGATCACTCTCTATAATTGTTGCTCTTCTACAACAAAATGCAGTACGAGAAAAATACCACCTTTCCCTGGGATGAACTCCCTCTGAAAGACTTCCTTGAGACTGCTATTCCCATGCAGCAGTCTGTGAGTTGGTAAGATATATAAATGGGAAGCTCCATAAATGGCTTCAGGTGTATAGGTGTAAGCTGCTAGCTTCTCTTCTGTTACTTTGCCATTAACCTGAAAAAGAGCAGAAAAAAATTTCCACTGGAAGTGCGATGGTTACAGATTTCCCTTCCTTTTATACACCTAACGAGTCTACATCACCCTACAGAAATACACAGTTCCAAATATCAAAGCCAGACACATTCCCACTACAGAAATTTTCCAGAATCAAACCTTGACAAAACTTACTTTTAGGCCTTGAGAAAGTTGCTTTACAGTCTTGCCTTAGTTTATCCAAATATATCTATAAAAATATAATTCTAATCCCATGTGTAATACTGCACTGTGCTACTGAGATAGACTCAATCCCTGGCTAAGCAACCCGGAATCCTTCTATTGACTTTTAATATGCATGCCTTGTTTCCAAGAAACTGGAACGAGATGTTACCTCTGAAGTCTAAAGAGAATTTAGGATTTTCTCAGCTACAATATTACTTCACACCATACTTCTCTGATGAAGTGAATGCTGCAACTTATATACAGAAATAAAAGGTGGCACAACAAACAATTGGACATAAAATGTAAATAGTAAACTTCAAAGACTTTATAAGAATTACCACCTGGAACTATCAACAAGGTTTATATCTTAGATCAACTAACTGTGGAGTATATGTGGGTCTAGAAGGAGATTCTTCTGTAATAAGTATTGATATAAATCTTCAGAAACAATTGATAAAAACAACTTGAATACAAAAACGCATCTTTTAGCAAGGTGCAAATCAGAGGTGTTTAAAAGGTTAATTTGTCTCCATTTGAAGTTCCCAGAAATTCAGTACTTTAAAATAAGAAGTCACTTTTAGAATGTTAGACCAGAGTAAATAAGCGCAGTAAAGCTTTGAAGTACAAGGGCTGAAATTCGATCAGGGTCTCTGAAAATCTCTTCTGTCACTACCATGTTCATATTCTGTCACTACCATATTCATTCCTTGTTCATCTCTTGACAAAAAAGGGAAAATCTGAAGTCCTTCTGTAGATAATGATATTTTTTTTTTCAGGTTTCCTTTTCCTTCCTCTCCTTTCTTTCTATCTAGACTTCTCTGTAGCTCCATCACTAACTAATGGTGTGGTTTCCATTACTTTAATTATGGTACATAGCAAATGAAATAATGGACAAATGTATGCAAAGTAGCTTGCCTGAGGTCAGCCTGGGTCTGACAGAGAAAGTGCCATGCAGAGAAAAGCAAAAGCCCAACTAGATCCTAGCTGACATGTGCAGTGCTAGTTGATAGTGCACTTGGCACAAATGTTCTAGCTTTTAGGGAAGCTTATTAGCTGGCATGTATTTTGGCATAAATATACACAGCCAATTTGCATCCATTTGGACACACAAACCCTTTCCTACGGAGGATAGCAGGGAGCACCTCCTCAACCCAGAAGTGGTGTTCTTCAGGAATCTGTGCTGGTCTGCGTATGAATATAATAATAATCCTTTTCAGGAGGCTTCAAGCTTTTAAGATCTGAAAATCCATTCCTATCACACATTTCAGGGGTTGCAGTTAGCCCAACCGAGACAGCTGCAATTGAAATTTCTGACTTACCTTTAGCAAGAAGTCAAGAGAGCACCCAACACAGTCACCTATCCAATTTGCTTGCATCTCTTTAATACCATACCACTCAGGAAGATCAGATAAAGCATCAAACATGGCCTTAAGCAATAAAAGAAAGAATTAGGACATTCAGCTTCTGTAAGCATATGAATTAGTACTATGGGTTTAATGATAACTAACAGCAAAATGGTAAGGTGCAGGTAAAAACATTGGAAGAGGTGGTTTTATACTGCTGCTGCCCCAAATTAATCTCTCTGAGAACAGAACCAACACAGTACAAGCCAGAGGTATGTCACTGCCAACAGAAATCCTGTTGTTATTAAAAGTGGCCTTTCTTTTGAATGGACTACACCTTAAGATACAGGAACAAAAAACTTAGATGAAAACAAACACAGAAAATATTCCCAGTGGTTGTAACTTCTGGGAAGTGTAGCTGACCTACTGAGCTGAACAAGACATAAGAGATGTGCTTGAAGATATGAAGCCTACATTTGGATTAGTTGCTTTAGACAATAGTCTAGAGATGGCAGTCAGACAAAAGGTGTTAACATGTCCTAAAATTTTCAAGCTCTGACTTAAAATGGCATAATAGTTTATAGCTATTTTTTCATATCTCATACTGATATTTTACCAAGCACAACAGGCTGTAAAATTGATTGGGATCTTTAGGTTGTATCATCCTGCAAAAACAACACTAATCATACTAACAAGGGTTCATATTAAAATAAAAAAAAATGTAATATTATAATAATATAATTATTATAAGCAACCAGCAATGAAGCTGGGTCTAGAGGGCTCAAGGGTCTAGAGCAAATCTTATGAGGAGAGGCTGATGCACCTGGGGATGTTTAGGATGGAGAAAAGGAGGCTCAGGGGGGACTTTATCATTCTCCACAACCACCTGAAAGGAGGATGTAGTGAAATGGGGGTCAGTCTCTTCTCTCAGGTAACAAATGACAGGGCCAGAGGAAATGGTCTCAAGTTGCACCAGGGGAGGAGACTAGGAAAAATTTCACCATGGAAAAGGTTGTCAAACATTGGAACAGGCTGTCCAGGGAAGTGGTTGAGTCATCATCTCTGGAGGTATTTAGAAGACCCACAGACCCACAGAAAGGTACTTAGGACAGGGTTTATGGATGGACTTGGCAGTGCTGGCTTAATAGTTGGACTTGAGGATCTCAAAGGTTTTTTTCCAACCTAAATGGTTCTGTATTATGCAGCACTGAAGAAATTAAGTGTTGCCTCCTTTACTAGCCATAATGTCCAACAGCCAACTTGTAACTTCTGCGTGTATTTGCACTCAACAAGAGACAAATCTATAAATTTATGTGCTTTCTGATGTGTGGAATGGAAGCATAATAGTCTATTCCAAGTCAACTAGTATTTGTCTAAAAAATTTGAACAGCATGATTTTAATAAATGGCATCTATAACAATGTAAAGGAGAAGACAGACAGATAACCTAAAGTTCATCTCACTTTTCACTTTGTAACACTTCACATTTTTGTTATGAATACTGTGACTGTCCAAAATCTTTACTTTGGCAGAAGTACAGCCAGAGGCATGAGTCACTTGGACAGATGGTGAATATGCTGAACAATTACAGTTAAAATTTAAGAATAAGGCAACATGTTGAATAATTTCTCCTTCAGCTGTGACTCCCAACATCAAATGTGCAAGCTCTTTATTATTTCAGTAATTGCTAACAACCTGCAAGGATGGACAGCTACTACGTGCTGCTCAAACTAAACAGCAGGTAGTTGGATAATTAGTGAATGTACAATTAATTCTTCTACAAGGATGTGTTTCAAGTTCTGTTTTAATGACATTCTTAAATAATTTCAAAGTGAGATGCATAAAAGTTACTAGAAGAATTACTTTTTAGTGACTGCTCTGTTGTATATCTGTCATCCAAAATACAACAAAACACATGTCCTTCGTAAATCATAATATTACATCACCACTTGGGATTTTTATTGCTTTCTATATCTTTAAGAACCAAACCAATTTATTGATGATTTATAAATAAAAGAATGTTTTGGAGGGGTTTTTATCACACTATATCTTTAATAAGTTTTAACTCACAATTGCAAGTATACAGAGAATTCACAGTTCTGAGTATTCTCATTAATTGCACTGTTCCAGAGACAACTAAGCTTTATCTACCATGATCAATCCATATACTTACATAACTATGAAAGAATAATGAATAATTGGAGATACATATAAAGAGAGATACATACACACAATATCTAGATATATTCTTTGTAAGAACTTTATGCATTTTAGAAAGAATGAAAATGTGTCAGTACATGCAGAACTGGCTGTTCACATTAGGTATCCATCCTAATCTACATTACATTTTCCTGGCAGAAGCAGCTAAATGTGCATGTGTTCTACTGAAACTGTACAGTCTGTAACTGCTTGCCAGCAAAGGTTCCTAGATGTTTTTTCACTGCAGTATTTATACACCAAGATTGTCAATACCAGCGTGATAATGATTTTACTCTAATTCATTGGCCTTATTAGAAGCTACAGGCTACGGTTTGACTTAACCCAGTTCTTCTCTTGATAATGCAATTACTTCATGCAACTAAATACAGGAAGAGCCAACTTTACTTCATCTGAATGAAGATAACTAAGCTTAATCTGCATAATGATGCAGCCTAGCAGGGTTTGCAAACATAAACTCTTTATAACTTAATTTATACATAAACAGTTTAGTGTGATACGAAACAAAAAACCCAAGCAAACAAAAAAACTTCACAAATGTTCAAAATGGAATTATGATTCTCAGTTCTTTGTACTCAGCACACTCCTTTGGCTTCTTGTCAAGGCTACGAACAGCAGGCGAAGCAGAAAATGAACATGCAAACCACAAATAATTTACCTGGTGTTACAAAGGCAAATAATATAGAGTACGCACACTGCTAGCACATTAATAAGTGTTTCTGAATGGTAAATTAACCTAGGATACTCACTAGCAGGAAAGTACAGAAACATTAATTCTTACATGCATGAATGCACTTGTACATTCAAAATTCATCCGTGCAAACTAGGACCTTTTAAAAGACCTAAAGGAAAACCCTTTAAAAAACCTTTTCATTTTCAAATCCAATTGCACTACGCGCTGCAAAATACAAACCCACAAATATACGTTAAAGCTATTATTAATATAAAAAAATTACATGTAGACTATTTGGGTATACAAAACTCTCGATCAATCCTAGCACAGAAATTCCTGAATATTTTAAGTTAGTATTTGGAAAGTTAAATATTAACTCCACTGAATTTTGCTTCCATATTCTTTCTTTAAAATCACTGTCACGTTCAGTAGGACATTTTCTGAATTATTAGAGTAGTCCTATGAATTCTGCTCCAATTTGTATTTTGTAATTTGGCAACCCTGGCAGTGTTCAAGGCCAGGATGGATGGGGCCTTGAGCAACCTGGTCTAGTGGGAGGCGTCTCTGCCCATAGCAGGGGGGTTGGAACTAGATGCTCTTTAAAGTTCATTCCTACCCCTTAACATTCTATGATTCTATAATTACTGATACATTTCCTGAAACAAAAATTCTGATCCTTAAAAATGTGTATATAACTTGTTGTTATTTCTGCCACAGATTTGTTAACTAGATTTGTTAACACAGAGAAGAAAATCAGCAAGAAGACTCCCAGCACACAGGCAAATAAACAAAAGTAAAACCATGTTGGAGTCTGCAGGGGACAAAGAACAACAGCAGCATTACAATCCAGTAAGCAGAGAGTTATAAGATTATAAAACAAACTCAATTTTCAAATTTCTAATGATGACTTAATAGTGAGAAATTTGGAAACATTAGGTAGCAGACTCTTTCTGCTTCCATTTTTCATTACTCGGGAAGAGACAAGAAAACTTCAAATGCAAACATCTAATTACAGAAGAAATTACTCCCATCTTAATTAAACACAAGTCAAGGAATAGCATGAATACATTTTGGCAATCTTTCAGATCTAAAGATAGACAGACTCAAGAAAAGCTAAAGAAATCAAAGTTGCGTTCATGGATGAGAACGACTTAAAGGCTCTTACACCTGAAGAAGTTAGAGATTGAGGATAAACCAATGTTTCATGGACTTCTTTATTCTTTCAGAACATGTGGAAAATTCTGGCACAGTCAGAAGATGAAAGTCAACTACCTCAGATGATCAGAGAGTAATAAAATCAAGATGAGTTTGCTGAAAATTCATCAAAGACAATGATGACCAAGCCTGAAACTAGAAATAACACACTGTATGTGAAAAACTGGTCTCACATTTCTATCTCTTTAATCTGTTGAAGATTATGACAGAAACAGAACTTCAGTTAAGCAATTTTCGGGCAAAAAAGATTCAGAAAATCCAAGAACATAAGTGCTTTATAACTTCCCAAGAGCATCTCAACTCCAAAAGTCTCCCTGCTTGTAGTTCAAAGAAGGATTCTGCTGAGTCCCTAAAATATTCAGTCTCTGACTTCATGAACTAAAATTTTTAGTAGATCAATATCTGTTACTAATTTTATACTTAGTGAGAGTAATTTAACTCCTCTATGATAGTAAATGAAATAAAGTGAAAAATCTAAATATAAGCTATAAAGTCAAAAGTATACTCTTTTTTTAATGAAGACACTTTAATGAAGTTTGACAGATCTGCAAGATAACAACAAGACCAGAAGAAAAAAGTCAGCAGAAGGTTGCATTTCAGAAGAATTCAATTAATTAGCAAAATAAAATTGCATTCTACTAAATTACAATAAAATTTAAAAGCTTTGCTTCTGAGGAAGAGTCAAATAAATATCCAGGCTCTGTTTGGATTAAAATGAAATTCTTCACTTTATGATCAAACTCCCCAAAGAGCAACCAAACGTAAACTAAAGATTACATGAAATAATTTAATACAACTTAATATATTAACATATATTAAAGTACAAGAAATTAAAGCTAGGCTGCCCACTGTTTTATTTTGCACTCTATTGCACAGTTCCAACTGTGATTATATGGTACAGCTTCTGCTGGCATTTAGTATCTTCTTGTTTTACTATTTTTTTTCTCCTTCAGTAGTTTCTGTCTGTACTATTGTAGGTCACTCCTGACTTTTATTTCCCATGTCTGAAGAATACTGAAAATATACATTAAAGAGGAGCAATAACACAGATACGGTGTATACTTAAAATTCTTTCTCATAAATGTCTGAACTGTCAGCAGTTTTCCCATTTCCTTACCCTACAATTTATGGTCAACAAATACCTCTGGTGTGATTACACAGAACTGAGGCAAATAAATGACTCCTTTTTTTCCTTAAAAGCAAAAAGTAAATCCAGAATTATTCTCCAGATTTGCTCTTCAGAGCTGTTAAATTTGGAAATTTAAGCTGTTGCTTTAATTTCCAAAGAGAAGATACTCCCTTTCTGAAATAATGAAATATATCTTTGTGATGAGTAATTGATTCCATAAATATAAAAGCTCTTCAAAACATTCGTTATAATTTTTAATAGTACTGAGTATTCACTGTTTTGATTAACCTTATACCAACAGGAACTTAAATTTATATTGCTGTACCATCAAATGAGACGCTGTGTTTAAACTAAGGTGAAAAGACCAGCCTGGTCTGGATACCCACAAACAATTTTCTGTCTTGCCAAACTGACAAAACAGGTGCCATTTCTTATTAACGAAGTGCTAAGCAAGCTGAGGGAGCACTGCTCTTGGTCCCTGTCCAGGAGACAGCTCTCAGCCTGACTCAAGAGGAAGAGTTTCAAAGCGAGGTTTATCACGCCAGTTCTGTTGGGAGAAGATAACTATGAGCTAGACTCCAAGTGTGGGAATCAAAAAAAAATCACACATAAAGAATGAAAAAGAGCCAGCATTTCAGTTCTCAGTGATGAGGCATTACCTCCTGCTATGAAATCCAAAGTGCTGCCAAGACTCCTAACATCCTGAAATGCAGTACTTCAGTTTCATTACATTCCATTACCATTCTGCTTAGTATCTCAGAAATAAAATACAAAATAAAAAAACCTAGCAAAACACAATTACATGAAATAATCCCAAATCTATTCAGATGAGACAAATGGGCTGTCAGATGCAGTGCAAAGCCAGAGAAAAGCTGGAGAAGAACTGCAGTTCATTTGTTGTTCTCTCTCCACAGAGTCTGCACCATGCCCAACATCTATGTTCCTGCAACCCACAGAAAATGAGAAGAGTTTATCTCTAAATGTCTGTACAAAAAAAAATAACTAAGAAAGAGTACTACTTATCTGTACGGCAATTGTAAATTACAACAGTAGAATTTTGTTGGTTGTGTCCCCCAGTATTCGAATTAGACAGACTGTCCTATTGCTGTGCAAAAAAGGGAGACGATTTAAGGCAAAACTTGAAGTTTTAAAGTTGCTTCTATTTTATTTTATTCAAGAAAAGATTAATTTCCAGCTATTTGAATGATTTTTTTGTACAGTAAAAGATGAAAAAGAATTGTATAAAATTAATTTAGGAAGAACAGGGACTATAAAAAGACTAACCTTGCCAATTCTGATTTGAGAACTCAGTCGACCATGCATAAAAACCTCCACAAAAGCAATTTACAGGTACACAGAGAAAATACTAACATTTACAGATAGATTTTTCCAACGAATCTTCCTACCAATTCAGCAGGGTAACCATAGCAACTAAATGTTTTAGCTTAAACATCTTAAATGCACAGACAACAATTTGAATAATAATGCCATCAGTTAAGGCATTATACTTTTACCAAAGAAAGACGTCAAAAGAAAAATGACAATTAAAATGTTCTCTAAAAATCCATAAAAGCTGCTAGACCATTTCATATGTACTTTACAGTTTAAAAAATAGGTCACAATTACTTTATTACTTTACATAAGCAAAATGCTTTCTGCTAAGCATTAAAAGCACGGTCAATGTTTTTGCCCTTTGAACAATACTCATTGCCAATGGTAAATTGCCATGTGAGCCAACACTGCTTTGTTTGCAATTTTTATTGCAAGAAAGGAATATGAGCTGGTGCAGTAACAACAAAGAAATCAAAGCAAATCCACAGGAGAAAATTCCTCTGGACACAACAGAAATCTAAAAAACAGTGTGTATAGCAATGAAACACTGACTCCTGCAACACACAGCTTCACAGACTACTATTGATCATGTAACTTCTGGCTGCTATTTGACCAGTAATGTAAGCTCTGCAGATGAAGATTACTCTGATTAGTTTTTGTTTTCATTAAGTTTGTGAGATACAAGGGAAAATATAAATTGATAAATGGGCAAAAGCGAGGAACACGGATGACTAGAAAAGATCATCAATATACACCATAAATAGGCTGAAAAGTTACAACAAAATAATTTGTGGATGCTCAAAGTAGAAAATAGGTTGTATCCATACATATTCAGCCATTATTGCTAGCTGCTAATTTTCATGAAGAATTAAGGGATAGAAGATTAATTAAATGTATTTTAAATGGAATTTTTTCTATGGAACAAGGCTGTGGAAAGACTTATATTTTCCTCTAAGCCACACAGGAATAGAGCGAGTTAACAGAAATAAACCTTTTTTTCCAAGTACTTTCCCATTACGTCAATTTATAGAAAACTCAGGTATAACTTTGGGAAGGAATAGGAAACAGATTTGCAGAGAGCCATTTTTCAGAAAAAGGGCAAGGAAGGTGGAACTTTCTGACATTTGGTCTCAAATTTCTGTAAACTTTTCAGAAGAAATATTAGTCACCGTTGAAGGCACAAGAAAAAGGTGACTAGAATCAAATGGCTTTCCCCATGATACACCAAAACCAGATAAAGGCCTGACTGTAGAAAGGTGAGTGAGACACTCATAGAATTTTAACCCTCTAAGTCTGACAGTAGCCAAAGTCGGAAAAAAAATGCAAGTCTTCCCCAAAAGGTGCAAGGATTAAGTTACTCTCAGATAGTCTCTTAGTGCCTTCCAATTTTTAAATTTCAAAATAAGAAGGAGTGGAACTTCAGTGGATAGCAGAAATCTAGTCATACAGCTCACTGAAAGCCCGATCCACTTAGTTCTCTACCTTTTTCCAAACCTAGGAAAAACATCTCGCACAAGGAAGGATTAAATCTGCTCTGTGCCTGTGAACTTGTCCAAGCTGTGAGGAAATAAAGGGCCATGTGTTCTCTGATACAAATTCTGGCAGTACAGTTCAAAGACCTAAATGCTGCTCTATACTGACAGAAAATGTAGATCTTTGGATCCCAATGATTTTGACCATGCTAACCTGACACCATCTTGTCTTAACCTTCTGGACATGTTTTAAAAAACCAGAATTGGTCAAAAGATGTTCAACAGGCAATTCACTCAGAAATGGGGAATAAAGGACTCAGGACCAGACAAGTTCTGGAATTGCAAATTTCTACTTCTGTTAGTGTACCAATGCAAAACAAGTATGGCCATGGATTTGAAATCCCCAGGCTCATTACAGACTTTTATAATGTCCCCTCAGATTTCCCTTTTACAGGAGTCTGGCTGATATGAATTATCAAACAACTGACAGAAAAGGGAAGTGAGATCCAAGTGTGATCAAATTGCTGTACTAATTTATCAGTAGAGGCACAAATATCTGAAGTCTCTGAACTGCAAAGAATTTCAGGAAAACAAAGTTGTACTGGGAGTGGTTCTGGTCCGTTACATAAGTGAGGAAAATCTCTTTAAGGAAGTAAGTGTCTTCAAAATCAGGAGACATGAAATAATCCCCCCTGCTGAAGCGAAGGTATCATCACCACCAATGTTATCATCCTGAAATCGTATTGGCAATTAAAGATCTTTATCTTCTTAAAGAGATGTCTCTATCCTCCACATCTATTAGGACTAGCTCCATGAAATCCGGACCCTCCACTCCAAGAGGAAAGGCTCTGTAAATGATAAAGGTAAATGAACGTCTCCCTCTCAGGAAAGCCCAGCCTCCTGGCAAGACCTTTTGAAAAGAGGTGGGGAAGAAGGTTTGAGGAATAGGAAGAGTGATTGCTGTAACCAGGGTGTTCAACATTGCAGGACAATATGGATTCAGAGCAACCATAAACAGCCTGAATCCAAAGAAAAAGTGGACAAAATAAACAGACTTAGGAGGAAGGATTCATGGCTGTTACCACTCCTAGAGAAGTACTGGCATGACTACCGTAAGGAATGCAGAAATGTGTGCAAGGATGTTTTGAGGATAATTAGTCAAATTATTCAGAAAGAGAAGCCAAAGTTGCAGCATTTCAGATCCGTAATTTGGCTCCTGTCAAAATGCTAGTGTGAAGCTTCCTGATTATGTCAGTGTGTGCACAGAGTTTCTAAGAGACTGAAATACTTGGCCACTATTAGCTCAGCTACAGTCTCCCTCCAGTGGACTGCTTTCAATTGTGGTTTGCAGTTCAAGGGCCATTCAGAGTTATATGGCCAAAACAGTCTTCTTCAGAAACTAAAACACAACATGCTGTTATCTAGTCTCTTGCAACTTGAAAGAAAAAATTTACCGAAAAAGGGACTTTGTCTTAATCTTCCAAGCATGAAATTCATCTACTATCAGATATTGGACTTCATAGAGCAGAGCCTGATAATCTGCTATTCTTATTTGAAGGTTTGGGCGGGGGGGGAAGTTATTTTTCCCCCTCTACAACCAAATGTTTAAAAGTCTTGCCAAAAGAAGCAGAGTGAGACTGTTTAAAAAGAACCACAGCAACAAAAATAGGAGTGAGTGGAGGGTGAGTAAAAAGGAAAATCCAAACCACCTGCTGATTCTTGGTAGCATCTGTCACTGTACAAGAAGTGGGAGAACATGAAGGTAATGCTTGCCAAAGCACTTGAGCTGGAAGCAGTATGGCATCATTCATCGATCTGGTTGTATCAGCTAGCACAGACCCTACAGAATATCAACCACAAACAGGACAAAATTTTGGGAAACCTTCACAGAGATCTGTAAAGTACTCAACTGTCCTTTGCAGCAATGCTTTGGGGTTTTGTAGGAGTTGATACAAATGTTCTTCCCGAAATGAAAAGCAGAAGCAGCTCTTATTCATGTCACTAAGATGTTCAAGAACAAAAGGTCACTCGCACATTTGCCCTTGCAAAAGGTAGGGAATATGGCAGTCTCCTGAGGTGACATCTTTGGGGGGAAGATGAGGGGGTGTTGTGGAGGCAAAAGTTCCTTCTTATCATAAGATAAACCTGCTTACTGGGAAATGACATGATGGAGACGTGATCTGCCCAAGAGATTGTGCTTTTCCTGTAACAGCATTTCTTAGGTAAGAGACAATGCAAAAGATAAATCCTTCCTAGTGCAGGGTGGATATTGAGCAAGAGGTAATAATTCCACAAACCAAGGGTGTTTTCAAGGTTGCTGAAAAGCTCCTCAGTCATGTCTTTTGCTCTTGATGAGTAAAAATTTATGGCTGATTCACCCCTCTTAAAGGGATATAAGTAATTGGGTACCAGCATGGATACAGAGCAGGAATACCAGCCATTGCTTCCTACAACCTGTATACAGATAATAGACAGAAGACGTATCAGTAAAAGTAGAAACTCTAATGAAGCTCCAGCCTCAAACTGAGGGAAACAGTGAGTTGGGGCAGACCCTAAAATATCACAAAGGCCATAAATCTGGTGACAAAGGAACTGGAAAAAAAAAAGCTCAGAACATCATGTTTATTTTGTGATGGTGCAGACATGCTCCGTTTTTCCTTCAGCTATTGCAAATGTTCCCTCCTTACTGCCAGAACAGGCAGAATAATCAAAAAACATGTACCTCAAGTACCTCTCTGTGTATGAAGAATCAAAGCATCACACAGGATATCTAGAGTTTTTCTCTTTATTACGAATAGACCTAGAGAGAGACACAGACTTCTTCTCCCTGGATGATAGTGGAAATTTGGTTTCTTGAATCTGAGACTTGGGAAGAGGATCAAAGACGAATTTTTAATATTTTCTTGGGAATAACTTTCTCAATCTGTACTTCAAGTCTCAATACACAGAACACTCAGAGGGACTAGACATGACAGGAAGCTGATACTTTCATCTCAGAGAGCATAAAGCTAAAACTTTCATTCAAGAATTCCTAGATGTGGAAACGACATTGTCCCAGCACAATCAAAATTGGAGCTCATAAGAAAAAAGGATGTTTAAATAACTTGAAAACATTTTCAAATTTACAGATAATCAAAAAGAGTAGAGCATGAAGTGAAGTAGAAGGTCCAGATGAATCTTCAATAAAGAGCAGTTGAACATAAAGAACTATGGTGCAGACACAGGTGGAAATGAATGCTAGGTGACAGGCTGTACTCCATTGCTTATAAAATACCCATAAGTCCAATAGTTTGATTCGGCAAACAAGTTTTGCACAGCTCTACACTCCAAATATGCAGAAAAGCACTTGATGGTAAATATGGGATGCTAATGTGCAAATGCAGAATTCATTCATTCACCTCTAATTCATGCCTTTTGATTTCTTCAGAACTTAATCCCACACCAGTTACCTACAATTCTTAAAGAGGTGAACAGAAAAACTTCAGGGGCAATATTTTTTATATACACACACACAGAGGGATAGATCACACATATTATTGTGAAATTATATATTATTCAAACATATATCTATAAAGGACCACATTCAGCTTAATATTTCTGGACAAAAAGTCACCTCTTTGAAGTGCTACCATAATTTCCAAAAACTGTATTCTCATACCTTTGCATAAGCAGTTGTCTTGATAAACCACTGTTTGAGGTATTTCTGCTCCACTTTTGCTCCTGAACGCCATGAGCAACCATTGTCATCCACCTGTTCGTTAGCTAGAACAGTCTGATCCACTGGATCCCAGTTAACCAAGGCCTAAAAAAAAAGTTGCAGGAAGAAAAAATACTTTCAGCGGCTAGTTAAAAACCAGAGCCGTACTTTACAGATGCCAAATGAATTATCCAGAAACATATCTTGGAAGTTTATCTGAGTTTCCTGTATTTTTAAAACATTTTGAACATTTGAATCAGCAACGTGGACTCAGCTGGAAAAGTTTTGAATATTCATCTTCTCAGAACTCAAAAGACCCAAAAATGCAGTTGGCAAGGTTTGCCTAGACTGACCATGCTAGCAGGATAGGCTGACACTTGGCTGCTTGACTGTTGTATATAAGTAAGTGTTCCAATTGACTATACTGCAAATAAAACTGTTTGATGCTTAAAAGTTCTTCACTACTAATCCAAAAGCATTGAGTCAGACCGAGGGGGATGAATAAACAAGGATGTCCAGCTTAAGAGGACAGACTCACAAAGAAGTATTACAGTGGTCAACTATATTTCAAGTGAAAGAGTTGATATTATCTGCATGTAACTCCTGTCAACTGTGGGAATTACTTTTGGAATCATCTTCCCTAATCAACACAAATGCGTTAAGGAAAATGTAAAGTGAAATTAATGCTGGTGTTCAACTTCACAAACCTTGTTTTTTGAGCTTTTAAGTCAACTGAAATACCAGACATAACATACTGGGAAAGGGGCAAAAATCAAACTCACCCTCCTCCAGTGCTGAACAATTTAGCTGGTCACTTATCAAAAAGGATCTAAGATCACAAAAGAATCCTATCCAAAAATGGCATTAAATGCTATACATTACCTTGAAAAAATGAACAGAAAGAAAAAAAAAATACTCAAAGCAACACAGTAATCTATTATATTGAATGTTACTCAGTATTGGAGCTAAATCAGTCTGACTGAAAAACAGAAGCTACAGTTCCATAGAGATCTAATACATTAAACATTTTTTTTTAAATTTTGAATTACTTCTTTGAGTATGGAGAGGACTTAGTATCTCAATCAAAAATTAATAACTGAACTTATATTGTACTTTATATTTTATCTATCGCTAATCACCTTCCAACCAGTTTCCAAACAGCTAATATTGCTTCATTTTAAATATGCTACATATTCTTAGAAATAGTAAATACCACAACCACTTTACAAATCTTATAATGAGGAGAGCCAAAAGAAAGATGCAGGGATCCTCTTGCTTAGAAACACTGCTCACAACTGTGTGAGCACAAAGTCTGGCTACGCTGATTTATAAAAAATTTATTATCATTAAGTGAATGGAAGTTATCCACTGATATTTTTAAACTTGCCTTCAAATGAAGCTTCTGTGAATTCAGACTGGAATTCAAACTTTTTACTTTTTGCCTACCTTTATATCTGTTACCAACCAATAATACCACAACAGATTGTACAAAAGGCTTATGAAAATTCATTGGGAAATTAGAAGAAATCAATATATTCCACTATTACAAACCTATTCTTCAGACTTTCAGAAAACACAGCTTCTTCAGTAATAATATAACACGTTATGAACATGGCTCTAAAGTAACGATCTTTTAATTTATAAAGTTCTGAGGAAACTCCACACACAGTTAAAGTTACACCTAAAGAGAGATAAATCGGACAATACTAAGAAATAATAAAATGCCAGTTGCATAAAGCGGCATTAGCATAAGCTTGTATTCAACTGGCTGTGACTCAAAGTTGAGAAAAAATACCACTTCTATTTTGATGATATCATATCAAATTTATGGTGAAAATTTTAGAAGGCAACTGAAATGATTACATAATTATTTAGCATAACAAATCTTGCAGTTACGACTCATGAGGCTATATGTAAATAAATCCTGCAAAACATAAAGCAAATGTGCATTTAAGAAATTGTTAGCTGAAAGGTCTTGTCTTTGAATTTTTTAAGTTACATTCCTTCCATCTCTCACAGACTTCTGACAATATCTAGAACCTGGCTAATAAATGAAAGCTTTAGTTCCTGCTTGTACCTCACAAAGGCAACTTCTTGACAATGACAGCCTCTGAAACTATGACCCCAGGAAGCTGCTAAAAGTCATCTACACAAAGAAAGCACAGCGCAAGAGTGTTCGGAGCACACCAATTATCTCGCTCTCCTCACTATACCAATGTAGGCCATACGCTTTTAAGATAGGACTCATCTGGTCTAACTCCAGGTCTCTAAAGTGTAAGTAGCTATCTCCAGGCTTGCTGTCTCTGGGTCCACTACAGATTACAGGTATCTGATCAAAGTACCAGAGTCAGGGCAGGTATTAACCTCAGTGAGACACTCACATCTGGCCAGGTCAACAACCTCTACAGTATATTTACTAGATGAGTACTGCAGGAAAAAGAGAGAGGATTTTGCTATGGTGAATAAAGGTGCCCTCTATGGATGCTGCAGCACTCAGACATTGTTAATCCTCCATAATTGCAGCTCCTGGACATACTGAGCCTGTGTCTCCCTGCCAGGGTAATTTCTGATCAGACACACACACTCCTGGAACAGAGCATTAACTAGGCTAACGCTCTACTTGCCTTATTCTTATTGTCACAGTAAGGCTATGAATTATCTCTTGTACCCAAAATGAAACTGTAATACAGGAGACTTCAAGCTGTGCAAAAGTACTGCTTAATACATATTGCAGATACACTGACAACGTGAGACAAATATATGCTTTAAGTATATATGACTGTTCAAAGAGACCCAGGGTTATGGGCTCTCCCTGCCATCTGTTTCCTGCCAAAAAGCAACTGGTTCATATCCACCAGAGATTACATCCCCTACAGGTTGACAGATGCTGATTTAAGTCCTCAAACTGATCCTTGACTTGAAAGCAGATGGAAGTTGGAAGTAGATTCAATCACCGGTATCCAAACACCTCCAGGATCCCACAGTACTTGGAGCCTGAATGTGAAATTTATTTTGTATATCATCCCTGCTTTGAATGAAGCAGCAAGCTTGTGCTTTTCAGATTCACCTGGGTTCACTTGTCAAGCAAACAAATTCACAGATAAAAACAGGTTTGGTATAACAAAGCTAGGGGTTTAAATTTTTTTTACAAGAAAAAATAATTATAGAAGAAAAAAAAAAACCAAAACCCCAATCCAGCATGCTAGTATGTATCAAATATTGAGGGGTTTTGTTGGTTGTCATTTAAGACCTCTGAATACAAATGCAAATAGGAGAAATAGCTCAGTAACACCCTGCCATGCTAAATGCTACCTTTCACCATCAATCTCTTTCTCCAGGTTCAGAGAATAATTGGAGTTCGTCCTTAATTATATCCTATGGGGTCTCCTGGTTTCCACAGAATACAAAAGAAATATCAAAGCATATTTAAGAAATCTTAGTTTCCATTTTAAGTTAGAAACATTCACTAAATTGCCGCTTTGTTAAAGTGCAGCTGTTCAGGTATTTTGGAACTGCGTTGCCTTGGCTATACAGAGAGTTCTCTGGACTGCTCATTCAACATCTTTGTTTCATCTTGTGTTTAAGAAATAACCAAAACTTTCATTTTTCAGATAGCCTGATACATGTGATTTACAAAATATTATAATTTCTTAATATAGTGGTAACTGATGAACAGCTGTGATAGTCTTATGATACCTAATAATTCTTTAATATTTTGGAGGTCACAAATAGGGTTCAGGAATAGGATGGTTCTGCACCCAATCTCCAATTATCCTATCCAAAACCATCAGTTCTGAGACACCATTACAGCAATGTTATACAGGTAAATCATCTCACTGCTGAAGAGACTCTTAATGACCACCACGTCATATATTTCCCCAAGTGACGATAAAATATAGAAAATTCTATACTAAAGCCAGGAAATATACAACTAAAAGCTATATTCTGATCCTGCACTTCAATGCAAATCTCTGACAATAAACACTTCTGACTTGACTTACTACAATGGCCTTTCATGTTAGTTAGTTATAAACTGTTACATAAAAAATTCTGTTCTATATAAAATTAATTCTATTTTAGAGTGATTTAAAACTAACAGAGCAAAATCACTTTATGATTGTGAATGGACAATCCAGAAATGTGCCACTGACATAAGTGACCTAAATTAGTGTACCTGCAAAATATTGAAGGTCAAAGTCCGTACCTACCTCTTTTTGATACACTATCCCAGCTTCAAAAAGCTTAAGAAAGAGATATTGGGTCCATTTGTAGTACTCTGGTAAGCAAGTGGTTACCTCCTGTAGGAACAGAATAAAATGAAAATTTCTGAAACTATTCTTAGTGTTTTCCTACATTGTTTTAACTTAAACAATTAACCCAGGAGTATATAACATATTCCACAGAGTAAACATTGATGCATGTATTCATGTACAAACACATTAATCTGTATGATGCTTACAATGAGTGATATTCACCTGTACCCAAAACCAGAGAACATGGGCTTTGTGTGGGTTTAATGGTAAAGTTTCCCTGTTAACATGGTATATAAAACTCTTTAAGACTAAACCTGATAGATATAAGAACAGAAGATGAATGGAAGTGATCACAGCTGCCTGATCGAGGAAACAGCAAAATTAGAAAAAAAAGTAGACTTCTCTCAAAGAACCCGCCTAGCCAGGCTGCCTTTTCCACTGCTGCTCAGCAATGAGAAGCACGAGCAGAGGCTGTCGATGCTCAGAGGCAGCAGGGGGCTGGCTGATGTGAGGCAGGCAGAACGAGGAGCCTACAGCTCAAGCTATGGGTGCAGGAGGACAGCAGAACAGCGCTGAGGAACCCAGGCTGTTGGCAGACAGAGCGTGCGGGGCAGACAGGATGGAATATAGGGTAAGATTCTGAACTTCAAGATGAAGGACCCAGGAAGGATATCTCACATTCAAAGGTCAAATAAGCAACTGTTCCAAAAGGCAAGGGAGCTGAAGTTAGGAGGATGCTCTAGGTTAAAGTATGGAAAAAATGAGTCATAAAAGTCACAAATGAGGAGGACTGTTATGAAGGAAATAAAGACAGATAAAAATAAAAGACAACATAAGATGGAGGAATGGGAGTTAAGGGAACAGCAAGCAACAATATAAGGGATAGCTTTTCTAAAACTCGAAAACATTTGCTAAGTTTTTTGTGAACTCTGATAATTAAAAAACAAGCTACTTATCAACTGCTTACGAAGTTCCATATTTTAAATGTTTGTTCTTAAAAAAACCTAACTTAAAATAACCCTCTTAATATGCAAAGAGAACTAATGGACTCCATCATTACAGACTCCTTGTTTCCTCAACACAAACACAGGTTTCACAGGTGCACTGGAAACCCACATACCTGCTTGAAGTGGAAGATGGCTTCTACACTGAACTTCTAATTAATATGAACATCTCTTGATTTTAAAGTTACTGATAAAAAGTAAGCCACTGATAAAATTTATTCCATTTGGAGTAGTTATCAAGCATCAGAAATAGCTCCCAATGTGAAATGTCTTTCACGTGGGCATTCCTATCATCCTAGCTTCCCACTACACACAACTCCTGCAATATCATCTGCTACTCAAATGACATCTGAAATGCTCTAGCAGAAAATTTTTATTATTTTTCTACAACTTCATATTCTAGTTGCTTTGAACTTTATATTCCAGTGCTGAAACATTGCTTTTAACAATTAATATGACCTTTGAATAGATGTTCCTCAAAAGTGTATGTAAGAGGCTTTCAAGATCAAAAAAAGACATTTAATGGCAAGTTTTCAGCTCAGCATGTGAAGACCTAGTAATGAAAAACAGTTGCTTGATTAAAACCCTTTGCTCTGCACTGAAAAAACCCCCACTTGGTAAAAATCTGACTTCCATCTCTGCAACTAAGTACATTTAATAGCTTTTCCCCCCCTGCTTCTTCACACGGTGACAACAATTCTTGTGCCAGTGTGATGCCACTACAGGCAACAGAGTTTCATCACTGGAGTATCAGACACACAAAAGAAGAGACACAATCCCTTTCAGTACAATATAAGATTATGTGAGCAATAGGCATATAGGTAGGAGAACAAAAGTGAGTTGTCAAAAATAGTAAAGTGAATGGAGGTTTGTCGTTTTGGCCCTGAAGGGCAGATGTGTGTCAACTGAAACAAAAAGATTACATTTCCCAATCTAAACAAGCATGTTACAAGCCATGCAAGGTTGAGATGCAAGATACAAGCTAACTCCTGGGAACAGAATCCCATGTACACACTCTTTCACAAGGAGTAAATTGACATTTCTTTGAAAGAAATGCAGCAGACTGCATCACTGAAAAAAAAAATCTGCTGTGTGGTCACTGAGGTACAAAAAGATCACTCAAGCTCAGAATTTAACTTTATAACCATGAAGGTTTGGAGTAACATTTCAAGTTAATGAAGAAAGAGAAATTACATCACTACCAAGTGAAAAGAGCTGCTGAAGACAAGCCAGCAAACTCTTGCCAATCTTGAAACGTGTTTTGCTGGTTTTTTTCCTATCATTTAGCACAGTAAGATTTACTGTTATAAATAATTTTCTGTGCATTCCAGTTACTGACCTTGATTAAATGAATGATGTCTGGTAAAAAGTTTCCATTAGGCTGCCATCACGCTTAAATTAAGGTGAACGTTAACATCTCTATTTATACTCTATAAGCACGACAAAGATGCGCAGAACACTAACAGAACTATTGTAACTCAGAAATACACAAAAGAGTTTATAAAAAGGTTTGAAAAATAGCATGCTGGAGCCATTCCACCCTGCCAAAAACTGTACATTTCTGATTCCCATTTGCGATCTGAGCACTGGCGTAACAGCATACATATAGAACCCCATACCATAAAGCAATACAGTGAATATATATAACAGGATATTACCATATTTTCTACAAAAATAAAATACCTACTAAAAATCGGAACTCTTCCGAAAACATGTAAGACGCTGCTCAGCTGTCCACTGCATGTGCTCTTCAGTGCTCTGGGACAGATTTAACAATCACCCACCACCTCAGCATTTCAGAAGGTAATATGAAACGGGAGGGAAAGCATCTCCCTCTTCCCCCCATCCATTTTCCCTTTTACTTTTGTCAGCTTTAAACAGATACTGTCACCAAAATGCATCTTTGTCATTGGTTACTGTTACTGTTCCTTATTCCTACAGGAATGACACTCATTCATTAAAAGAATTCATTACAACAATTAAAATAAGTCACCTATACAGGTGGTTTGCTTTTAAAAGAACAGATACTGGCAAGGCATAGGAAAGACCTCTATCCTTACCAAAACCTACCTTGCTTAATCCATTTGTTGCAGCACAGTAATTTGTTCCTTACAAATACCATACCAGAGGGGTTGAGAACTTGTTTATTTTTGCAAATAAATTCTCAGTTACAGACTAAATGGTAGTATTACAATCTGACATCACTGCAACTTGGGAAGCAATGGGTCCATGTAAAGGTCAAAAAGCCATTCACTATTATAAAACCTGATTTTAAAAGTCCCTTTCAACTACCAAAAATAAGGGTAACCAATAGTAAAGAAGCCTGCATAAAAAAAAAATCCCACAAAAAACAACAACACGATCCGGATGAAAGATTTTGGTGTTTAATAAAAGAAAAACTAATTTTCAAATGCCTTGTTTTAAAATTCATTATTTGTTCTAAATCTGCCCCTTTCTTACAATTTTCTATTATGAGTCGCTAACCTTATAACTCATTTTTGCTTGTATTTTTAAGAAGAAGGTTACAACTTCAAGCTACTTCCATGGCTATTTTTTAAAAAATAAAAGTAATATTCAGAGGCTGCATGAAAAGGTTTTTTTTCTAAGATCCACCAGGTTTTATGAATAACATATAACTAGACTGGAGATAAGAAATTTCCTAGTTTCTTAATAATAAATTTATTTTCAGCATAGTCTTATGCTATCCTGAAGACAGGCATGTTGCACCTCTTTAAAGAGAGATAAGAAGAAAAAGTCTGGATGGATTTTTTTCAAAATCTATTTGGGAAGATAAAACAGTCTTTAATCAATTATCTGCCTGTTTTGGTTTTCAAGGGCATGTACCACCTCATCTAGAAGTATAATTATTTGATTTTCAGAGGTTTAGAGTTAGACCAACCTACATTTCTAAATTAATTTGAATATTTGTATTTCAAAGGCCCTTAGTTTTATGCTTTATTAGCTACAAATACAAATGTCATACAGTGGCTACATTTTAGAGCATGAATATCTTTTCTGAAAAAAAAGTAGCCTTGTATCAACTTTTTTTTTTTAATTTAATTACAAGTAGGGTCACTGATTATCAATGATATGTAGATAAGAAGAAAATTCCAGAGGTAATAATCTATCTACTGTTGGTTATATGCATGCTCAGGCAGTACACACAAATGACAACTTCAAAACTAAATAGAAAAATATCTGCACAAAGAAAATCTACCAAAGATTTAATTTTTTTAATGTACAGAGCAGACGGGGAACATTAGTCTCATGCAAAAAATATGCCACTTGGAACGCAGAAATTGAAAAGACTAAAAAACCTTTGCCGAATGAGCTACTTTCTGGGAGAAAGTTACAGATTGATAATAACAGTGGTGAACTGACGGCTTACTGGGAACATGCACTCAGTCTGATGACACTCCTGAACAAAATAAAAAGAAAAATGTTATATGCTCTTCACCTTTTGTTGCTGATGATACAAATCATTGAAAATGATACTGCCTAATTCTCCTGAAAATCATGTTTAAAAGAAGTGACAGGCAGTTTGCTATGCTGGCTAGGGTGGTACTTTTGAAAATTCTGATCATCAGGAATGCTCAGCTTATAGTTATCTTAAAACCAAAACATAATGCTGGGGATTTTTAAATTTTCCATGTGTTTTTAATGTCTCTTAGAGACATTTCTTCCATGCTCAAACTTCAGCTTTTCAACCTTCCATCTGAGAAACATAAACGTTCAGAATAGAAATATTCTCTCACTTACTGATTTTTTAAAAAATCCCTCCCCAAAATCACACCATTTTCAAAGTGATTTACAAATATAATGCTTCTAACTTGAGGCACTTAAAATACCTCCATGTTTCAGGTAAAAAAATCAGATAATCATTAGTATTTAAAACTACTCTAAGGCAAAGTACTTACAGAGTCATTTTATCCATTTAATTTCATTTTTCATTTGCTTAGATTTTCTGTTTAGGAGAGCATTTGTGAAGTGTCTTTGCAACCTGACTGAAATACTCTAATTAGCTTTTATTAATGGTCTTATTTATGGTACCTTACTAGATACGTAAGTTCAGTGACAGCTACAACACAAAAATATTCGCACATTTTGATTTGTAGAACAGAGAGAACAATGAAAAAAAACCCACAGAAAAATAAAAGGAAATTTCTAGTATTGCAGGACCACTGGGATTTGTTCATAATAATTCTATCAAGTGATGAGATTTAACTGGTCTTCATACTCCTAAACACAAATTTCTTGACCACCAGACGTGACTTTTTAAGCATGCAGATTCTTTAGGACAGCTACATGCACTAGGTACTCAGAATGGATTTTTATTTCTTTTTTCCACTTCTCTTTCCCCTTACCATATGTAAAAGGTAAAGTTTATGTAAGTTTCCTTCCCATCATCTAAGCATATACTCTAAACTGGCCACAGAGGACAGACACAGTTAACATAAAAGGTTCACACCTTAAAAAGGCAATTCACTACACACTAAAACAAGGATCTAAGTTAGGGAAATGGGTTCCCTCCAGCATCATTTGCTAAGTACTATGCAGTAGCACAATAAAGGGGCAGATTTAAGCAACACCAATGAAATTAAATTTAAAACAGGCCCCTGTTTTGTATAATGGTCTTTGTTAATTAGACCAACCCATATAAAATCTGTTTTTCTTGGATCGTTCATAGGAGTCCCTAATACTAGTGGATTTTTTGCAGTGTCACAGTACGTTGTAAGCCACTGATTTAGAGCCATACAAGTATAGAATACTATAAAAAAAAAATACTCCTTACCTCAAATAGCTCACTTTTAAGATAAGCACTTGCAGAGCACAGTGCTTTGCCGTGTAAAGATGCTTGAGTTAGCCCAGAAGCAGTACAGCTGAGGCAGTGAGATGCTGTGCCCAGCCTAATGAGCCCTGCAGAGAAGCAGGCTTTATCAGCCTCTAAAACACTCTGCTACATCTTAGCCCTTCCATTTCCACAGGTAGCTCTTTCACAACCAGCTCAAGTACCTGTGCATTTGGAGGTCACAGAGTATTTTAGGCATCATGAATTTTTTGCAATTAATAAACATATCTGTTTCTAATGGCTACCATTCAGGTTACTCTTACTCCAATTATTATGGCAGGTTTTCTAGGTAAAAAAAAAACTGAACTCAAGCTGAGGAGTGAAAACTCTAAAATGGGTTGTGTTTCAATGAATATTTTTCTGCTGTTTTAAAATCTTACCTTTCAAAAACACCAACTATGTGTCCCTAGAGCATTCCAAAGCATTTCAACTACACAGCAATTCAAATGTAGTTATAGAGTATGAAAGCCCTTTCCACAAGTATTCAGACTCCTGAAAGTTCATTAACCAAAACACAATTTACTAGAAAAGTGAAGGTAACTCTCAAGGAATAGGTACAGAGATAAATTATTTTTCCCTGCGTACTTATACTTCTTTTCATGGTTTTCAATACTGCCAGTTTTCCATCTGTTCTTCAGGATGGAAGGGCTAAACAGAAGTTCATACACAAGACATGAATTTTCTCAAGTTTCTTGAAATGCAACCCACAGCATTGAACTCGTGTGTGTGCATGCACGTGTGTGTTCCATACCAGCCTACACACAGGATTCCACTGTTCTCAAGTACTGCTGTACTACACATACAGACAACCTGTGAGATACCAACAGCTTTATACATTAGATGTCAAGAATGTGTGCAGTGAACCTTCCACAACAAATATTTTATTTTCAGACCAACATTTTTGGCTAACAAGAAAACTTAAGTCTTATTAAAAGGCTTATACTGAAAAATCCTTCCATATATGAGACATGATGAAATGGTTCTTTAGATGCAAGACATACAAATAAACAACTTCACCTTCATGATTAAAGAAAACAGATGGCATGTCTCAGACTGTCAGAAAACTAATGCTTTTCCTTTCCAGATCTACAATACTGCTATAAAAATCCATGACTAGCATCTCCATCACTATTCAAAATCACATTAAGGTGACAAGCAACAGCTATTGCTGAGACTATAAAGGTAGTGACTGACTCTGATTCACTGGTAAATGCAACAACCTCACAATCGCTTCAAATGCTAATTTCTTTTTGATCTGGAAAATGACATTAGCTTATGTCTGATCGTGTTTGGTAAGTTTTTTAAGGTGAACACCTGATTCTCAAGTATTAGTGTTTTAAATAAAACTTCTGGTTTCCAAAATGATCCTGATATGAACGCCTATGAAAATGCAGGCTTATACTTCAAAATTTGAAACAACATAACCAAGCCACTGGTTCAATTTATCACTTTAAACCCTTGACACACACACATTGGAAAGAGCACTCCTCAAAAAATACATATCTTAGCACAAAGGTATTGCTATTTCACAAATATCTGTTTATTGCCTTATTTTTAACACAGAAAATTGATACTTCAAAGAGATGAAAAAGCAGAGAGAAAAATCCAAATACAAAACTGAAATCACTTTAAAGATTCTCCTACACATTTATATTATCAGGTGATATCAGTATGCCAAAAATTAGGAAATTTGACAAAAACTTTGATTTTACATTCTAACAACTTAAACTGGTCACTACCAAAGACTCCTGTATTGTCATAAATAAAACAGTGAAATTCCATGGGTTTCAATGCTCCATTATACAATAAAATAAAGCAGTATCCATTTTAAAAAGAAAATCTTACCCTTTCCCATGTAAAAGACAGACCTAGTGCATCAAACTGTTTCCTCATGTGTTCAATATTACTGCAAAATAATGATAATAAATTAAAAATTATTAGCTTAAGATATTTCTAACGTGATCATATCTAAAATCTAGTGCTTATAGAGTTCTGGGAAATCAAAAGCACTAGTTAACTTCTAAACACTATGACCTCCCTAGCAGTAAAACTCAGAATTGCCAAAATACTCAAACAATAATTTTAAAAGTCCCTAATGTATTCTGGTCCAATTTCCATGGCTATGTACGTGAGGCAATACATTTTTTTCTCTTGATTTGAATGCAACTTAAAAGTAAATATGGCACTGCAGTTTGAAGGAAGCATTACTCAAGCACCACTTCTTACTATTTTTAATTATCTTTACTGCAGATGAGTCAAAGGGCCTTCTTAAATCACAATGCAGTAGGGGACACTTCCACTATCAGCTTAATCCTCCTCCATTCCGGCAATGCTATCCTGGCTGTATTTTGCTGCAGCTCTGGTGATTGTGTGGCTGTAGTATAACCTGAATTAGCTTACCCATTCAGCAGAAGACATGCCCTACAAAAACTCTCCAAAAAAACCCCACCAGTTTTCTTTCTTCCCTCTGATCAACATGCTGATCAAACCAAAACTCTGGCCCACAAAACCAGCTGCGCCAGTGCAAAGGAGTTGGTGGGAACATGTATCCTGGGAAGTGACAAGGAACTACTAAACTTCTGGTGGCAGCATCGCCGTAGATAAACGTTAGTCAACTATTACACTGTAAGGTCAGATGTGACCCTGAATGGATTGTACTACAAATGTAAAATAAGATACATCAGGATATACAGTGAAGTTTTAGTTTGAAAATATACTAAACACACTTAACCAAAATACCCACAATTACACAATATTAATTAGTGACCTGGTGGGAATTCACTCACATACTGTGAAATGGTTTAAAATTTCTTAGGGACTTTTACCTTTCTACTAAAATACATTCTGTCAGATAAAGTAGCATCTATCCTCCTAGAGTGACTAAGTTGACAGTCATGAAACCAAGCATTTAATTCTGATCCAGAAAAAACCTGCAGTGCTGAATAACTGAGTAATGCAAGTATTTAATATTAAGAGGCCCAGAGCCCCAGTTACACTGGAAAAGACCTGCCTTTTCTGGTAAGCCACCTTTCCTGGTTTGGCTATACCAGGAAATCCTCATATGGACTCTTGGCTTTCACTGGGAGAACCACACTTTCAGTAGCGCTGCTTTAATTCAAGTCCCATTCAAAATTAACTGTATCAATAAAAACCACAAAAAAATAAAATTCGAGTACATTTTCATAACGCTTCTGCCATTTTACTAACTCTTACTCACAAATTTTTCTGTTTGTATAAAGAACTGTCTTCAATTTGGTTTATTTTTTTCCTAGCTTTGAGAACATAAGAAGTAACAGTCAATTGGAGTTAATTTGAAATCACCTCTTCAGAAAATCAAGACGCTCTGAAAATTGGTTGCTTGCTCCTGAAACAAGTAAGCTGAAAAGCTCAGTGTCCCCCTCTTATGGGGGCAGCTGTGTCTGCAGCAGGGATGACTAAAACACATCGAGTTGATATCACAGCTCCATGTTCAGTTTAGTCAACCCCGCTGCAGGCATGAATAACATTCAGGACAGGACAGTGGAGAAAATGGGAGACAACAATTACTTCAGTGGTCAGAATTTAAGCTGCCTGTATGATGAATCAACTCCCTTCCTTAGCGTAATCCAAAAAAATGTGCGTGTAAATAATTTTCTTATTTGGATGCTATCATAATTAGCATTCAATTACTATGTACTAACTTCTCTCCATTTTTTTTGGTTATAGTATCGTTATCTAACTCTTAAAACTGGAAAATTGCTCTTTTCAGTACTAGAGAAATTTTCAAGGCAAAATCTGCTGAAGTTTCCAACAGGATAACTGAAGCAAAAACAAGGCTCTCATATAACAGATAGGTAGATTTGTTTTACAGAGGAACTTCTACGGGCTTATTGAAGGAAGACCCATCATCAATTTACTGAACATGCTACAAATCTAATTGATAGCCCACGACACAATGTGCTCAGGGGTTTTTCAGACTCTCTCAAATGCACAAACCCAAGCTTTTGTGTCTTGATGGCAACTGGTTCTCAGGCACGCTCTTGTTTAAACAATAAAAGTAAAAAATTGAGCAGAAGTAACTCGGAATTTGCGTGTTGTGCCCACACACACTCACCCCAAGTGAAATCATTTGGCATCGTATTTTAGTTGGAGAAGTATCAAGAATCTTAAGATGGGACCAGAAGCATGAACAAAACCCAAAGAAACAGCATTATCAAAGAAGGAAATGGATCAAGGTCTACAAAGATACCACAGCTAGATTACTGCATCCAGAGTACGACAAACAACTTCACTTAGATTGGTTTCTAAGGGTACAACAAGCAACTTCTCTTAGGAAGACTGGTTTCCAAGTAATTTTTAGAAATTGTTTATTTATATAACTTTTTACTCATTTTAAAGAATATTAGGGGAACATAACACTCCATTCTGTGGTCTGAAGCCAAAAATGTTCACAGAAAGCAGCAGCAATAATGGCTGCTTAGCACTTTCCAAGATCCAGTCTCAAAAAAACCCCAACTATCTCCTTCCTCTCTGACACGGTACTAAAAACTGCCAGTAAATCTAACCACATAACTCATAATTTTCCACTGTGTATTCTATACTAAGATTTACCTCACCATAATGAAATTCTGATTTATGTATACCCGCTGGTTTGGGTGTTTGGGAAATGCTTCTCTTTTGATATTCTAGCATTTTACAGTTTAAAAGTCATTGAGATTAAAACCTTGAAAACCATCCCAATATATTTATTTTTCAAAACAGAATCGTCTGCACAGTCCCATAAAATGTTGTCAAATAACCTTGGTCCCAGATAACCCCATTCTTTCCTGTACCATCTTTCTTCTATGCTAGTTTTGCTCTGTTTTTTTGTTTTATGGGGGCCACAGTACAGGTATTCACAGTGAAAATGACGTATTTCAATTTATTTCACCTTTGTGTCCAGCTTGCAGGGTGAAGGCCACGTTCAACTGCAGCATTTTCTGCTGGTAAACCAAATGCATCCCATCCCATTGGATTTATCACCTGTCAGCAAAAAGAAAAACCACAATGTTATGCAGCTTTCTGGAATGGCATCAGCAACACACAGAGGCCTCCAAATAATGAGTGGTGCTTGGCATTCCAGCATTTGCTTTGTCTGAACTGAACTTCTACCAAGCCTGCCAACTATGGCCAACTACTTTTGCTTTAAAAGATGACTATGAAGTGCACTTGTTATCTACAATCAGATGTTAGAGGGAGTTTAAAGTATTATGCAATAAACTCTTATGACTATTTCAATATCAGGTTGACAATGACAAAAACCAACTCTTTGTAAGTTTGTGTGGTGGTAAAAGCCAGCAGTTGATGCTACCACTGGACAGAACCAAATATTCATTCTAAAACAGAAGACGTTAAGTAAAAATAATTGAACCAACAGTTTTACAGCTGTAACTGATGTGTAGCCTACTATATTTTTCCTTCGTGTTGAAAAACAAAATAAAAGAAAAATACCCTACGATAACTTTAAATCCACCAGACAAAACTAAGAAGATGAGGAAAAACAGTTTTAGTCAAATTTTACTAAAATATCTTTTGCAAATATAGACTACAGACTGACAAATTTTTATTTCATGACCACAAATAAATAAAGGTGGGTAAAAAAGTTTACTACAAAATATAATAGACAATTTCTGTTGAAATAGGGATGAACATGCACATTATTTAGAAAAATAATCTAGCAATACAGTAAGTATTCAAAAAAACTGTTTAATAACCAAGGAAAGAAAGGCCAGTACTTAAGATACTGTCATTAAACACACATATACAGGATATCTGATAAAGCCAGTTCTATTTCTTAACCTACAAATGTGCTGTAAATTCAATAATCATGATTAAAATTATACAAGTTTAATAATAGCAAAACATGACTAACATTTTACAAGTTGTAAGAATAACATTTTACAAGTTGTAAGAAATCAAAATTTTTACCCCTTAAAATATGTATTTATATAAAGAACGTGTTTCTTAGTGGCATGTAAGCAAACAAGCAATAAAAAAGCAGTCCCAGCCACACTAATCTCATAACATATCTCCATGTGAAAAATCTGCTCATTTTGGAAGCATAAGAGCTACTTTTGTCACCGCTTTGAATTATTTTTATTCTTCTTTGCCATCACTTTCCAATCTTCTGACTTAATGTAATATTTCATAAAAAATATTTTATAGACGTGTTTATAAAGATGCCCTAGGCACCAACACAGTGTAAAAGCAACAGGATTTAATAGATGTGACTCTTCAGCGTTCTCATTTTCAGTACTGATCTAAAACTAAACCTGCTGTCTATCATTACTCCACTGGTGCAGCAACAAAACCAAAGGTATTAACCTGTGATCATCTGTGATCCAAGCCAGCCCTGTAAGGACCCACGCACAGCACATTTTTGATGTCTAAATCTAACAGAAATTGGACTGTTAAACTGTGTTACAAACTTTCCCTACTATCAGACAAATTATTGTTCCTCACACCACAGTACCAGAAATTATGAGTCTTAACTGCCTATTTCCTCACATATAGATGGGAGAAATTACATGGAAAATGTCAGTTGGAGCCTAAACCACCTCTCAACACCCCACTGAAGCACACCTCTGCCCAGCCCTTCCCCTCCCTGGCCATCCACCCAGCAGTCAAAACTATCGGTATAAAAGAAAAAAAACGACAGTTACACTTTACATAAGCTATGAATATCAACAGAATTTTTTATGGATACGTTAAAATATTAATTTTTGTAGCTCAGTTCTTTTTGACTGCTAGTATTGCTGACAAGCTATCTCTGGACAGACGTGATGAAAAAAACCCGATTTTTTTTCCATGTATAATACATATTTTCTCTATTTAAATGCTCTAGACTAATGCCCTGCCTTTACATTCCTACAAATGCCTTCTCTTACTACAAGTTGATGCACATTAAGTGAGATTAGAAAAAATCACTCTTGGTTAATTTTTGTAAAATTTGGCTTCTGAAGATCTCCTGGATATAGACAGGCAGCCAAAAGCAAGGCACAATCTCATTTCTCATGCTCCTGAGCAAAAGGATGTGGGAAAAACAACTTCACTACCAGCTACAGACTTCCCAAAAGGGCTGACGGATGCTCCAGACAGTTCATGTGCAGACATTTTATCACTGTACCATCAGTGCTAGAAGGAGCAACCTGTGCACATAGATCTTCCAAGTTCTAGCATTTATCAAAAATATAATTTTGACTCTTCACATTCAAAAGTTCAATTTAACGACCAATAACATTCCTCAAGTTAAAGGTCTGAAGAAGTATGCTAATTCAAGTTTCAATCAGAAAACTGAATTTAAAGAGACATTAAAAATATCCTCGAATTAGCCTCCAGGATAGATCTATTTATGTAGTTGCTATAGAGATGAATGTAACATGCACAGCGGTTTAGAAAATGATTTCAAGTTTATTGTCTCTTTTACTTCTCTACCATGAATGGACTTGCAAGATTTGTGAAATGCATTTATCTAAACAACAGGTCAGCTCCTTCTGGCTGTAATCTGCAGCCAAAATGCCACAGTCTCCATGCAGCATTTGACATTACATCTTAAACTCTACTTATTCAACATAACAATCTGAAGAGAAATGGAAGAGGAGAAGAAAATATGCAACTAACATGTCATAAGTTGGCACAAAGGAAAAAGGAACAGTTTGACTGTTCAAAACAAATTCAAAATAGGAAGAAAAAAATAGAAAGCGGTTTTGAAGACCAAAGGGTTATTCCTCATAGCTCTTTGATAGGTTGGTCACTGGCTCTAACTAGCAGAAAACATGGCTGCTCTCTCTAGCAGCACAGATGAGCAGAAGAAAAACAAGTCCTCCACTTTCTTGAATGCTGACTTGATTGCTTTCAACAGCAACCTCCAAACCTTATGCAACTGAGGGATCCATTTCTGCTCACAGCAGTGACCATTCTTCCAAGCATTACTTCTCTAGGTAGACAATATTTTCTCTAAGCCTCAAGGAGAAAGAAAAACAAATAATGACTGTATCTTGCTAAACAGGAGGCTGCATAAGCCTAGGGTGCCTACACCAGGTAAAAGAAGGCAGGCTGTAGTTTCAGCCATTTTACAATGGCAGAAGGCAGTGCTATCACCAAAGGCAGCTGCGTGTTCATCCTCACAGTGAAATGGACAGGTGAACTCCTCCTGCTGAAAACTCCCAGGTTAGTCTTGAACACACATGGCATAACTTCAGATCCTCAGAAGCTCACATGATCAGGCAGGATCAACTATCAAAGACTGGCATTTTCTACCACTTAACATGGTTTGCACAAGAGCATAAAACATTGCAAGGAAGTGATTAATAGTACGTAGGAAACAAAGTGCTCAGTAACTACCACACTGAATGGTCTTTTTCGGAACAAATTATTAAAAATGAAAACAGTTGCATCTTGAAACACTTTAGATCCCAAAAACTCTGTCTTGAAGCATTTTTAAGAATTATTTCACAGCATGGTCAAACATCTGTTGCTAAGGATGGCTAGAGCTCTTCATGTGACTGTAGGACCAAGGGGAGGAAGACACAGTAACTCCATTGATTCAATGCTGAGATCTCAGCTCTTCCTTTCAGAGCATTTTCATCTGTTCACTGCTGCAACAATCAGCTCATCACACTGACATAGGCAGGTGAAATCAGTGTACTGTATAACACAGAGCTGACAATGATCTCATAACACTCACTTCTAAGCCCCCACCAACATAACCAGGACTGGTGATACAGTGAATTTTCCTCAGTCTTTGTAAGGAAACAAAGAACACGGTCGCTCTCCTGATGTGCTCAGTATGTCTCAGAACTATGACCAAGGAGCTGACACACTGTTCTTACACTCAAATCAATGCATTCTAAATTTTAAGAAAGATAGCAGAATCAGTGTCAGAAAGGCCTGCAAATAAATATATTTAATTCAGAGAATGTGCAATAAAAGAAGATGACCAGAAATGAAAATTAAGAGGCTTGCTGACAAATTACTGGTTTGAATTGATAAAGCGAAGTCTACATTCCTATCCCTTCTTATAGCCCCACAACACACTCGATATGAACTAACTAAAAAAGGCTGACAAAACAGGCGATCCATGATTACGAGTTCCAGCTGCCAGAAAACACCTCTAGCTCCATTGTGGATCTCGCAGTTGTGCAATCACAGACACATCAGACAGTGAGGACTTGCAGTTGGAGAGGGGAAAGGAAAGGACGTCTGCTCCTTCCATTGGCTGCCTACAGTGGGCTGAACTCGCTGAAAATCTGATGTAAATTGACATATGACAGCACACTTTAAATACAAGATCTCCACCTGAGTGAAGCCTAGATTCTCTTTTAAGCGTACCGGGTAATAGACATCATTACACAACAGGTAAAAATTACCACCATCAAACAAACAAACAAACAACCAACCCCCCCAAGCAGATAAGGCACACGTGCAAATAGATTAAAATAAGGAATTTTTGACCAGTGTGTACATTCTAAAAATGACTATTTCAGTGCTTCTCTGCAACACAATGCTGCATATTAGAGAAGACACTTTCAAAATAATCAACTCATACAGATTTCTATCAAAACATAAAATGCCCATTTATTTTTGTTCTCACAAAACATAAAATATGAGAAATTACTCAATGCCCACAGAGTACCACAAACATTCTGAGAACAAAGTTATCTTTTGCCTCCTTAATCTCACACATTTTTGTCTAAGATAATTACATTTAAAATTATATCTCTTTTTCTCTTTTTCTTTCAAAATGAAACAGAGTGAGCTCATTAACACCTTCAGTACAGGCTATGGGAAAACTGAAATTAAATAAGATTCAATTCACACACAACACTTGTAATATTTTCTACTTGATTTATACCACATGAAATAACCTGACAAAAGGACACAACAACCTCATACAAAAAAAGGTGGAGAATAGCAGCTGGTGATTATCAGAAAACAGATCTGTATTGAAATAATTCATCCTACTGATGAATTCATTACTGAGTTTTAATTAAACTTGCCTGTCTTCAATACCATTCACTTTTGCAATTTCACGAGTATTAAGATTCACTGCTGAAAGGGAAAACAATTAATGAAAGTATATTCAATTTAAAAGAAGAGATGTCACGGGTAAAAAGAAAATGCTCTTTAAGTCATTTAGGGATATTGCAGAAATATCACTGATTATATTCTAATCCCATCTATCCCAGTTTAAGTATAAATTAAGAAACAGTAAGTATAGTGTGATTTTAGCATGCAGGAATTCACCCTGATTTGATTACAGAAAGGATTATTCTCATTTGTGTGCAACGCTCACATGGGACTGCCTTGCTTTGGTACCAGTTTCATTAAGAAGATATCACAACTATCGAACTGAATCACTCTCTGTTTACTGATCACTAAGGGAATTATTCTCAGTCCTCTGAGAGGCACAAATTATCCACTTTGGAATATATCAAAGACATTATAATGATAGCATGATAAAGTAATGGTAAATACTTGTTCCCAGAGCAACAGCAGACTGGAAATCTGCCATAGTGAAAATCACCATGAATATCTCTATATCATTTCTACATAGCACTCTCAAATAATGAACAGGAAATCTCTTCACTTCTTACAAAACTCCTACATTTGAATTCACAACATGCATGTAAATTCACGGAGTAAACACAACCAGAAACTGCACATCATAGTTCTGAACTGATTTATTAATAGCTATAAATTTGTAATTTAAAATATACAAATTAATTTTTCATAGCATTGTATTACAACTATGTTTGTAATAAGATGTAGAACTCTCCATATACAAAAACTGTTTTAATTGCACTTCTAGAAATGTCACCCTTAACACATTCTGGAAAGCCTAGCTCATGAGTGCACTCATGCTAAATAATCTATATGGCTTACATTTCCCATGCAGAGACTTCAAACTTCAGTAACCAAAATGTAAACAAGTTATCTTAAAACAGATGTACTCTACAAACCATTTATCCAGGAACCCAATCCAAGTGCATGACAGCTTGTTTCCCATGCACTGCCTACGGGTCCTTGAGGAGTGAGTGCTGGAACAAGACAATGCTTCACTATGCTTTCATCTACAGTTTTATATTGAAGCAGTATTTCTTTCAAAAACAAGGTGGGGAAAAGAGCAACAGCTATTTCTTTTCCCACTTAAAGTGCTGCTGCAGTACGGGTTTCTGGCAAATATCAGTAGAGTTCAGTGTGCATTACCTCTCTAAAATATTTTAATTGAAACCAAGTCAGACCTTATCGAGCTGAAAAAAATTGAACACTAATGTTCCATTTTAGAAAAACCAAAACCACAACAGAATCCAAATGATTTTAAACTTTCCCAGTTAAAATTTCAAAATACCTCCAATATGAAGAAATTACACAACTGCATTCCAAAAAAGGTCTAAAGGACCTTTAATCCCTTTGTAAATGTATTCCAGCTCATCCTTACTAAAATATTACAAAATATGGGCCAATTCTTGCCTATTCAGACTAAATCAATATGTAACTAATTTACTGTTTTCTCATTAAGGCATTCTTTATGAAAAATACCTCCACCTTATTCAACATAAATTTCTCTCTTAATCATATCTTCTTGTCAACTATGTACACACCATAGACGGTTCCCCTCACTGTTTATTAAATAACAAATACACATCACCATCTGAAGATTTCCCTGGGAACTGTAAATCTGAATGGTTTTACCTGCAATTTTCATGGTAACAGCTCATCATTCCTCATTGCCTTACACTTTTTTTTTAATTGAAAATGATGGATGCAAAGTTTAAACAACACTGCTGCTCAAAAATCTTACCCTAACCTTGCATTGAATGCCTGAAATGGATTCACTTCTACTCAGATTTTTGATTGGAGAAAAATTAGCAGTCCCTAGGCTTTCAAACATGCAATATTAAAGCTGAATTTTGAGAAAGAAATAGAAAATCAATGGAATAACTTCAAAATTATGCATACTAACTGTTTTGTTTCTAAAGCATTCTTTCTTTTTATATACTGAAGAATTCCAGCAATTCCTTGAATACAGGGAAAAATTTATTTTTCTTTGGAATATATCAAATTTTATGATATAATCATGTCTTAGCCTACAATCATCACAATATCTTAATCATCATAATAACCTTTGACAGACTGTACAACCATGACGAAGGGCAGAGAGAACTTTTAGAGACTGATAAATTAATTGCAAGGAGAAAATCAATTATATAGACTCTAATTCTAAGTGATGGAGAAATTAGCATGGTAATAAAGGAGAAGTTTTTTAAGGTAAATGTAAGTTTCAGCAAGTTAATGCACATCACTAACACAATGTCTCTTAATCTGACATACTCAGAAAATCCTCTGAGAGATTTTTAATGTCTCTTAATCATAAACGAAAGTTAAATTCTTTGGCTGCCCACCTTTAGTCATAAATAGATGTTCAAACTGGTTAACATAACAGAAGATACAAGTATTTTTAGAAATCCAGCATGTTCTACAGGCACTTCTTCAAAGTAATTTTTACATGAAATATAAAAATATGCTGAAATGCAAGATGTAAAAACTTGAAAAGTCTGGAAATTTTTTTCTGGAAAAAAATAGGCAAACATGGAAATAAAAACTTACTTGCATGGTGGCTCTTGTATTTCACTGAAATTATATTATCTTTTTACTTTTCTCCAAATGTTTCTACGAAAGGTCCTTACTTACCTTGTATTCAAAAGCTTACAACTAGAGCATGCTACTGGATGTAGCCAATTATTTTCACTTTATTTTAACAAGTACAAGAGGAAGCAAGTTTTCATCTTTCTGAACAGCAATTTATTGGCTACCTTCTCTGCTATTGATAAGAGATGGCTACATCCTGAAATGACATTTCATCAACAGTCTTAACTTCAAGCAAGAATCAAATAACCCTTCAAATGCCTTGATAGCTAAATTTTTTTAGTGACATCCAAGTTCTGGTCATTCAGAGGAGTCAGGAAAGGTAAGTGTTATTACAGACGTTGGGGCTTTTTTCTCATTTAAAGTCTAAGGCAGTTATTTCTTTTTCCTGTAATTTTGAAAGCCTAAGAATGCATTTCTGTAAAGCAGCAGCAAGTATTCAGTGCATGGTATGTTCATCACTGGCATAAAACACATAGTATTTGGAAAGGCAGCACACTGAATAATGCAGTGACAATACCTATCAGAGTCTCATGGATGGTGATAAATCCAGGAAATGCTACACTTCTACAGCACTTGTAGCAAGGAAATTGCACTTAGTACCACAACCAGCAACTAACATTTCTTTCTCCATTTCATCTTCTCTGTACTCTTTTGAGGTTGATTCCTATATTCTTGAGCTGCTCCTTCTCTCTCGTACATTAGAGAGAATCCTTCTCGTCATGCAAGATCCTTGCCTATGCTATTTTTCTCTTTTTATTCCCTTCTCTTTCCATATTCCTCCTTTCTACTGTTTTCCCAAATTCTTCACATTTTCCCTTTCCTCTGTAATATGGCTGTCACTCAGGCCACAGTTCTTCCATACCTTCCTTACATCCTTCAAATTTTACCTTGCCAGCCTTTACTGCAGAATGCCAGCCAGGATCCCACTGCAGATTGCAGGGACAAGACCCTCAGCTACCCCTTCAACCTAATGGAGAGACAGCAGGGAGCGAGGGAGAAATGATGGCGAGGGAGAAATGATGGGGGAGACTGGGAAACAGAGAAATGTGGAAGAGAAAATGGGATTTCTCCTTGCAGATGTAGCAAGAAAATTAGGCTTAGCCCATCTTGTAGACCTGCACTTTCAGAAGACATTTCACATATATGAGCAAGGCTGAAACGGGCAAGCCAAGGGGTCAGATGCTACAGAACAGAAACTTTTAGCTACACACACATGATGTAAAATGTGACACAATCCTGTTCCATCCTTGCAGCAGTCTCAAAAAAAAAAAGTTTCCCTCCCAGCTCGCACAGAGGCTGTTCCTCTGTGCCTGACAAATGACATGAACTGGTTCTCAGGAGCAGAAGAGGCGAAAGCAGTTGATTTTGGTGGTGTCTATTTTCTCTTGCCAGGTACACCTTTTCCTCCCCCCTGGTCGCACCCAGATGGCAGGAGGGTTGTCAGTCTCCTCTCACAAAAGCTGTGTGGCCCACAGGTCTCAGTAACACTGTGCCACACAACAGTAGATTCAGGCACCTGATACAGCATCAGCTGTTATCATCTGAGGTAGCTTCTAACCATCTTTTACCAACAGTGAGTTCTGAACACCACCAGCTTTGAAACTCTCAAATTTCAATATTCAAAGCTTCATCGGTCATTATCTACACATCTGTAGCACATCCACTTTCATGGATTTTGGAAAACACTAATTTCCTGATCAATTATGATATTAAAACGTAAAAAACCCCCACCCCGTCCTACTGCTGATCTATTCTTACCTGCATCCCTCTCATTTTCTGGAACCGAGCTACTGCATCACTGATGGTGTAGACACGAACATGGCCCATGTGAAGCTTCCCAGAAGGATATGGGAACATAGAAAGCACATAAAATTTTGGTCTTGATTTCTAGAAAGAAATTTTTAGAAACTAGTAACTACATGAGTTAGCATTTCACTTGAATAAATACACGTGCACATTATAAACTACTACACGACACCATGAAGAGAAACACGGTTCTGCTGGAACTGATGCAAGTGAGCACTGACAAAGTTCACCGGATCAAATTCTTTGGGGCTGTAAATGGAGATGTTTTACCAGACTTTGCTGCCATCTCATCAATTTATACTAATACTTCTATGGCACTTGAATGCTATGAAAATTAATTCGCTTTTACTCAAAAAAAACTATACTGACGGAACTGAAGGTTAACAAAGCACCATTGCCACTGTAGCATCTGCAACTGATTATTTATGTGTTCTTAGTCTGCGCCAACAAAAACATGAAAACATAGCAGATTAACTTCCTCTCATAACAGTTTAAATAATTAATGTTTTACTTTGTATCTACAACAAACACAGAGCTCATTCCTGGCCAGTTGCTTTTTGTCAGCTGAACTGCAGTAACTCCCACAGTGACTACATCATTTGCAATTGCATGAACATCTGCTAAAGAGAAACCGTTCAGTTTCACCATGCATGCTCAGATCCAAACACATCTTACAAGCAATATTTTGCATAATGAAAAGAAACTAAAAATTTCATTTAGTTGGGTTTAATTAAAATGACAAAAGTAACAAAGAAACCACAAATCCTCTCTCACATCAATTATTCCTAATACATCTTAATTACCACTGAATTCATCACCGATATATTGATAGTATCAAGTATCATTGATACTTGCTAAGTTTTTACATTATTTTACAGGCAGCTTTCAGCTTTTACTTTTCTGAATAAAACTCTATTAATATTTGTCAAATAATACTTCTTTATCACTTTTGTTCAATCACAGCAAAACCAGAAATAATCTGAGTACTTCATTGCAGCGCTATACCCTATTTGCCTCTTAATATGAGATGTTATTAAATCTACTTCAACTGTAAGGATAAAACAAAAATATCACTAAAAATACAATTTAGAACTTAGCATATGTATGCTATATATGATACCTATGTATATATGTATATCAAAGACACAAGTCTAAATGAATGCTTTCCCTGCTACAGGCATACATGCACACCATTTCATCTACATTTTCTTCCACAGAAAAAGCAAGCTCTTTTCTCTCTTCAACATTTTGACAGAATTACTTTTTTGTCTGAGAGAAGGCACATTTTAAGAGAGATGAACAAAAAAACATAAAAGGGCACAAAAATGGTTTTTATCTATTGTGACAGAACAATTGTGAAGGCAAAAAGAGTCAGAGACTGAGTTATCGTTGTTTTCAAGATCTTTTATTGCATGGGAAAACTTTTTTTTTCCAAGTCACTTACTACTCCCATGAGACTGTAAACCAGAAAATATTAAAAAATCATTTTCCCTTAACACGGATTTTAGTGAGTCACAGGGTGTAGTGTAATAGATTTGTCACAACATTGGGAACAGAACCTTGAGAAAATTGTTTACAAAAGTTATGAAGAGATGTTTCTTTTAATACTTTAAATAATTAATTCCCAAATATTGTATAATATACAAAGGAAGAATTGATTACTTAAACACTTCCTAAATTTACAAGTTAATACTTTGCCTATCACTGTATTTTTCCTCCAGATTTTTTTATTATTTTTGTTTACCTATTTCACTAATGTTTTTTAATAATCTACATGAAAGTATTTTCCCCTGAAATGTAATGCACATCTAATCATTATAAGCCATCTGTACTAAGTAAGTTTCAATTAATTTCATCCTAAGAAAACAAAAATATCAAACATGTAATCTCCAAATTTCTCATGATGCTTACATCAGTTTCTGAAATTCTGCAGAATTGATCCTTTATTCTTGGGAACCACCAATTTTCAACTCGTTTTCTTGTCTCCAACCCATAGTTTTTTTCCCATTTCCCTGTCTCACTGTAAATAGTTCTCACACAAGCAGGAACCAGTCTTCTCTGCCATTTAATTAATCCCAGGAAGCCATTTAGTTGTCTCTTCAAACATGAGGAACAAGGCCCAACTCTCTGACAAACCGACTGCATTCTTAATGTTATGGTATCTGAAAAGACAAAAATATATATGTCATGCTGCAATATATAACAAGAACTCAATGATTACTATGAATACACTGAAAATTAGTAGCTATGAAACTATTTTAGCTTGACTTGGACTACTCGGCTGTTTTCCATGGAACTTGAATTTTATTTCTGTGTCTGAATAATAAAAGTATGTATTTTTTAGTCAAGAGAACTAACTGTGGCCTTCGCACAGAATAAAACTATTGTGTTAGATGTCTTATCTAATAAAATACAATTCCTGCATTCAGTCTCCCATAAAGGCATAATCAGTCAACTGAAGGTTCCAGAAGCTACATCGCTTGAATAGAAGAAGATGGCTAACAGGGTGTTAGTAAAAATTCAGAATGAAACAGAGAGAAGAGGAAGTTGGATGTAACTATACTGTAAAAATACTGAATTTGTCATCACTGAAAAGAGATGGGGGAGGATGACTATAATTAGTAGATTTCAACCAGATATTCTAAACCAACTATTTTGCTAAGGCTTTCTTTTTCAACTAGAAATCCGGTTAACTCCTCAAATGCTTTAGAGCGAGTCTTCTAAAGCTACTCAGATGGGAGAAAGATTGAACAGTTCCCATATTTGGGATCAGTCTCAACAAGATATTTGTTGATTTTACTTCCTACACTAAGAAATACTGCATTAAGAGACCTCTACTCATAGATTTCCTCCTCATCTTGAGTGCCTTTTTTATTTTTTTCAATAGCATTTTTACATCAGTATTTCCAATCCTCTATGATTGGTTTTGGTGTTTTGGGTTCGTTGGGCTTTTTTTTAAATTTTGCCCAATACACTTGTACCAAACTAGCTATTTCAGTCAGTTCAGAATTTTCCTTGCAGAGTTACATCAGTAAAATCTCAGTGTAGAGAAACTCTGTATAAGAAAAGATTCTACTTATCCATTTCCTGTAAGGTAGAAACATTATCAGTAGAAATAATTGCTGTACCACCTAAATTAGATCCCCAGCAAGCTAGTGGGAGTTATGCTTCCTTTAACATTCACCATATATGCATACACAAACCCTCACTGCCTGTCTCATTACCTATCTATAGAATTGCTCCTTTTCTCTCTTACTTATCAAGCAGGGTCTTTTAAACATTTTTTCACTTCTGTCACACCAGTGCTTTGAATTTTTTTTTTGCTACCCTCCATAATCTCTTGCATTTGTAATAAAAACAAATCCAGGACTGTACTCAGGATTCCCAGTGCAGGTGCACATGAGTCATTCAGGAGACTCCAATTTCCCCCCACTCCATAACACCACACTCATCCCAAAATTAGCATTTCAGTACTTCAAAGTTTTTTGCTTATTTTTACAAATTATTTCCTTATTACTTATGTCTTATTTCTATTACTTTGGTTTATTTTACAAAGGAAAGGAGCGTTTCCTTATGCAAGCCAATTTCAACACTGCTGATTTAAAAAGCAAGTATTTTAAAACCCAGGAGTTACATGTGCATATAATGCTTCACTGAAGGGAGACTAGTGGATGAGAGAACACAGTCTCAAGCTGCACATGGGGACATTTATGCTGGATATTATGAAGAATTTCTTCCCAGAAGGGGTGATTAGACATTGGAAAGGGCTGCCCAGGGAGGTGGTGGAGTCACCGTCCCTGGAGGTGTTTAAGGAAAGACTGGACGTGGCACTCAGTGCCATGATCTGGTTGACAGTGTGGCGTTCAGCCATGGGCTGGACTCCATGATCTCAGAGGTCTTTTCCAAGCTAACTGATTCTGAGACACAAAGGACACAGACCCCATGGCTATGCACAGCTCAAGGAGAGCCCACCTGCCAATGTCATGCCTGAGAGGGCACAATTGGGTGACCTCAGGCCCTACAGGTCACCCAAGCAAGGGTCAGAGTAGTGGGTGGGAGTGAGAAAACAGCCACAGCCAGGGACACACAGCACTAGAGCTAAGCTCATTCAAACACATGGAATTCCAAGACGAGAAAGAGAACTGCAGTGTCCTTCTGGCTCCCAGGTACTGTCATGCACAAGATGCAATGATCAGCCAGTCATGTGTTGGGCCAAGCCAGGATGCATGGCACAGAGGATAATCAAATCCAAAAAACACGGCACTAAGCTGTTTTTCCTTTCCAGGCTTGTGTGCATGGGACTAGGACAAGTAGAGCGCCCCTCCTTGCCCCAGTTAAGGGCACCCCAGCCCACTGCTGTGGGGGTCTTTCAAGGAGCAGGTTATGAGCCAAAACTGTCTTACTCAGGCAGGTGTGCCAAGAAGGGAAGAAGGGGCTGGTCTGATAGGGAAATAAATCATAGAATATCCTGAACTACAAGGGACCAACAAGGATCACTGACTCCAATTCCTGGCCCTGCCCAGGACACCCCAAGAGTCACACCATGTGCCCAAGAGCATTGTCCAAGCGCTTCTTGAACTCTGTCAGGCTTGGTGCTGTGACCACATCCCTGGGGAGCCTGTTCCAGTGCCCGACCACCCTCTGGGGGACGAACCTTTTCCTAATATCGAATCTAAACCTCCCTTGACACAGAAAACGTTTGGAAAGATGCAGTAAGCACGCGGGAGGCTGAATTAAGGTCCTGGAAACTGCCTGACGAGGCCCAGCACATTTCACTCAGCTTCGTGGGAGTGTCCCGCCGCTGGAGAAGGAAGCACGGGAAGCAGGCGGCTCCATGGGCGGGACAGAGCGAGCGGGGGAGCAGTGACGGAGGGAGGCTGGAGGAGGGGGGAACTCAGGGGGCACAAGGCCGCCGGAAGAGCCGGCCGGGCGCGGGCAGGGAGCCCAAAGGAGCGGGCGATGGGAAGCCGCGGGCAGCGGGATTAGCGCAGCCCCAGCGGGCCGGGGGCGGGAGGCGGGCCCGGGCGGGGGGACCGTTACCTGCGCGCGCCCTCCCTCAGCTCCCCCGCCGGGCCGCGGGCGCCGCCATCTTGGCGTGTCGGTATCGAAGCGGGGCACCGCCTCCGCCTTTGGCACCGCCCGGCGGGGCGGGAGTTCCGCGCAGGGAGGGAGCGGGAGGGGCGTCCCCTTTTCCCGAATGTAACGTGGAAAGGTAGAACAGTAAATAATAAAAATAATAATGAAAAAAATCAGTTAACCGGGGTTGAGCGCTGTATAAGTTGCACAGAGCGTGTTCAGCCTCGAGAAGAGATGGGCAGAGGGGCCCTCATTAATGCCTATAAATACCTAAAGCGGGGGTAGCAAGAGGATGTTTCCAGGCTCTTCTCGGTGGTGCCGAGCAGTACGACATGAGACAACTGATGTAGGCAGAAACTGATGCACAGGAAGTTCCAGCCGAACATGAGGAAGAACTTCTTTGCTGTGCGGTGACCGTGCACTGGAACAGATTGCCCGGAGAGATTGTGGAGTCTCCGTCACTGGAGATACTCAAGAAGCATCTGGACACAGTCCTGTGCAATGTGCACTAGGATGGGAGCAGGGAGGTTGGACCAGACGAGCAGCTGTGGAACCCTCCACCCTGACCTTTTCTGTGTGATTAGTTTTGCTCCCCTCCACAGCGTATACAGATGCCCTGTAAAGTGACTGTATAGGTTAGATTACTGTTAGATTTCAGTAATTTCAATAGTTTTAGTTACCTTCTGGGTTTTGTTTGTTTGTTTATTTGTTTGGGGTTTTTTGGCAGATTCTGAAATAAAGGCAATAGTTTGGGGATTTTTTTGCAATGCCTTTTTGACTAGTCAGAGTAAAAAGCAGAAGTCACAGAAACACAGGATCACAAAATGGGAACCTGGGAGCAGGAAAGGCACTGCATTTCTCTTCCTTGTGCTGAAATTCCATGTGTTAGAATGAGCTCAGCTCTAGTGCAGTGTGCCCCGGTCTATTATCTGGTCTAACCTCCCCGCTCCAATAGGATTATCCTAGACAACATGACACAAGTCAATAAAGGCAATCTAGCCCAGCATAATTAATTCTACCTCTGCCTTGAAAGCAACATCTCACCCTCTTGTCAACACTGGAGTTCAGAGTTGGTTTTAATTACTGCGAGTAACTTGTAGTAGCCTCCAAGGAACAAGAAGAAATAAATTTTTTTTATTCCCTGTGTGTTTGTGCTCTTTTGCTGCTGGCAAATGTTGATTCTTTTCATTTTTAGACCTTTTTCTTCACTGTTGTGTTTCCAGCACAGTTTAAACAGATACATTCTGTTTATGCAATGCAATGCCTACCGTAAAGTCAACCTTTTTATGTGACTAAAAATAAGTATTTACTGAATAAAAGCTTTCCACCTGGTTGTGTGTACCTGTCAAGTGTGCTTAAATTATAACCTTTGCACAACAAAAATGAACAGAGAGCAGCTCTGATGGTTACCCTGCTGATAAACTAGTACAGTTTCCCCATGACTGTGTGCATAATTTTATTTTGCTTTTGAGTTGATCCCCCTGTCAGCAAGTAATGGTGATTTGGCTTTCACAGGCCTTCCATCCCAAATCTCTCTCTGAGCTGCTATGAGTTCCTGGGCTGAGGGAGGATGAAGCATTTTGTTGTGTGTGGGGACAGTCAGTGCAGTCCTTGGCTGAGTCCCTTCCCCAGGATAAATGAGAGCTCATGACCAGCTGGGACATGTTTTCAACTCAGAGGATGATTTCACCTCCCACTGGCCTTAACCCCTGCACTCTCCTGATTCATGTCTGAGTGAATGGATGGAAAATTATCTCGGAGAGGTTAGCAGACTGGATGAGACCACAGAAAAAAAGCCAGTATAAGATTTTGGAGGAAAGCTTTGGTGTGCTTTCGGCTGTCCTCTTGACACCCCGGGACAATTATTCATTGCCATTTCTAGGCACTGCTGATGTGGGGTCTTGACAGTGGTTTTGGAATGGTGCTGTCAAACAGTCGGTGCTTAATAGATAAGCAACTCCTACCATAAATAAGACAATAAAAAAGCCCAAATACCAAATAACAATGTATGTCTGTACTGGTTTTGGCCTTCATGGATTATCATACTATACAGAATATTTATGCTCTTCTTTCCTTCTCAGAATGTTTCTGATTGGTCTTGGTTTTTCTCACCTAATCTGAGTTTCTGTTTACAGAAAATCCTATAACTTGTCTAGCTGTGTTTGATATTGGCTGCCTTCCTCACTATTAGAACCCAGATGGCACAATAAGGTCCAATAAAATAAAAAGTAATTAAATTAAAATTTCAGTATATTTTCAGAGTAAGTTTCCAGTTGTATCTTGACAGAAGTCACCTTCTGCATGTTCTAAATAGCACACAATTCAAACCCCTGTCAAACCTGCTTGACTTGTTTTTGTTAGCAGCTAATATAAGTCATACCAGCAAAGTCCTTCCAGAAGAAAATAAGAAAATTATATGATTTGGGTTTTTATTTTTCTCCAGTGTATTTTTTTTTAAATAGCAGCTGCAAAGTGGCACCTATAGCCAAGTCTTGGCACAATACTTGCCATTTCATCAGAATCCCAAGATATAGATTTGAGTTCAACCAAAGCCAGTTTGGGTTGTTGGTTAATATGATAAACAGAGAAGAGCTAGAGGCTCCACATGGGCCCAAACCTAAGTAAGTGCTCCTCAGGTATGGCAGGTCTACTTTTGTGTTTAGCATACATCTAAGTTTCTAGGAAGCATTTAAGATTGTGATTAATTTAGTATTAGTCTAAACAGATTATCCTCAGCTTCAAGCAAATCAAATACGTAAGTAGATTGTCAGGATGAGAAAGCAATGTTTTAGTGAAATGAATGGATTAAAAAGATAAGACAAAGGCCTGACTACTCAATCAGCTATAATCTTGATGGCAGAGCGTGAGAAATATAGGTCAATATGTTAATGTTAGGTACTTCAACAGTCCAGAGATTGAAATGTATTTTAAAAATCATAATTCTGAATTTGAGGCAGTGATTGGACTTTCAAAGTGTTTTCAAGACAACATAAAATAATCCTCTCGTTATTTTGCTACTTTTTCTCGCTCTGAGCTCTACAGTGTTGTCCCCAGTTGAGGTGAAGAGCACTACACACACAACATAAAGAGGTTTTCATTTGCAAGCAAGGACGGCCAGGTGCTCCACATCATGTCCCTTCCCTTTGGAAGTGGGAACCTCTCAGGTTCCTGAGCAGAATCCTGTATCAATCATGAATCAGAGCTGTGAGCTGCATAGCACACCATATGAATGAAAATTAAACCGAACAACACCTTGATAGGCCAGGCAAGGGTTGGAGACACTACCCACTCACCTATCTCTCCTTACTGGGCTGAAACCCATGCAGAGTGCAGAAAGCAAGCAGGGACACAAGCCTTAAAATGGCTCAGACTTTTCCAAAAAGGGTACCTAACCCACTCTCCCACGATCCCCACCTTCCCCACCTGGAGTTTTGCTTCCTAACCTGGGCTGTTTTCTCAGTCTCCTTTCATTATGGGAAATTATTGATATAGAAATATTTGTATTTACTTTAATAGTCATAAACTATTTTCCATCAGGCTGATAGTCTCCTGATTTCTTTTTTTAGACTTTGCACTAATGTGTTTGTTAGCATTTTTGTTAGTCCACATAAAGCCTGGAGCTGATTGGGTAATTAGGTAATTCATTAGTTCCTGTATGGGAAATGTGCAGAAGTGTTCCAGTTGTCTGTCACTTAAATAGACATGCTTCCCAGATTTCCGTACAAGTATAATTTTGCTTTGGCTGATAGTTACCAGAATTGATGTTTGTGCTTCCTGGCATTGTTTTTTTTGGTCCTACATCAACAACATGACTAGTATTTTTTCGGCCTCCTACAAAAAGAGGATTAAGACCCAGCATTTGCAATACAAAATAATTTTTGTCACCTGCATACTTCAAATCCCAGCCCCATTTCATGTAACTAAAGAATTTTTTTGTTTCTTTTTTCATCAAACTCTTTGAATGTGGCTTTTGCTACTGAGTTTCATTTTGCTGTTGTTTACATATATGCATATTTAGTGGTTTTGCTTTAAAACACAAGGTTAGATAAAAAATGCAGGTGATTGGATTCAGGGTTGTGAAGAATATCACTTGAGAATATAAAAAAGCAAGAAATTCATAGACTAAATTTAAGAAAAATCCTCTCAAACCCTATCTACTATCTGAGCCCAGATCTCAAAGGAAAGAATTCTGAGTGAGACCACAAAGATCAGTAGAAGCTTCATTTTTGCAGTGGATTTTATTTTAAAAGCACTCAAATATTGTGGTGGTGAAAGAATAAACTCTTGAAAGAGGTAGAATAGGCAGAGTTATACTTTTGAGACAGAAAGAAATGGATTTGGGCAAGACTGGTCACATTATTAGGGGAGGAGCTTAACCTGTAAATTGTGAGTTTTTGAAACCCATAACAGGTATTACAGGTGTTACAGGTCAATGCCCGCTTTAGCTGGGGACTGGCCTTGATGACAGAGGATGTTCTTGTCATCCAAACCAACACAGATTTGTCATTCCTTGGTTTGTCAAAATGAAGAACTCACACAATGCATCAGTGGAAGAATAGATCAGCTGCATAAGAAGTCAGAAACCTGCCTGCCCCATCCTGCGCCCGGTGGCCGAGATGGCCCTGTCTGGTTGGAAAATATCTGTGTCGGTCCCTGTGCCACCCATTAAAACACTGAATGTTATGGAAGAATTTTGAAAACATGCAAGATCCAGACTCAGTGGAATCATATTTACCAGCATTGTTTTAGCAGGCTGATATTGGTCCCTGAGCCTGGAGCTGAGACATGGGGCTGAGTCATTTTTAAGACCTAGGTGAGCCTCATTCTGAGGGTGTTTTATGCAGTGCTTGTATTGTGTTATTTACAGAAGGGTGCATTTAACCCAAAATGCACATCCTCCATGTTCTGTGCGAAGGTATTAGACCAGTGACAGTCAGCAGCTTCTTACTGATTCAGACTAAAAGTGTGTAAGTAGGCGTGTACATGTAGGTAGGGAGAAGTTATCAGAATCAATGCACCTTTACTTTTTTGCCTTTCATCAACAACTTGGTTTTCAAACAAAGTAATTAGTACTGTATTTTCGTCTTGGCCATCTCCTAATGCACTAGCACAATTTTGCTGTTGGTTGGAACTAGTTATACACAGTGGCAAGCAAAACTAGCCCTTTGCAGCATTCAAAGCTACCATTTTGTGGTTTTAATCTCAAAAGAAGTTTTTTGTAAGACTGTTTAAAATTTTGAATTTACAGTCATGGGAGTAAGAACTCAATCCTTATGAGCTGGTGGGCTCTGGTTGCTGTGACACCATATTGTCATTAAACTATCCACAACTCAGAGGCATCTGGGAACGTTATGTCTCCTTAGTACAGCTAGGAATGCAAGTTTTGGAAACCTGGCTTTTAATTCTTCTGTCTTTCTTGAAGTGTGTCATTTCAGATAGTAAGTCAGTTGTATGCCGAGAGGCGGGTGATTCCAGCTGCTCGAAGCCCTTAGCGAAGGCTGCCACGCTGCTGTGGTACGTATCCTCTGCATATGTGTGGGGGAGAGATCATCCATCTGGACAGCCACCTTACAGAGAGGAGCCGCGCCTCTCTCCTGCCACCTCCTCTCACAATAAATTTTTATATTACAGAAGTGTGGGCTACCATGTCAGACAGGAAGGAATAACAAGACAGGCACTTGTTAACTAAACACTTGTCATGTGTTGACCTTTCTTTCATTAAGAACCAGACCCTCATATTTAAAATAGATGGCGAATGGACATTTTCTGTTCACTGCGTCTGTTAAAACAGCTTTTTGCACTAATGGACAAACTTCATCATCGCAATTATCCAACAACTAGATTGCACTTGAACTTTGTAATGATATCAGCAGGAAACAGTTTGAGTGCTGGGTAAAACCATCTTGCACACTGGACTTGTCTCGGTGGCTGTCAGCTGGCTCCAGAAGAAGTGGAAAAGGAGGAAAATATCTGCAAGTCTTAAAATTACTGAGTATTAATTAATCCTTATTGAATGGACAAGTGAAAATGGTAGTATTTCCTTAAAAAGCTCAGTGCAGCTTGGAAGTTGTTGTGTACAAATATTTACGTGTATGTGTATATGTTGTCCATGTGTATATGTAACACATAACACTCACATGCACGTACACATATGTAGACTTGTGTTTTCTATCTATATGCTTATCAACATGCCCCAGATGGAAATGGACATGATCTACCTCAACTTTCTTCTGTATTTCTACACACAGTAAAATTATCAAAGGAGAAAGAATGATTAAATTATTCTTTCTATTTAAGCATAAAACAAGATTAAAGGAGCCTGGGTTTACGAAGTGGACATGGTGCCAGAAGAATCTGATAGCTTTCCTTAAATGAGATAATGGATTTTCCAAAATACAAAATGTGGTAAATCTGATTTGTACCTTAGCAAAGCAGTTGATACACTCCTAAACGGGAAAATACTAATGGAGCAAAAGAAGACGGGGGTAACAGACAACATGAATGGTGGGGAAGAACTGACTAATGGAAAACGGCAGAGGAAGAGAAAGAAAAGAGAGTCAAGAAACAAGTTACAATGAGTTCTTCAAGGGTCAATTTTAGGACCAGTGCTGGTAGTATTTTTAAGTACATTAGCATATGAAGTCAGCGGGCTCTTGAAATCTGAAGATGAAGGGGCATAGCTAACATGTGAGAAGACTTATCACTTATTAAAACCTTTCTGACTCTGACAGAGAAGTGGGAAGAGATGTTTGATTAGAACAGAATGTCAGGGTGTGCATTTCAGGGTTAACAAGGAACTTCTCTAAGGGACACCAGAGATGACTCAGGTGGAGAGAACTCTGGATGTCAGAGATTATCAGAGTAACTGTGAATCGACCATGGGATGAACCCATGAAAAAGGTGTATGTGGTCATAGCATACATCAGACAAAGTATTTCCAGCAGAAAGTGAAAGCTTCATTGTAGAAGGCATGGGTGAATACACATCTGCAACAAACTGCTGCCACATTTCTCTGAGAAAGATTAGTTAATCTGCAACAAGTGCAGAGGTACCCTAAAGCATGCCATATGAGAGATGGCATAAAGTGCTGCTTAGTCTAAAAAATAAAGGCTATGGTAGGATAATGAATTCTTTCTAAGAATATATTGGTTAGCCTAGAACCAGCAACAGAGAAGATATTCTTTTTCCTCTTTAAGGAAAAGAATAAAAACCCAAAAGTAACTAGATCACATTTAGACTGGACAGAAAGAGCAGGTTCTCATTATTGGATTAGAGAGGTCCTCTAACAGCCTTCTAGAGGAGTGGAAACAGCTTCCTCCCTCCAATAACTAGCAACTTTTAGGACAAAATTCAGCCCAAAAACAACACAATCTCTGTGGAAAGCCAGGGCCTGGTCTAGGTTTGGTAATGCAGATGTCCTCTGGAAAGACTAAAACTGGTCACCCAAGTCCCTATTTCCCTGGAAAAATTGTAAATTACTTTGGGAAATAACATTTAAACAGGAGCCTTGCTTGCTATGATTTAGCTTGGAATCACAAAGTAAGGCAGATACAGCCATGCTATCCAGCCTGCAGTACAGCGGGAATCCTGAATATCTCATAGATATGTAACGCAAAGTTGGCATTTCTGTAAATCACTTTCTGCTACCCCTTCAAAACTCGTTATGCTTTTATAAAAATGAAAATTTACATTCCAACAGGGGGAAAGTTCTTCTGCACATTTTTCAGCAAAACTGCCAGCATGGCTTGCAGGCGTACCAGATGTACCGGATAAGCTCGCTCAGCGTTTCTTACTCCCATTGAAATGACTTGCTAGAGACAGGCAGGAGGGGATGTTCCATGCCTTCCTGTTCCAAAAAGAAAATTCAAGCAAAGGACATGCAATTTCAGCACAGGGTATACCTTGATTCATACTTTATTGATGAAAGAAAATCACTTGTTTACTCAAGAATGAGCTAAGCCCAGAAATGATGGTTATGGGTGGTGACTCAATGCTGTTCCCTATTACCATTTTTTTACAGTTGAGCCACGGTATCTCCTTGCAAGTCAGGGTGATAAAGTAGGTAGTGCTTCAGGATATAAACTCTTTTCTTGTGCTAGAACACTGTGCCCTTTTCATACCTAAGGTAGCCAAACTGTGTGTGTCTCTGTCCTAGGCCAGTGAGGAGCCACATGTAGGAATCCTGCCTTGGGCCCTGTGGAGCCCACTCTGGGCATGAGGCTGGGGACAGTGTTCACCAGGGCCTGTCTTAGCTGAGGAAGGCTTTACTCGAAGGGAAAAAGTTCATCCAGTGGCAACACAGTGTACCAAAGTCAGACCCTGTTCTTTCCATTGACTACAGAAAGAGACCAATAAGGGAGCTGGCCTCCCCCAAGGGTAGCTTTTGTCACCCTCACTCACTTGTGCCCTCTGGCCATCATGGACTGTTGTGGAGATGTGAAAGCTGCAGGACATGTTGGCACTTCAAAATTAATATTTTATGTTCCTTTACCAATCTGGTGCTTCTCATGATGCATGGACAGGCAGAAAAGCCAACAGTGCATGAGAAGTGAGCATGAGAAATTTCATGAAACGTTGAGTGTGATGTTTTGTCCCAGCCTGGCTGCTGATCTGGGAATGGTGAAGGCTGTTTAGCTGGAGGAGCCCAAGCAGAACCAGCACAAGAGTAACTAGATACTGAACCCAGCAAACCACTATGTCAGGCAGGGATGATGCACATGGGGACTGCTTGCTCGCAGTCCAGCAGAGAGTGTTGCTGCTTTAGGATATTGCATGTATTACAGCTGGGAGAGTTATGATGTTATTATGGTCCCCTGCTGTCTCATGCAATTGCAGATACCTTATATTCTTCATTAGCATTATTTGCATCTCTGAGTCCAGTTAAAGGAATTTTAAATTTAATTTCCTTTGGAAAGGAAGCAAAACAGGATTGATAAAGCATTGTGGATGCTGTTTGATGTCTGGCAATCTTTCCTAATGATCATCTACTATGATTTAACTTTTTTCTTTTTTCTTTTTCTTTTTAAATAATTTTTGTTAATTTTTTATGTGACTATCAACAGATATATGTAATGCCATGTAAACTACACAGATATTATGTCCATTATATAGAATGGTCTTGATTGATAGCTATGATGCATGTGCTATTCAAATCCATAGGTAGAAATCCTCTTGCTTCTAAATGATTAGATAACTAATAGGACTTTTGAATACTCTGGACTGCAATTCTTAAATACCAATTAACACCTCCTTTTCAAGATTTGATGTTATGAAACCTGCCACTCATTTTCTCTTTGTAGTTGAAATTATAGGAAAAGATGTCACAAAACCTGAATAAGAAAATGGAGACTATATTGCTTCTTAATAGAAGATATTTGAGATTTGTATGATATTGCTAAAATTAGAAAATATATTTTAAATGTTAAGTAGTTCTACTTCAACAGTATAGGACTTTTTAAATGAGTGCAACTTTTCTTTTAACAGTTGAGAGTGTGTCTTTGGAGAGTATGGCTCATTAAAGATTCCATTGCCATAAATAAACTCAGCCATGCCAAGTTTTATTCTGGAATGCAAGGGAATTTTCACTTCTAGTTATGCAGACCCAGAGGGATGCTTCGGTCACCTGCATGTGTTTCCTGTTATTGTGTCCTACATGAGAAGTACAAGGTTGCTTCAGTAGTTGCATTCCACTTTTTTTTTTTTTTTGTTTGTTCAGCTTGAACTTGTGAAAAAGACTTTGCATGAAGTGAACAAAATACCAAAATACTATTCAGGTACTCTGTATATTACTCATACAGTCACATTCCTAATTTTGATTCTTACTTCTAAAGGTTTTTTGGATGTATTTTTTCCTGTTAACACTCCCAAGTCTAAGCAGAGCATGTAATGTTTGCAGTTTTTACATATGTTTTGCAAACCAAATACTTACACTGTTAACCTTATGTTAATTTAAATATTGTTTTCTACTCTTCAACATGCAAAAGCCCACTAGAGGAGTTAAGATTAGAAGGTAGCTTGACAACTAGGATCACCAGCCCACATTAGCACTGCTTTTACATGAACGTAATGCTAAGATTTCTTAAGCCCTGTCCAGGATATTTAGTGCCTGTTCTTTATTAGAGTGTTTTGCTGTATCTGGATTAAAACCAGCCCATTGTTTGTATAAAGAATGACAGAAAAATTGAAGAGTACTTCTTACTCCTTTCAGGCTTCCATTGAAGTACTTCTCACTTCTGTCCTAAACCAAGGGTTTAAACCCAAACCTGTACTTGTCTGCTTGAGGCTGAGGTGTTAATCCAACACAGGACACTGTGGGCAATCATTTAGCAGCAGTTTCTGGACTGCAGGACATGGTGTGCCTGACAGCACACTGTCATGGTAGAAGTCTACCAAGTGCCTGTACTACAGCTCATTCACAGGTTGGAAGCTGGATGATGGCGTTCTCTCTATTCATCTGAGCTTCTGCAACACTGGAGAAGAACAACTAGAAAGCAAAATTTACATGCCAACAACTTTCCAAAAATCTGGAAGGCATGATGGAGAATTAGGTAGGTTAAAAGGTGTCTATGAAGTCTGGATCATGCCTTTAGATGTGCCATCAGAGAAAAGAAAATAATTGAGTTTTTGATAATAATTTAGAAACTCTAAAATGGTCTGTAGTGCATATGCAGAATGCACTGGGGCAGTGTTATGGCTCAGTGTCTTGTGAAGTACCAGCTGCAAACAGAATGCTTTATATTCCCTGGGAAAGTAGACAGTCTTGGCTTTCTAATGATATAAAGCAATTCATTCCTGCCTTAATGCCTCCAAGGGTTCCAAATCTTGAGCCAGACTCTATTTCAATACTCATAGACTTGCGGTTTGGGGGCTGCAGGCAAGTGTAGTTTTTGGAGATTAAATTCATGTTTTAGGAAAGAAAGAGAAACCTTTGTCTGGCATGTTGTTTTGTGTTTTAAAATTGTAGCTACTCTTCGTAAAATGTTGGTGTGAGAAGCCACCATGTGGTGTGTACTTGTTGGTGCTTGTTTTCCCAGAAGTCAGGAGGCCAAAGGTGCATGATAAATGGAGCTTATTAGACATTTAGCTGTTTGGCTTATTACCTACTTTCTGAACAAAGTGTAACTGAGAATGCTTTTTGTCCCAGTCTTCTGGATATCACATGGTTAAAACTGACCACTAGGCTTTGTGAACCATTAGCCATGAAATTTCTGTTGCAAAGGATGTTGGCTTTTTCATCACTACTTCATCACTACATTTTCTGTTTTGCTGTTCCTCCCCCAAAATCTGGATGCAGCATCTGATTTTGCTGACAAAGAATTGAGTAATTAAGCAATAGTCCAGGGTTTTCTTGGTCTCAAAGATCAAGAATTACAGTAAGAAGTAAAGGGCTTTTTATAAATTACACCTTTATTTAGATACTGAGAAGGGGTAGCACAGTGCATCTTGTCTTGAAAGTATGGGCACTTTCCACAACCCTAGCAGTAATCTATGGAATGCTCTCACAATAGTTAATTAATTTTTGGTTTTCAAATACTTCCCTCTTATCTCATTTTTAAGACGTTTCCCATACCCAGTGATTTACAGCTGAAGAGTTGAGACTCTGTATAACCTAACAAGGAGTGAACTACTCTAAACATCAGTTTCCTTGAGTCCAAGGAAAGACAAGAATTCCTTTACCAGCCAGGGATTTGCCAAAGCACTCTAGACTTTGTAAAAGCAGTTATTATCAGTAATTGACTGGACACTGTATGCACAGAAAGGGGTAAAAGGAAAGATTCTCTGACATGACAGGATTTTCTTTATGGATTGATCTCTGTTTTTACTATCTGTAGGAACCAGTGAACAAATCAAAATACCAGCCAATCTCTTCCAGAAATCTGGATTCTCACAAAGATGAGCGTGTAACAATAGATTTGCATTTGCCCAAATAGGCAGCTTTTTCCACCCCGTTGTATCCTACAGTCCCTCATCTCCTCCTTGAACTGCTGCAGGTAAAACCTTTCTACTTCCTCTTAAACCATTTTGATGACTCTCTCTTTTTGATGTTTGTGATTAAAAAATACAATAGGAAGATGACACCTTACAGCAGAAGAGGCTCCCACCTGAGTTATCTTCTGTAGCTATAAATAAGCAGTGATAGTTTCTTCCCCAGAGGAAAGTGAGGCAGACCAAACGAAACAGTGGTAACAATTCTCCACTAACAAATCTGGAACTACAAGAGAGAGGGTTTACAAGGTTTGTGGAGAGGAGATAAGTAGCAGACCTCAAAACTGAACCCAGATACCCTGACATCCAGCTCTGGCTATAACTGAACAGGCACCTGCATTGTTTCTTTGTGATTGCCAACACAGGCGTATAAATCCAAGCAAGCAGTGCTGAGCTTTTTCAGCTCCCACCAAAGTAAATAGGGCTCAAGAAGTGCTCAGGCCCGTGCTGCCCCCAGCAGGAAGGTGGCATTGGACCTGCTATAGGCCAGTGTTGGTTCAACCCCTGCCACCCCCAAGCTCTGCTACCTGCCCTGCGTCAGCCACCTTCTTCTGTTTCTCATATGCCTCCAATCCACCAAACACACACGTGGGAGTATCTAAATTAAAAATAGCAACCCAGGAAAAAAAATGCAATGCAGTTGGAGAGCTGATTTGCAGCTGAATTATTCATCCCCACATATCCCGCTCATCCCAGGATAATAGTACTGGAGCTGCGCAGGTGCAGCCTGGCTCAGGGACTGGTCATGAAAGGGAGAGACAACAACCTTGTGGGTGTCTGTCCCTTGTCAGCAAGCTAAACCTCCCACCTTTCAGCTCATCTGTCTCTTGATACCAACATGAAAACACCTTAAACCACCACCTTGCTCCCCACTATGTCACTCCTTTCGCTTATTACTTATTACCCAATAACCAGATTAATGCAGCTTGCCTCTCTCCAACCCAAAGGATTGAATTAGTCCAACCTTTTAAAAGGTTATTGGAATGTTCTGTTCCATTAACACCAAACTTTAGTACAGAAACACATGAAAAAGCTGTTCTTTATTGGCCAGACCTGAGCTGGGGTGCTTTGGTGGGTTGCCAGCTTGCGAAATTGCAATTTGCGAGAGACCTGGAGTGATTTTCCCCATGTATCTGCAGGGGTAGCCTTTGGTTTTAATCAGTGCTCTGATAGTTGTGATTGCAGTGTATGATGTAGAAAAAAATCTGGCAGTTAATTGTCACCTTTTTTTGTAAGGAATTTTTGTAAATAACATTTTTATTTCCACCGAGAATCATTCAATTATCAGAGCAGTCATAAAAACCTCAGAAGTCAGAAGATCCTGCGACATGAAAGAAAGGCACAAAAGACCCCAGGACTTAACTTCAAAGTAGTTTTCATGGTTCCTGGCTGGCATCCTGCTTCCCGTGCTTGGTGTGGCACATGGCATGGGTTCCCTCACCACCATATTCCTGGGATGGAGTCTTGCAAGACCCCCATCAAGCATCCTCCCTGAGGATCATGTGCTGCTGTGAAACTCATGGGCACATGAAAGCTGAATGGCATAATAATTAGAAAAAAACCCGATGTGGTTGCCTCTTCGCTTCCAGCAGACAAAACCTCCCATTTCAACTGGCAATGTAAACAAGATGTTTGTGTTGCACAAAACAGAGCTTAGTCCTGGATTGCTCTGGGCAATGGCTTTTACGTTTTCCTGCTTCTCTCCATTGGCTCTCCTGTCTGTGGAGTCCCAGCCTCAATTCTTCTCTTCCATGGTTTTTATAGAATAACTACATAAGTGTGATACTCCCCATCCCATTCCTACAACCTGCTGTCATATGCCACCAACTCATACCCAGTCCAGTCATGGCTGCTTTGGAGGTGTGTTGGTGTCTTAGGAGGCTAACCTTCCCCCACAAAACTGCAGTTACTTAATTCTGAATTACAGCAAATTCCTCAGAAACACCTTATGAAGACATGAGTAAGGATGGTCCCACCTCCCTTTGCTGCTGCAGGCATTCGAAAGGGAAGATAGTGATGACTTCAGTAGCACCCAACCCTCTCCTGTGATCCAAATATCTTTCCAGCTTCCACCACAGCCTGAGGCATTGCGTAGGTGAAGCAGGAGACACAGCTTGGCTTTGGATGTTAGCCAAAGTAACCATGGGACTCAAATGACCAAGAGAAACAGGTAGACAGAGGCTGTAAGTCAGGGATTGTCCAAGGAAGCACTTGCTACTTTGGATAGAAATGCTACAGTCTCTCTCTCAAGTTTCTAACCTACTTCTGCAGCTCAGTGATACAGGAAACTGTGCTAGACATCAGTCTGGGCACTTGCCTCAGGCCTGCTGCTTTGCTTTCTTCTACTAGTTGGCACTCACTAGCATCACCCCTTCACTGCAGGGAGATTGTTCCCAGTGGGAGCTGCAGGGAGCAGGTCTGCTACTCATACACACCCAGGCATCCTTTTCTGGGATGTAAATGCCTAAGCTCATGCGCTTCCAATGTACAGCCAGAAAGAAGCCCTCCAGTTTTCACAGCTCTCTACGGCTTTTGCTAAATTTTGTATCACCTTGTCTTTAGCTGATAAATCTCAGCTGGGAAGCAGCTGTTCACTAACCACTGTAACAAGGCCAATTTCTCCAAAAAGGGCCATTCAGCAACAGTCTTGCTACTTTCTGTGTTCATGCGTATCCTCCATATCCTTCTTTCTTGCAGCTAAACATTAGTTTTAGGTGAAGATTTGCTGAGCAGTGAAAGATAAAACAGGCTGGAGAGAGAAGAGAGCCACGGAATGCTATTTGTGGGATGTCAAGAGAGCACCAGATTTTACTGTTATCTCTGATGAAATGCTGAAGGGCAAGGTGAGAGAATGGAGATATATTATCACTGATCATAGTTCTTCTTTTGCTGGACTCACAAAACAGCAGGAAGTAGAGGAAAGAGAGAATTTTGAGTGGCTTTCAGCTGTATATTTAAGCATGAATCATCCTCCATCTATTGCAAAGTCTTTTTTTTATGTAGTTGAATTTTCATGAAGGAATATATGAACTTTGGCTACAACAGATGTCATCTTGAAGGTTTTTTTTTCTTTTAATATCTGACTGTAGCCCCAGTATAATAGGCAATATTGAGCTTTCATCTTTCACCACTAGTAGCTATAAAATCCAGAGGAGATGATCATTAGCATGCATGACTTCAGAGATGTACAGCACTCAGTGAGCCAGGATACAGACCAAGAATTAACTATTGAAGAAATTAAAAAATAATTCAAGGGTGTTTGAGAATATTGCCGTCTGTCCAGACTCCAAAGAGCAAGTGCACAGTGAAGATGGCTGTGGTAATATATTCCCCTCTGGCTTCCCTGAAGGGATACAGGGAGAATTTGCTGGGAATACAGTGGCCGGTAGGAGCATGGCTGGGGTTTGCAAAGGAAGTTGTGGCAACATGCTGCAACGTGAGTGTGGAAAGTGAGGTTGGATGGTGGGAGCTTCCAGCTCCAAGCTTGAATTTTCATAGGAAAAGAAGTCACTCACTGAGCTGAAAATGGCCAAGGTGGCTGCCAGAGAGGGGAGCAAGAGCTGGCCAGAGTGCAGGTTGCTGGAGGCACCTTTTTACAAGCTGCTGAGGAGCAGGCTTCAGTTTTAACAGTCAACCAGTATGGATTGAACCACATGCAGTAGGGTGGTGGACTATAGGATGTGTATGCTTAGAGATGAGTGGAGAAGTGCGGAAGAGGCCATGCTCTACGGCAGCATCCTCAGCCAGAGCCCAACACCCAGGGCTGCAGCTGAAACAGAGACTTTTAGTAGCTCCCTGCATGACTGCCCTACTGAGCTTTCCGTCAAAATATTTAAATCTCTCCTGAACAACTGTTTTGGTGGCAAAGCCTAACCCCTGCCACGTTTTAAGGATGCTGGGAGTTCTTTGTTGCTATTATTATTCACCCTGCCCTTTATTCAATGCCAACACTGCTGCTGATTTATCTGCTGTATTCAGAGCCTTTTTCAAGTTCTCAATTTCCCGTGAGAATACTTCTTACTGATTTACATGGGCTGTAGTGAATCAAGCCATTAGGGACAGGAATGGCCACACAACTGGCCTCTCAAACTGCAGGCTGCATAGCAAGCTGTACAGTGAAATATCTGTGAAAGAGCTGCCCCAGAGCACTGGTTTTTGGGGGGATGAAAAACAGGTTCAGCCAATGCAGTGTTTCTCTCCTCTCCCAGAGTAATTGCTGGGTTCAAGAGGCCAGTATTTCTTACCACTTTCTTTGATTAGATAATTTCTTTGTAAAGAAATTATTTTTGGCAATCAGTCATTGTTTTCTTCTGCTAATTTTCCCCAAATGTCCCAACTGTCTCCTGTACTGTGTCATGCATGTGGCCTCCAGATTATGCTCTCCTGATAAGTTCCTGTTGATTTCATATCACTGCAGGACAGTGCCCCGTGAATGGCTCCACTGTGGCCTCTGCTCAGCAGACTCCTCTGTGCTTGCTCCGAGTCCTGGTGTGAAAACTGGCTCTAGCAGATGTATATGTGTAAGAATGACAGTCTGGAAGATGGAAATTGAATCAGCCCGTATGTGTCCTGCTATCAGAAAGCGGGGGAGTGCTTTATATTGTGTTCTCCCATTAGCTGAGACAACAAGAGGATTATTTTTCTTCCATGGACTTTGTGTAGTACAAGACTCCAGAAATGTCACTCTGACCCTTGACTGAGGGTGGACAATGGACTGTCCTTGAGCTTTTGCCAGTGGGACAGAGAGACTTATGGACATGGGAAGATGTTTTCTCTGTTTTAAGTGCCAGTACTTATTATTTCTCTGATCTAGAAGTACAAATTGCCAGATGTTAAGTGGTGTCCCGTTAGAAAGCCATCATTTTTAGAGACAAGGTCGGCCCTGCCTTAAAATCAATCAAGAGCCTTAAAAGGCCTCTCCGGTTGTTTCCCTCAGACCAACCAGATAGTGTGCATTTCTGCAAATAAAGACTTTCATTAATTTGGCACACTAAGACTTAATGACTCAAAAAAACCAGTAAAACAGTAGAAGTAGGAGTTTAAGTGCTGGACTATTTACTTATCATTTTCACAAACTATAAGTAGTTGAACTTTTTATTGCCTTTATAAGAGGTTTCTGCCCTAGGTCTGCCGCCAGCCTCCTGGCCACAGGGCTCTTGCCCTGTCAGTTGTGCCAGCACTGAAACAGATCTTTTTGTGGCCTGTCTATGACAGAGGGGACAAAATTCTCCTCTCTTCGTGGGTTTGTGGGAAAGGATGATAATTGGCAGTTACTGTTTGTGCCTAATGCATTACTGCCCAAGCAGTATTTACAAAGGTAACAACCGTGCCTGAAGCTAAAGCAAGGGTGCAGCTAGGAGTGACAAAAGCCTTGTCATTAGAGCAAGTATATGAAGGAGTTGATGTCAGTTTATTTGTCTCTTGGTGGCACAAAAAGACCTAGTGCTAAGAGAGAAACAAGAAGAGATGTCATATATTACTTTACTGATTATAATCTCTGGTTTATTCCCTTGGTTAGCACTTTGTCAGAGAAGGTCTGGGCCTCATTCAGAGGCACATATGAAAGCTTCAGTGCCTGCCCAGGTTGTTCCTGTGGGATAAGGAAACTCTGATCCTGACCCATAATCTGACCCATGCTGGCTTTCCCTTCACATTTTAGTAGCTTAAGTGTCTGTGCCCTTCCCTGGCCCCTTGCAATTGCAGGTTCTCTCTGCCTCGTGAACAAAGGGGGGGTTCACACTCCACCACAGGTGAATGGAGCTGGAACCATTGGCTGAAGACCTTCAAGGAGGCATTTGAGAATCGGCAGCCAGTGGTCTCAGCCAATGGTCCGAGCACTGTTGTGAAGCAGAGGTTCAAAAGTTGCATTTGGGCTGGGAGTGGAATAGCATCCCTCTTCATGCCCATGCTATTTGCTTTACAGATAGTCACTGATGTGGGTTATTTTCTGCTGCTAACTAGAAGATTAGTTTTAGAGCTACACGTCACTCTCCCATTTCACTTTTAAGAGACAGTACTTATTTTTAAAAGAAATTACTCACAAACAGTAGGTTTTCCTGGCCATATCCGCTGATAGAAATGTCTGTATTGCAGATGGCAGCACGTCTAATCCTCATGAGACAAATTTCCTGGAACTAAACAGAAGACAAAATGTGAATATCACAGCTTTGTATAACTATGCCTGTTCAGTAGAAAAATCAGTCAGCAATACAGAACAATTATTTAAGAAAGCAGTGTCTTGGGCATCCATCTCAAGTTGCATATAAACAGCTCAATCTTTCTCAGCCTAGTTGTAGCTGCAGAAGCAAAATTGGGTAATGAAAACATTGTTTCAAAATGGAAATTAATGAACTAGTTGCTTACTAATCAGAGAGATGTTTCTTTGCTGGCACAGCCAGACACCCTCTGGCTTCTTTCCCTTCTTGAGTGACTATAATAATGAGGCAAAAGAAAAGCTTTTACTTCTTAGAGAAATACTAGCTCAGAACTACTTTGCAAGCCAGCAGAAGAAGAAGAACAGGGTCTTGAAGGGCCTCCTGTCAACTTTCTCCTTGTTCAAGCTGAGTGAAGTAGCTACAAGATGGGCAATCAAACAACCAGAGGGACACCACAGCTCTAACTGGACACGCTTATAGTGAAAGGCTACGTTTGATGAACAAGTCTTTCAGATTAGTCTTTGCTATGCAAGTATATTGTAGAAGAAAAAGTGGTACAAACAAGTTGAGGAAAAAAGCTCAAGAGAGAAGCAGGTAAATAAAACTGAGGCTTTGGCTGTCCTAAGAGATCAGGATACAATGCTGATGTAAAAGGCTTTCACATTTATGTTTTAATATTCCTGGGTAACTACAAACTTGTGAAGAGTAGGAACCAAGAGTACCCAAGAATGACCAGTGCAGCTGAAAATAAAGTATTAGCCCAGGTGATGTATTTCAGAAGTGGTCTGCTTTGCAGAAGAAGGTATGTGGGGGGATTTACTAATATAATAGAAAGGGAAAAATTACTAAATTATGTCTGAGGAAGATATTCTTCATATCTCTAAAGAGACTTAATCCCAAGGTGATTCAAGAATAATAGACAAAGTCCAGGAGCAAGAATAATAAAACTCAAATTTTTTTGCTTCTCTTCTTTTTTTTCCTCTTCATTTACCCTTCCCACCTTCACTCACTGTTTAAAGAAAAAAAAAAGTCTAAAGAAAAATAATCTGCATACAGTAATAAAGGGAAGGTCAAGATGAGACAGAAGCCCCAGAACTCTGCCAGCGGGCACTGAGACCTTTTCCCTTACAGAACTCAGCACAGGGTGATGGAGAGAAAACTTCACTTCTTTTCTTGTCTTCATTTCAGCAGGTTGGGCATTTGCACTTTTAATCCAACCTTCATTAAGTGGAAGGGACTTGCAACATTTCTTCCTTGGTTGCTCTCCTCTGTATTCTTTCCCATCCTGGAAAGCAAGATGTGTTTGGGGTACCATAGGTGAGCAGAACCACTCCCAGTACAAGCACGATAAATATTAAAAACTTCCAGCAGTGCAATCTGCTGGCAGAGGAAATAAAACAAATATATGTTTATACAAATCAGTATATTGAGCACAGAAAATACATGGCCCAAAGGCTCTGTTGGCTTTTTTTAGGTTTAGTGTAGGTGGGTGGAAAGTTCCTTTGTGCCTACAATAGAGCAGAATGGCTAATGACTCTGGGAGAGAAGGGAGGTAGGATGGACTGAACACTGTGGATGAATCACTGGAGCATGGCCCTGAGGAAAACTAGGCATCTCAGGGTTATGCTACCAGGAATGGACTGGTGCCCTGGTTATGCATGGGATGGAAGCTACTTTAATTTCTGTTACCTAGTCTGGTAAAGGAGATAAATAGCTTCTTTACAACTTCTTCAAAGGGTTCATATTGTGAGTTACTAAACAACAACTGATGCCATACGAAACATGTAGGAATCTTATGAGGCTGAAGTTATGGCACTTTTCTCTGCAAAATAATTTCAACATCCCTCATGCCATTTGAATTATGTCCTCTGTCACTACAGTGAATTGCAAATGTTTGTAGATGTCTCCTTGCATACATCTCTGAACATACTTGTTTATATAAAAGAACCATCTTCAAATGAACTGCTGCGTTCAGCAGTTCTGGCTGTAGACTCAGACTAGAAGGCTGGTGAATTTAAGTCAGGAGTAGAATTCATTTTTTTCAGCATGAATATCTCTTATTGATGTTTGCTATCACTTAGATATCTCTCATTTTAACGTACTGTATTTTCTGTGGGGTGAAGGGTGGGCAAGGAGACTCATGAGAATGACCCCTCCATGTCTGAGCAAACACAGTTCACAGCCAAGAACACAAAAAATGCCTGGTCTTTGTTCAGCACACAGGCTTTCCTGGAAGAGGAATATTAAGTCAACAAACCACTAGCTCTGAAGACATGCTGCCAGCTTGTAGCTTTAGTACTACTCCAGTCATTTTAGCCAAAAAATTATTTCTTCCAAGAGTTCTGTATTGCATGTATGGAAAAGGATCTCTTCTGACCAATGCAATTCATCGCCATCAGAAGGAATATGTATTAAATCTTATCTGGCTACAAGCACCAACTGCAAAGCCCTTTATAAAACTCCTCTTTGTGACAAAAAGAGAAAATTAGCTCTTCCCAGTTTCTTGTACCTCACTTGCTCTATACATTTCCCCATCTCTTTTCCAGGCATTGATTCAATTAAAGGAGTTTGGGTTTACTCACTAATGTCTCCATTGACCCTCAAACAAGTATGTGGTGGGCAAGACTTTGGAATTCCTCTCTTTTAGCAAAAGTTAGCTAAAAGAAGAGGGAATGCCTTTTAATACTTACCTACCAATCTCAGGGAAGATGGAAATAATTTTTCTTTCACCTGTGTTTAGCTTTTCCCCAATAGATAGAGGAAGAATTTCCACATGATAGATCTGTTTCCACATTCTTACAATCATTTGAGATGCAGGTCCCATCTTTACTTTCTAAAAGGGAGATTATACCAAGAGTATATGGAGACTATTTTCTTTGTAGGCCCAGATCTACAGAGCAGAACAGCTTCTCACAGCCTCACTTCTGCCATCTTTGCCAAGTCTCTTCTGTAGTGGGAAAGCTGCATTTTGCCTATCCTGCCGAGAAAGCCCCCCTTCACATTTCTTATGGCAATGGTGAACTCAAACCATGGCACTTCCGAGGCCGGAGTGTCTCGCTGCTCTTATCTAAATGACTTATTACAAGGCAGCCTTTCTAGAGGAACAGCAGCTCAGCTAGTCCACAGGTTACCTTACTGTGCATTAATCATCTGTGCTTAAAATTTCCCTGGCAGTTTACATCATCGCGTGACAATCTCTGGAAGTGAAACCTTTAATGTCAAAGCAGCCCCAACAACACTCTGCATACCACTGGTCAGTGGATCTCAGCCTTTAGCGAGACAAGTGAGTGCAGAGTTTTTCTCTGACTCCTGCGACCCAACTGCTACTGAGAAAATTAAACAGGCAGCAAAAAAAGACCCACAACTAATGCCACACATAGTTGCCATAAGGATAATAGCTGGCATTTGAGTCTCATTGGCCAGTTAAGGATAGCATCCATGATGCCCAAGAGGTTGCCATACCAGGCTCAGGATTTAGAAGAGAGATTAGAGGCAGCTGTTCCCTTATCAGTGTAAAGACGGAACTTCAGGGTATAAAAATAAAATGCAACCGATTATCATTTTCCTCGGAGGCTGTAGCCGACTTCAGCAGTGACACTTGCCTGGAGGAGCAGTGGCAGCAGCATGGCATGCCCACACTGTCTTTGTGGAGGATGCTTGGGACTGCAAGCCTCAGCCCTGTGCAATGGCTGCTGGCATCTTCAGGGGGACCTCCAAGTTGTCACTGCTTTTCAGCTCCCTGGAGGGATTTATGCTGGGGGACAGCTACCTCTTTGGAAAAGCTTTGTTTGGAAGAGCTTTGCTATTGAATAAACAGCCATGAACAATCTTTGGAACTGGGATAAAGGGCACCTTCTTTTGTTTTAGCCACACAGAATCATTTTTCTGGAAGTGTTAAGTATCCATGCAGGCTGGGGAGAAGCACCTTTTATCATGCTTCCAGTCTCCTTGTCATAAGTGAACAGAACAGGGCTGAACTGCTCCATGCCCAAGGGGATCTGACTCGAGTCCTCAGCACTGAGGGACAGCTGCCACAGAAATGCTGAAAATCATGCCTTGTGGGCCAAGGCAACCATGGTTTTTCCTAAAAATCAAAAATGTAACTAACTGTCACAATTCAAACACAAATTGAACTATTAAAGCCCAGCTGATCTTAATATGTCTTCATCTGGGTAAGATGTTTTCTTTAGAGCATAATAAATTATAACTGTTTCTGAAAGCTGTCTCTGAACAATGAGATGAGAACAGAATACAAACCGTGGGAGAAATATTTCAAAACCTTAATCCCAACAATGGGTACTCAAACATTGCTTATAATTTCTGTGGTACTTTAATGAAAAACTATTAACATGTCTCTTGTTTAGAAAAATCAGATTATTCAAAACAAAATAGCATAAAAAATAGTATTCAACAAAAAATGTTTTCCACCTGTGAATGTCTCAGATTGCCATCATCACCTTGTACAGTGAAGCAATGTACAATTTATTGTTGGTCCACAACATTTGTTGAATTACATGTACCCTCTTAAATCTGCCACTTATCCTGTATCACCATACTTTTTCATCAGCAGATACTTGTGTTAATCATACGAAACAGTATACTTATATAATGTGTTCTTCAAATGTAGATATGAAGCTAGAATGATTATGAACATCTAAAAGGAATCATCTTCAGGAAGGAACTATGCAATGAAAAACTTCATTCCCCGAAGTGATTGCATCGGAAAGTTGTGAGATTTTAAAGGTAGACTTCAATGACACCTTCCTAAAGTACTGCTGTCTGATTTATTTTATGTATAGTCTGATCATCTGCCTTGAGAAAGTATCACCACTAGACATAACTCATAAATATTACACTGTGTTACTGTAAAGTGCTTTTTTTGTAGATAACTCAGTAAATGATTACGAATTTTCTAGGTAATTGACTTCCTTTTACCTGGCACTTAAGCCATTTATTAATGACAGGATTATGCTGGGTAATTAAACGAAGGATATACTTAAACCCTCATTTTTGGTTCACATCTTACACTGGTCTTCATTTACTTCACTTCTGAAAATCATCAAATCTTTAGTTCCAAGTTTTAATGATATGCAAACTGACATGGCTCAAGTTATATATTTGATCATTCTGTTAAGCTCTGGAGCCCTCTGCTCTGCCATTGCTGGACAGCTGTACAAAAACCTTGGGTACTTTCTATAAAATACCAGGAAGCTTTGTGAAGTCTGTGTTAATCTCTGGTTTGAACATCAGAACACACAGTGAATCAAGCAGAAAACAAAATGAAAATGTGAAGAATGAGGAATCTCAGTCACTTAATTCTTCATAGACTCTTGCTTGTAAATTAGATCTAGCAGAATGTCCCAGTATGTAAAATATATATGAAAAGAAAAGTCTCCTAATGGGATCAGCAATTTTAATCGTTCCCATTTAATTAATGCTTTCAACTAGTTAAAAAATTGCAGGCAGAAGAGCAGGCCGATTACTAGAGGTCTGCTCTGCTCTTTTGCCATGACAGTAAAAGTATTATGTTTCGGGAGAGGTATCATACCATGAAGCAGGGTAGAAAAATGTTCCTACCATTACTTGCTTCCTGCTCCCTGCTCAATTCAGTGACCTTGTACAGTTTAAACAGAGCGAAAATTTATTTGCTTTCTGTGCACAGCATGTACAAAAAGAGGCACCATAAACGAGCTGAACTCCCCAGGTTTGATCATCGCTCGCATATTTATGCAAATAATCCTGGTGATTTCTGTGGAAGTGACACAGGTTCCTGTGAATAGGTTCCTGTGGTTCATCTGTGAGGGAGGGGGGTTCTTGTCTGATCGCCCTGGATAGGTGAAGATACCAAGGCACTTGCTGATGGTGAGATATATCATCCTTCCCACTGGACTCTGCCTGTCCTAATGAGTGCCTGCTAGACCTCTCTCTGCAGAAAATGGTCTTCCCTGTGCTAAACAGTACATTTAACGCTGGCACTCATCCAGAGCCTAGGGAATGTCAGCTGTATGCTCTGTCTCAGTTCCTTTCCTGCCAGGTAGACCCGTATATGTGATCAAGACTGTGCATCTTAAAATAGCATGCTGGAGACAGCACTCTCCAAATGTTGGCTAATTGTCGCAGCAGCCTGGCACAGCACATGCCTAGGACCTGAGCTCTGCACTGATTAGGGATTCACACACATGGGGAAGAGCAGCACACACGGGGAGAATGACAGCAAGAGACAGAAATAAAGAGAAAGAAGATCAAATCAGACAGGCAAACAGGGAGAGAAAAACCAATAGATAGAGTAAGGAGTGTCAGGGATGAAGGCAGTAGCTCCCAGAGGATGCATGAGTGTTACAAGCAGAGGACAGGAAACAAAGGATTTGATTTTTCCTTGCTTGCACCAGCTACCACTTCGGTTTGATGCTCCTGGCAAACTGGCCTGTTCAGAGATTATAGAACACTCTCCAGCCCAAGAGGGTCTCTAAGCAAAGGATGGGTTTCAGGGAGGAACAGAGAGTTTTCTCACTGAAAGGCTGGGGGAAGAAAACAGGAGAATTGAGAAATGAATCTGCAGAGCCCCAGTGAGTGTCAAACAGACATACACATGATCAGTCTTCATACCCTGCCTTCCCATATGGGCAGAGAGCCACTAGAAAGCCCCCAGACTCACCATGCTGTAGGAGTGCATCCCCTCTTGGTTTAGGAATGAGGAACCACACACACTTTGCAGCCTGTGTTCAGCCCAGGTTTAGGGCTGAAGTCTCTCAAGTCCCAGCTTGTTAGATCTCCCACAATTCTGGGGTTTCCTGTTCATCAATCCTGTACTCACCATAACATGTTCAAAGCATCTTGGTGGAGAAGTTTTTCCCATCTGCCTTGTTAGTGATGTGCTACACACACTTGTAATGTCACATATTGCCGTAACTAGACTCTCCTTGTAATAAATATTAAAGTTAGGCATGTAGTTAGTATTGGAAGGAGCATAACTCCCAGCTTTAGTCCATATCTGGCACATAATATTTGGATTTTTGTGTTCTTGAAAAGCATAATCACAAAACTCCTGTTATATGTTACTAATAGCAGAAAGTAAGCCTTCATTTTGTTCACATGCAGGCTGCAGAGTAGCCAATGAAGATATCTGTATTTTCACTGAATTGGTGTCTAGAAGATAAAAGAGGCCTGAACAGCTGTAAGTTCTCCCCTAAAATCACACTTTGAGAAGCCTTGGTCAATATTGCTTTATTACAGTGTTTGCAAGAGTGAAATTAAGCTGCATAAGCATGCTGGGCCAGAGAAGTTCTGCCTCACTGAAGAACTCCCCCACACACCTGTTCTTGTAGAAACAGAGAGAAAACTCTTTTAAGAGATGAAATACAAATCAGAATCATGACATCATGAGAAGTATCTCGCTGGCTCACATAAGCTGTGAGCAGGTTACAGTTACCTAGCAACTCCTGCAAGCAGCTCGCTTCAGCGCCAAAGCATTAGGGTTTAAGTGGCAGACGTGGACCTGGCTCTAACTGCTCTATTCATCCTCAGAACACGGTGTTCGGTTGGCAGAAATCAGGAAAAAAATCGGGAATATTATTAAAGACCCCCATAGCAGCCTCCAAAGCAAACCTCCCTGGGGGCTCGCCCCGTTGCGGTGCTGCATGGTAGATGCCAGGCTTTTTGTCCAACTCTGAAAGGCAAGCTCGGGCGTGCTGGTGAGACAGACAGCTAAGAGAGAGAGCACATGAGTGTCTCACAGATCTGCGAGCGTTGCTTTTAGGTGACACTGGATGCTGATGCCCATAAATTTCCCTTTGCAGCTCTGTATTGATCCTAATCGCATGTGTCCAGTTACTGCAAATGTTCTAGGAAGGCAGATGGTTTTAATCATAAGGCACCAAGCACGGAGGAATCGACCATATCCTGCATTCTGCAGCAGGACGTCTGCAAGCTTCCCTGGGAATGCCTGCACAGTCTCCAGGATAAAGAACATAGAAAAGCCTGAACAAGACAACTACCAGCAAAACTGCTCCACAGACTTCAAAGTCATCACCACCGACTCCATCAAGTGAATTATATATTTATTTGTCTTCATATTTTCAGAGAACTGCAACTCTACTTGCGTTTTCCAACACATGCTGGCATATCCTGAGCCATTCACGCAGTCAGGATTTCACCCAGATTTGCCGCTTACATTGGCTTCTGCAATGAGACACCTCCTATTTCTACATGTCAGTATTCAAATTGTCTCGTTTGTGGGGGATCCAAGAGATTGCCAAACTCTGCAGCAGATAAGGGGTGAACTGATAGCAGTCTATACTGAGTAGCTGAGGAAATACAAATTGTGTGAGCATGGTGTAACGCAATATATGAAATTATTTATAATCTCATCAGGCTTTTCATGCCTTCAACTGCTTCCTCTGCAAATTGTCATAGATTTATTTCTATATGACAGTCACAGTTTCTCTTCAATATTAAGGTGCATTTTGCTTTTCTTGTTGAAACACCACAATTCTAGGAAACTCATCTATCACTTAGGTGTCTAGCCCTTTTGATGGACTGTTCTCAGAAAATCCTTTCGTTAAAACGAGGTGAGCCGTGATGTTCCTTCTCTCAATATTTTCATCACAATCTCCTCTCCTGCAAGCCTGTCCCTGTAGGAGGATATTGTGGTCTTGATTAAGATAGGGCTTTGATGGGGTGATAAATACAGATGTAGATAAACTCCCCTGAGCAGGGCAGAGCAGCAGGTAAGAGGAGCCCTGTGTGTGGTGTTCCAGGCTCTGATACTGCTCCTGCTTGCCCACAGCTCTCTGGGGACCAGCCAGAGACCATGGCTGGTGTACATGGGCGTGCCTCCCTCTTAAAGGAGGGCTTTTTTGTCTTGCCACAGTACCTGGATAAAGATAAGCTGTATCATTACAGAGTGGATGAGTGGATGAATGCATGAGTTTGCAGTCATATCAAAGAGGTGGATGAAGAGGGAGCAAACCATCCCCTGGCCATGAAACCCAGTGGATTAGGTCTGTATTTCACCACACCAAGCTCACAGCTGCATTGCTGGTATTTCAACGTCTTTCTTTGGAAGAAGGACGGTGGAAAAAGAGAAATTTGCTCTCCATCTACAGCTGTTACTCCTCTGTTTATGGAGGTCTAATGTCCAGTGGCATTAGCGTATCTGAAAAAGCTTAGTACCGCAAAAAATGTTACACAGATTTAAACAAAAAATATGAGGCCCAGGAGTGAGATGAGCCATTCATGAACACACTGACTAACCTTTATCAGTTTTCTTCTTGTTAGTAACTTCATAGGTGAAAATGCAGGAACTGCTGTCGAGGAGCAGGTGAACGATCCACCCACTATCTTGTCACTGCTTCTTCCATTCCACAAGACTGTAGGGGAAGATGAAGAAAACCCAAGTAGTAAACAAATAGAATTGCCTGCTTGCAAAAAAGGAGACTACTTCTTATCTTTTTGTTAGTAAATTGACTTCTCTAGAGACACAGAAGATTATAACCTTACATGAGATGGGACAGAGAAAATATTAAATTAATATTTTAATAATATATAGAAACATCTAATACTTTTTATAGCTTCAGTAAGTTCTTGGTTTCAATGGTTATTGTATCAGGTTAACTGTACTTTCAGTAAAAGTGACTTCCTTTTATCAGATTTCGAATTTGTTGCCTTTGAGTTAACATCTTGTTCTTCTGTTATATGAAAGGCTAATGAGCAGCACACATTTTACCTTCTCTGCGGCGGACATGGGGAGTGGGGAATATGAATCTGTCACATCCTTCTTGTCCATGCTCTCTCCCAATTCAGTGTTGCTAATTGTTCTGGCTTGTTTTCCTGCAAATGCTATTCCTGTGCACTGAGGCAGTCTTTGAAGATACCAGCTTCTGTTTTATCTGTCGTGGTGCTTTAACTCTGGTGATCAGAGCTGTAGGGAACTGAGGGAGGATGTACCACTTGAGTCTCACAATTTAATGCTTTGGGGGCATCTAGTCTGTCTCAGGCATCTTAGCTGTCTTGGGGAGGACTGACTTCACCTAAAGAAGATGGCAGAAATTTTTCTTCATTGATGAGCCCGTGGCTGGGTTCCCCTAGCAAAGAAAAAATGTAAAAATGAATGCTGCTGTCCTGTCTAAAGACTTCAGCAATCCTAGAGAGGAAAGGGACTGATTGTTCTTTAGCCTTCCATTTTTCTTCTCAACAAACTGTTAGGAAAGAGTAGGAGCTGCTAGAGACATAGCAAGAATAACAAAAATCCTTGCAGTGCAAGATGTGTGGAGGCTCGGAGAGTCGTGGTACCATCTGTGCCTGTCTATTTACAGCCAGAACAACTAACGCCCAACTAATGGTGAAGAGAAGCAGAGCATCATGTCATGGAGACAGCTCTCTAATCTTACATAAAAGTAGCTCTCTAAAAAATCTGAATTGTTCATATGGAGAGAGGAACGGTCACAATTTACACTTAGGAGGATTTATTTATGGAATGGCAGAAACACCTCTTTGTTTCAGCCACATCCTTTAAGCAATCTTCATCTGAGACTTCCAGGCAAGTTTGGTCAGTGCTTTTTCAGCAATGCAAAGTTTGGTACACACAAAACACGTCATTACAGATAGATCCATGGTTACAGCAAAAGATCGGTAATGAGGAGAAAAGCAAGTAAGCTGTGAAAGCAGTCTGCTTGTTTTGATTTTAAAAAAAGATTTATATTTGCAACAGCTGCTGGGTGCAAAGAATAGGTATTACTCAAAGGGAATGAATGAGCTTTTGCTTTCATACATTTCAATGAAAATATGTTTTGAAAACATACGTAAGACTGAAATTTTAAAAAATCATGTTTGAAAGGAAAACACAGAGTTAAATCCCCTGTATTTATGTTGGTAAAGCTAACCTCAGGGATAATTTTAGGCTCTGAATCAATTTGACTCCAGCAAGGATATGAGACTGGACGGGAAGTAATTGGTTTTGGGTGAAATGGTTGCAGGCAATTATCCACCTAAGGAACAGAGCTGGGTGGCAGGGACATGGTATATTCTGAAGCAGGAGACACGGCCAGGGAATGGAGAATGTGAGGACCAGAGAAAGTCCCAGATGAAGGAAATAAGAGGTAGAAAGGAAGGAAAAAGCATTCAGAGTGAGGGAGTTCCTGTATAAGGGATGAAAAGTTCTGTGTCTGTGGTTAAAAAAAGTCTATAGAATAACAAATTTGGTTTTATTCAAATCTGTGTACATGTAAACAAGTCTCGATAAATCAAGACTTTTTCTTGATTCATAAAATATATATAGATCTAAGAACTCAGCTTCTGTCATTTGAAATTTTAAATGCTAATGGTAAAAAAAAATCCACCTGACTAACATCTGAAGCCTTGAACTCTACCAGAAAGGATGCTAAATTTGATTGCTGTTCTGTCTTCATTAATTTTAGTGGAGCAGGGAATTAGTCTCTTTCTCCCTTTATGTACATTTTATTTGTTTTTCTTTTCAAAACAGATATCTAGACCTCTAAACACTCACGAAACTATAATAAGAAATTAATAAAACCCAGAACAAAAGAAGAACAAATGGTCACAATTAAGGTTGGGGACACTCATAGTCACACCCCAGTGGATAGAGGGAGTATCAAAAGTTCTGGAAGAAAATATGAGCTTTTAAGTATTATGTTTGCTCAGAGAAACAGGCTCCTGCAAGCAGGTGGTCATTTTCCCTTCTGAGTGTCAAATTTCAAGTGATGAAGGAAAAATAACTTAATTCGCTGATAAATCGTGATGCTATAGAAATGTTCCGTGACCATACAAATTGCTGCCTCAAAACATGTCTGGAGACTTCCACCAGCCTCTCAGTACTCTAATATGTGCAGCTCAAACCTTCTAATTAACAAAAGTGCCTCTGAAGGTTGTTCCACCAAATAGATGCAAATTACTCCTTTAATTTCTTTCTTCATTAGATTCCTTGTTTCCTTTGATGCTGCAACGCCTTTTTCTCCCCATGACAACACACCAGTGATGGCTGATAACACCTTGAAAGGAATTGCTAACATTTGAAATTTTGTTTTCTGTCTTGTAAGAACTTTTCTTTACCAAGTCTGGGGATTCTTCCTATTCCTTCTTCAGCTTTCTCCAGTCCTCAAAGAATTGACTTCCCTTTTCTCTGGAACTACAGGACTCTTTGCTCTTGTTCTCTGCTTTTCCTCACCCCTGCTTTCTTTTTTCTGCCCCCAACCCAAGCTTTTTTTGACCAACTATGCAAATAGCTATCAGTCCAAATTATGCTATTTGTACATGGGGAAATGCCACCAAATTTAGTGGAATTGAAATATGCTTCATCCTGGGTTTTTTTTGTGAGGAGTTTATGCCCAGATTGTCTGTGACATTTTAGGTAACATATTCCCTTTGACATCAGAATTGCCTAAATACCTTTGAGAAAGTGAAAGTCTGGCAAGCACACCAATGCAACTTGCCTGCACTGAATGAGAAAATGTCTGTCTGCTGGGAAAGGAATGGAAATAGAATTAATACCCCATCTGCTAGCAAAAATTAAGTTTCTTTATATGTATGATAAGGACTTATATATCTCAATATATAGTTATGGCTATTACACATTTTCATGAAAATAATAAGAAGTTTTAGGTAATCATATACATCCTATAGTTATTCAGTAGAAACAATATTTTAATCTCATAACATTTTACACAAGTCAAGCTCCTAATAATAGAAAAATAAAGACAATTGAAATAATTTGGAGTTATGTGAGTTACGAAAAGATGTCCTTGACTATTCAGTTGTCTGTGTTTTACATATTTAGGTTCTTGGCAGTAATACCTTTGGAATCCAGCAGGTTTTCCTGCTTTCAGCATTTCTTGGTTGTTTCTCCTTTTGCAAGCCAAAGATAAGGATTGTAAGCACAGGAAAAGATTTTCACCTTTCATTTGTTGAAGTTCGAAATCAAGCTTATTCCATAAAGCAAGCAGAGGATTTACCATTGCAGCACAGCTACCCAGTTCCCACATGGGAGTGTGACCAGAGGAACTGAATGTCCTACGTGGGCTACAGCAATGGAATGTTTCAAATGCAGACACTCGAATAGTGCTATAATTCGTCTACGGAAGAGGTTATGAAGACATTCCTTTGTTTAATGGACCGGCATATTTCAAGGATATGCTATAAATTAAGTAACACTGACTTAGGTTTCAGTGTACTGCCAAAAATAAGTATACCAAGTACTCTTAGAATGGAGTATGAAAAGAAAAGCAGGACTTAATCTGATGGTAAAATGAGTTATTACTGAATCCATCCAACTTAGCAATTTAATAATTCAGTAATCAGTAATACAGACACTAAATAAGTGTTTATGCATATATGCTACAGAAGAGGTGAACTTGGGGAGAGATGTCTTATTACAAGAACCAAGATAAAAAGCAATATCTGGAGTGCAAAAAATCGTCATGAAATGGTAAGAGAGATCCATTTGATGTTCAGCAAATCCCCTTAAATATTGGCAAACATTTCTGGGTCATGCAAGTTTTCCTGAGTATGGTTATAAACATGTAATAAGGTATGACTGCAAATCTCTTGCTTTTGGAGGATTTTAGGGAACTAGTTACCCTACAGCATTGAAATCACAAATGAAGGTTTTTCAACTCACAGCATAGCCAAAGGAAATGGGTATGTTAAAAATAAAAAGTCAATCCTCTTTCATTCTTCAGACATCCCGTAAGAACAACATTGGGGTGTGGGGTAGGGTGACTCATTCAGGGAAGTCTTTGTCTTGGGTTAAAGAAACAGAATAAGCTCCTTAAACATTCTGCAAAGTCATGGTGGACTGGCTTCAAAGAGCTCATCTTTAGAAAAAAGGGCCATTGTTTTTCTCTGACTGTGGCAGAAACAGCCCCTTTACTAGATAACAGACGTGAGTCTGCTCCCTGCAGACTGTGAACCATTTTTCTTCTGAAGGAGAAATGATCAGATCATAAAATGTACATACCTATATATGCACATATATACACACACAGAAATTCCCTTTGCAAACAGCTGTACCATTCCAGCTGCCTGTCACTCCATTTGTATTGGTTGCCACTGCTTCAGCTCTGCCAGAGGAAGAGACCTTGCGAATGCTCCCTCACCTGCTTCAGAAAAAGATGATAGCGGGGTCATCTTGCTTGTAAGGATGGATATGAACCAACAGTCACAGGCAGATTAAACAGAGCTGACAAACCAGAGCAGGGGGCAGGCAAACAGGTACTTCCAGGTGCTGGGCAGCTCTGAGTCTCCAGACAGCCACGAGCAGAACCAGTGCTGTTCTCAGGCAGCACTGCTGGAACCAAGAAAGAGCAACTGCCCAGAGTCATGGGCAGATATGGGCACAAGACGAAGACTGGGAGCTCGCTGTACAGCTGGCAGCATCTTGATCACCCAACAGTAATGACCCTGTTTGAAAAACATCTCTGAGTCAAACCTGGAGCATTTGTAGTGAGTGATCTACTAAACAAGCTGCCAAACTATGAAAACAGACAGAGAACTTGCATTAACACCCAACTATTCACCACTACTGAATAAAAAAGGACAATAATTAGTATGTTGCTCCACTCAGAGAAAGAATGTCATATAATTTTTGATATGGGTTTTTTTTTCAAAAAGAAGGTCTACCTACACTGAACAGGCAGGTTTTCACTGATTTCCTCATCTTTACATATTTTTCCGTCAACTAAAATCAATGTTATTTTAGATTTGATTCCTCTGTTTTCGGTTTACGTTTTTAAAAATCCACTGTCGAATTACAACAAGTGTTACCATGTAGGTTTCTGATTTACTAAACTATAAATAGAGAGGTTTCCTTTCCAGGTCCTGTGCAGTTACTGTAACCGCTCAAGACTGAATGTTTGGTGGTGTTAATGGAAACTCAGGAGGGTGATATAAATATACAACAGGATAATCTGATATAAATATACCACAGGAGAATCACTATGTAGGAAAATCTAGATAAGTCCATCAAGAAAGGCACAAATATAGGCATTAGATTACATAAATCTAAATAAAGAATTAGATTATCTCTTCGTGTCTGGTTCTGATGGGAGATAAGCAGGTGTGTCCAACAGTAGACAGGAATTTGTTTCCTCCTCTGAAGAAAGGGATTAAAGGTTAGGAAAGAGTCTAAATAAAAATATCAGTGAATGGAAATGACAGCCTGAATTCATTAGGAGGTTGGACATCAGTGTTCATTCAGTAAAGACTGTCTTAGGTTTCACAAACTCTTCCCATATTCCAAGACCAAAAATACACTTCACAAAGCCACTTTGTTCTTGAGATTCCTACAGGCATTTTTATGTCTTTGATTCCATCCCCTTATGAGCTTTACTTGAAGTTTCAGCTCCACAAGTGCCCAAGTCTAAATAATGGAAATGAATTGATCAGAAATGATACCTGCTGTTTACTCTCACTCTTTGCCTTTCACATACTTTTGAGTAACACACAAAAAAATCTGGTTGGTAAAAATGGCACAGGCCTTCCTTAAAAGATTTTCTTCCCTTAAAAGGTTTTGTATAAAAATTCTGCTAGCCCCAACTGATGCTAGACTCCAATTAGTAGAAAGGTTCCCTGCTGTCTATAAATCTGGAGCTAAACGTGAGATGAGTGGAGCTAAACTTTAGATGAGTTTCCGAACAAAACAGACTTCTATTTAGCTCATCTGTAAGAATAATTTTCAAGCAAACAGATCTGCAATGAGGCCACAGTCTTCACTTTACAGGAGATTATTTCGATCTCATTTTCTTTGCTCCGGAAGCGTCAGTGTGTTCTCCCTTCTCTGCTTAAGGCTCAGGTATCTCCACAGCTGCACAGCCTTTATTATATTTTCATCTCACAACATTTTACCCACCTGTGCGATCCCCTGTACTGCATGTCCAGGTTAGCTTCATTGGAGCTGGGCACAACAGCTGCTCTGACATTGTGGGCTGAGAGAAATGCAGCAGCACTGCTCCATGTGCACGGTGCTTGTTGGTGGGGCTTCATGCCCCTAGGAGCCTTGCTAAAACACGTCCCAGCTGCAGTGCTGTGACTCTTGTCATCTCATGAACCAACACATCCCCCACGGGAGACCTCAAGTCTCTCTCTGCGTGTGCCCCTAACACAATCCATTACTGCAGTGCCCTTCCCAGTGACTCACTGTACTTGTTTCTCCAGCAGGAACAAAGCTTCAAGCAGGCAGAAAACTAAAGCCACTGAGGTCTCAAATCAGTCAGCTCAAAATATTCTGTCATTTCTGGGAGAAATCTGCAGTCTGTACTAACCCTCAAGCTCAATAATATAACAAAATAAATTAGCTCGCAGTGAGCACTATTTTGAAGTGACTAGTTCGTTATCTCCTTGCCTAGGGGAGAGGATTGACAAAAGGAAGAAAGATCCAGATATTTTCTGGATTCTTCCTTCGGATAAGTTACAACTTTAATTAAAAATGCTGCCCGGGAAGATGGCTGAAGTGCAAAGCCTCTGTTGGTGCCCAGAATGGAAAACGTCTGTCTCCTCAAAGGGTAGCTGTTCGCATGTAGACTATGTAATGCTTTCTCTGTCTTGATTTGGAATGGTGGAATGGAATTATATATATTTTTTTAGTTTAAGAAGAAATTCAGAATTGTGCCTCCCATTCAGAAAAAAAAAGCACTGCTGATAAACCAATGAGCACCCACTGTCTGTGTGGCATGGTGAGCATTCCAGGTGCTGGCAGAAATGGTGCTGGTCCACAAGCAGCCCCAAATCACCAAGAGGCTGTTGGCAAGGCTGCAAGACATTCCTCCCCTTTCCCACAAGTACATCCAGCTCCACCTACATGGCCTTCCCCTGCTCCACAGTGCATTTGCAGCTGGAGTCAAGGCCTCGTGTCCATGTGCATTCTAAACTGTCCCTTCGAGACAGGCTGGCAAAGAAAACACCAGGCTTGGGGATAAATGAGCTGTTTTTGGAGGTGGCACCTGTGCTGGAAGGAGCACGCAGTGATTTCATTCCAGTGTAACTTCCTGCTGAAATCATGTGAAATACATGCATTTTGTTAATTTTTGTCTATTTGGGGGTCATTTTCTTCATTTAGAATAGAGATGGTATTTCTGGGACATACTAGCATCTGTCTGGGTGTGGCAAATGGGCAGCACCATCCTGCACACCTTGAGTGCTGCTTTGATAGAGCCAACAGCACTTTTACCCAAAAGACCCTGAAGAAATTTAATTGAATATATATGAGGCAACAGCTGCTTTCTCTCTTTCTTTCTTGAATGCCAAATGCAATTCCAATTCCTTAGTTCCTCAAAATGTTTTCAGTGATTTCTGTCCTAAAGCTGCTTTCCTGCTATCATCTGCTTCTTCATAGCTGATGTAAACCATCACACATCTTCTCTACTGGGGCAGGATTGCTGATAAATTTCCATGGCATTCAGGATGTGACGCTGATGCCTAGATTAATTCCTTCTGCTTATATATTCCTTCTGCTTATATTCTGCTCCTTGTGGGCAGTTGTGATTATGTTTGTGATAAGTGCTTATTGCATGCGTATTTCCTTTGTTTGGGAATGAACGTATTCGAGGCCACAGATGTGCAACACATACCTGCAAGTCCCTTCACGCCATGAGGAGGTAGCTGCATTCTCAAGCCCTCCCATCCCTTCAGGCTTGCTGGTTCCACATCCAGCAGAACATTGCAAAGTTGATTCTGAAGCAAGATCAGCCTAACAGAGGGTTTAGAAAACAGGAACTAAAATGCTGACCTCACTTCTCACGAGGTGTCATAAATGAGTGCAGCACTGGATTGTACTCACTTGCTTGGCCTGACAAATAAGCTGTAGATATTTAACCTGCTGGATCTCCACAAGTTCAGGAGTTCCACTGATATTCATCCCACTGTACTAAACATGCTAGGAGGGCACAAACTCTGTGACCTAGCGCCCAGGCCAGGAGATGTGGGTGCTGGAGACTGCTCCCCCCTGTGATTGATGCTTGTGTGATGAGGGCTGACTTGATGCTTGACTGATGAGGGCTCCAGAAAAGGCTGACTTCTGAAGGCCATGTCGGCATGTGGATGACAAGTGAATGACTGATACCTCTAGAGAAGCAGCGGTGATATTAGGACTGGGAAATTCCTAACACAAGCATTGGTGTTATACACTGTATCCAAATTATCAACAGATCTGCTGTATTGGGATGATGTACAAAAACAGACTTGGTCTTTTTTACGGATACTGGCACAGGCTACTGCTTAAATAGGTCATTATTTGCAGTTTAGTGAGGATGCATTCAGTCACTCAGGTGGCAGTAGGTTACCTAGTATTTAAGAGTTTAAATAATTGCAAAGTCACAGGTTCTTGACTGCAAATACCAAAAAGGCCACAGATTATATAAGGGAAGAATGGTGGGAAATTTCAATTCTGTAAAATGTGACTTTCTAGGAACCGAATTCGTCTTGTAACTTATTCAGTACAGTATTTCCACTTCATTTTTTGCTTTTTTGCACTACTTAAGACAAAGAAATGGCATGAACACATCTTTGAGGTATCAGGTTATCCACAGGAATATTTAAGCTATCAGAGTCTGTTATACACCATCAGGCACAGCTATTCCAATGATATATTGCCCTTTTCTGTAAGTCAAAAATAAACAAATGCATCATATTCTTTGCCCTCTTTTCAAAACACAGAGATAATTGATGCTATTTCCTTGAGGAAAAAAAGTGTGTAAACAACAAAAATAAATAGCCAAAATTCTTGATTTTGATAAATTGGCTTAAGCTGCAAGTTTTAAAGCCTTTTAGTGTCCTGGATCACTCTTAATAAGTACTATACTGGACCAAATTAAAACTAGGAAAACTGACACAAAATGAAGTTTGGATTCAGGTTCTCAAAGACCCTTCATTCAGCCTCCAGAGTTCAAGTCTGATAAGGCTGAAGTGTTGCAGAGCAACATATAAAAGCTCTGTTCATAACAAGCCCTTTGTGTCACACAGTGTTAATTTGTTGTGGGGCACAGACCGGGTGTTTTGATGCTGCAAAATGGTGTGACTAGAGTTTGCAAAAATTCAAGACTGGAGGGTCAAATTCTTTGCTTGGGCTATACTCCAATTCATGCCAGACCCCCTTTAAAGTGGTAAAGCTACAGCATATCAGAAACAGACCAGTTAGATTAAAGTGTATTTTGAATTTTTTGTGCGGGAAAGTCAAGGAGCAGAGAGAAGAGAGTTCTTATTTCATGGGAACATATTCATCCATTTCTCCATAATTTCTGCCTGCAAAGGCATTCTTTCTCTTTCTGGTCAGACACCTGCTACTTTGCTGAGTAACACAAGCATTAAAGCTCCTCTACACCTTCCCATCCATTTCTCGCTTTTGAACAAAGCTTCCTATCAAAATATGCATTAAAATTGGAATAAATACCACACAATAAAGTCTTCAAATTATACATCTGAGTGACTGTAAAAGCAGTGCCATCATCTTTAGCCTGTTAAACCCAGGTTCCAAAGGTACACTGAAGAGTACTACTTCTAGCTCTCCCAGACCACATCAGTACTTGCTTTTTACCCTCTGCATTGTTGAGGTAAGAGCAGGTAAGATAAATCTGTTTTGGTTTGTCCATAGGGTAATTACATGAGCTTTAGGTGAAGCATGCAGAAAATACCAATTTTATTTAATGATTTGTAAAGTGGTTAGATCCAGAAGAAATGGGACAGGTTAGATCATGTTTCTAGATGACCTGGGCACCATTTTGCAGCCTGCACTGGGATAACAGCTCAGTTGCTGGTTGCATAATTCATTTTTATCCTGCCCAGCTGCATACAAAGGTTAAAAAAAGATATAATTAGTCTCCTTCTCTGTTCCCACCTCTGGCCCACACAAACCCTGTCTCTTATTCAAACCTGTCATTGTTAGCAGTATAATCCAGGTCTCCTGAAAAGAGACAGCAATGAAAAAAATTATGGTAATTTAATTCAGAATGATCTTTCCTTTGTAGTTTTCACATTACTTTTGCAGATACATCTATTAATAACCTGTAGGAATCAGCTTCTATTTACGTAGCACTTTTCTTCCCAAAGGGTCTCTGAGTGCTTTGGTAACCTTAGGGATCATTTCATTCTTTCCTGACAAATGAGACTCGGTTTCACCTTCACAGCAAACTTCAGGCAAAGGATAGGGAGAGAAAAGTACAGAGCCTGCCCCTCCACACTCTGCAGTCTCCAGCTCCCAAAGTGGGGTGCAAATGTCCAGCAGATCTCCTGCCCCACACAGGTATGTGTTGTTACTCCACTGCCTGAGGCTCCCTGCCTCCCCTCTGGCTGCACAGAAGGAGCTCCAGCACCCAAGGAGATTCACACTATTCCCATGTGGTGATGCTCCTAGTTCCCGCTCCACCAGCACTGAGCTCATCTTGAGCAATGTCTGTGGTGTCAAATGAATTATTTATTCAATTTAATCAAAAAGCACTGGAACCTTCTGGGAATTGTTGGGGAGAGAAATCCCGCATGACTGTTGCTGCTATTTCTCTGTGGGGTTTTTTTGGGCTACAGGGTCACCCACAGGCACCCTCAAAACTAGTGCTCATTGTGCTAGATGCTGTAGTGCCATCCACTGAGCTGTAGCTCAGTGCTACCCAGTTAAAGGACAAGAGGCAATATGCACATGTTGAAATAGAGGAAATTCCACTTAAGTATAGATGGTCAAAGACTGGCACAGGTTGCCTAGAGAGGCTGTGGAATCTCCATCCTCAGAGATATTCAAAACCTGACCAGACATGGCCCTGAACAGTCTGCTCTAGATGACCTAGATTAGAGCAGGAGGGTTGGACAAAGTGCTCCAATGGTCCCTTCTAATTTACCTATTCTGTGCTTAGCCAGTCTTGCTTGTATAAAGCATAACACAGGACATATTCCCAGATGTTTGCCATAACAGGTTGAGGATGAAGAAAGAAGTGGCAGAATGAAGCATCTTGTTCTGCCCAGTTACCAGACACGTTGCTCAAGGGAATAGGATTCCCTCCAGGGCCTTTAATGATACAGTCTTTCACTAGACCATGCTGGGGACAGAATATGGAGGGCCAGGAACTGCCTCCCATTCAGAGCTCAGTTGTTACAATGAGTTTCAACATTGCTCAGTGCATGTTTCAGCCTGGCTTTTACAGAAAACTCATGTGAAAATGAAAATAAGCTTTCATGTGAACATAATGTTATCTGTAAACAATATAGATATGAATGTATGTGTATTTATAGGGTCCTCCTGCCTCAGGTATAGGCGTTCAACTCTTGGAGCAGTTTCATGGGCTACCTATGTACAAGAGCACTGCCAAAGTTATCATCCATATGTTTATCTAGTGCTTCTCGTAAGTTCTTTGAAGCGAGCTGAATGGATTCAGGTACGGTAATACTACAGGTATGCCATTTATATAAACAGTGATCAACCTCAGGGGTGAGCTCCTGGAGATCTGCTTTCAGTGCTGACAGTCCCTGTGGGACTCAGGACTAAATGCTGTTTGTGAAACAAATACTTTTTGAAGGGATTTGACTTCAAAAGCAGTTTCTAGTAGCTGAAAAACATGACCCGAAAAATTACTTCTGAAATCACAAAGAACACCATTATTTCAGCAGGTGCCTGGCCATATTGCAAACGAATTTATGGTCTCAGGCCTCTCCACTCTTCTGTCTTAATCAGAAATCTCTCTGTCAAAACCAACAGGATGATGTTGATGTAAACTCTGTAATCTGGCCTTTAGAATAAATTGTTTTGCATTCCTGTCCATGCCTTTTCATAGCCCTGGCACATTGGACACAGTATATTATGAGGACTAGAGGAATCTGACCATCTGTGAGTGACAGATGTAAAATCTCTACGAAGGATTTTTCTAACAAAGCTAATAATCAGCGCAGTGTTAGGTGTGTAAATGAGCCAAAGGCATGGCCCGTAAAGTTGGTACAAACATGTCTTTGTTGAAATCAAACCATTTAGAGACAACTTGCAACTTTCTAATTCAGTTTTCAGTGATGTAACCAACCCTCTCACCTTTTTTTTGTTGTGAACTTGTAGAAATGCTTAGTTTAATAAAATGCTTTTGGTGTTATTGCTTGATCATTGGCTTTTGTATGTATTATCTTCTGTATTTTGTATTAAATAATTAGATAATATATAAACATGATATTGCAGATGTGGGATATTTGAGACATTAATTTGATGAAAAGTCTATGCAAAATTAATCAAGATAGTACAGCTGGCACAAAGCAGTTTTTGTTATTGACATGACAGTAGTAAGGCAGCTCTTTAAAATCCATATAATAATAGCTTGGAAACAAATTTCTTTTGAATTTTAATTTCCTGAGGAATTTAATTTTTCAGTTCTACCTCAGAATGATTTTATATTTGTTTATTTAAGGTCAGAATTGCCTGTGGAAGAGGCTTCAGCTAAACCAGTTCTAATTATAGTAAATAAGAATTTTCACAAAAGAAGCTCTACTGCCTTGAAACTGTTTTTGGACTTTGCCCTTGAAGATGCCTTTTTCAAGCATATCTCAAGCTCCTCTTTTCAAGAGTGACACACAAAAAAACCCCAGTTCTTGTGTCAAATTTTCTTCCAAGGACTGTCACAAGACCACCTGTGTCAGTTAAGCCTCAGATTCAAGTTATATGGATAATTTTGCTTAAACTATATAATTTTCTTTTACCACTGGGGAAATCCTTATCCCATATCATGTGAATGTTTGATGCCTAAAGACACTATTTTGAATAAGGAAGTAATGCTACAAAATTAACTATATTGATTTTCACTTATCAGTAGAGCCTCAGTGAGTCCTGTTTATTAAACACATCTTTGTTCCTTATGTGTGTGCTCAAAGGTATAAAATTATGGGACAAAAATAGCATCAGCATTTGTGAAATCTCTAGAGAAAACCAGCCACCGGTGTACTTGACAACAGGCAGAACAGCTGGAGAGTCTAATACCCACCTCCTCCAACCACATTAAACCCAAAAATCCTTCCAAACCAAGACTAATGCTCCATACTTCTTCCTAATTTTGTCCCTATAACATGATTTTCTCTGTAAGACACAAGGGTTTTTTGTTTGTTTTTTGGTTTGTGGTTTTTTTTGGTTAAAATAAGGCACTAAGCTCTGTATTTCCCCTTATGCAATTACCAGTTTAACAAGCAACTACCTTTACTTAACGTTCCTGTGGCTTCCTTCTTATCACCGCCGACATATCAAATCTGTCTTCCAATTTGTAGGCTATAAGCAGGGAGAATAGAAGTGAGACAAAAATGCCCCCAAACTGAAACTGTGCTCCTTGTCTCCTAGGACCAGCCATCCAGCAGGTCCATTTAAGCAGAGCTGCTGGCAGAAAGTGAAAATAAACTATAACAGGTCACTTTACATAGTGAGAGACGTCTAAATTGGAGTCCCAGTTACACCGTCTCAGAACTGGTAGGTACAAATCATAGAAGAGAAGGACTTGGGAGTATTGGTTCAGATACTGCAGGCAGAAAACCTGTGCTGCCTGGGGAAACTTCTGCAGCCTCTAAGCATGTGAGTCGGGGTCCAGCCTTCTGAGCAAGGATCTGACATCAGCGTATTAGAAAACAAAAACCGTACAAGGATGATAACACAGCGAAGTTGAAAACAGAGAGTCCAAGAATAACAATGGGTTTTTTAAAAAAGTTATATTGTTAACATTGTATATATTATATATGGCTCTGCACATAAAGACTCTGACATCCATTCGGAGGTACTTCAGAAGTCGTGATCAGTGGATTAACATCTATCACTTTGTAGCACAGAGAAGCCATCTGTTTTACTGTAGGCAGGAATAGTTGTATTGGCAGACATCGGTGTCAAGAGATACGCATCAAAATCAAACGCAAAAGCATGAACACAAGTTAACAGAAAGGAAATTGTGGAACTTCTAAACCAGGACAGTCAGGCAATCCCGAATCAAATTTCTGAGCAAACTGCTTCCCTGTGGAATATAATACTTTCTCTTCTGGCATTGCACTTGTACATATGCAGTAAAGCTGGGAAGGTAGATTTTGATCTAACCTGCTGCTTGCAGGTGCTATTGATCTGGCATGAAGAAGCAAATGTAGCCAATGAGTATTTTATGTCAGGGATGAGAGGTAATTCAATATTTAAATATGCAGACAATACAATAGAAATAATATTCTCACAAGGCTTTAGGCTAATTAAAGTATTATAAACTCTCTCTCAGATTATCTACTTTATTCTAGTGGTCCAGTGGTGTCAGTATCCCCGACCATCACAGCACATGGAAATCCCACAGAGACTAATTAAATTTTCCTGTCTTACAATAAGAATACAGGCGATTATTTTTAAATCCTATTTTTATATTTATGATTTTATCCAGCTACAATGGATGTAACCAAAAGCACAAATATGCATATGCCACCTTCTCATATTTGAGAGTTTGGGATTTGTATCACAGGGCCTGGAAACCAGGGGACCATAGCAGTTCCACCAGCACAGTCTGTTGACTGCAGCAGGATTAGGACATAGTGTATGGGTATAGGTGAGAAGAGAAACAAAGCCTTCGTTCATAGCTAGAACGTGAAAAGAGGAGCCTGAATACAGTTATGACAGATTACCACCTACCAGTCGTCACGAGAAGATAAAAACCCAATTGTCAGCTCTAGTGCTTTACAGCAACATAGTAAAAAGAGCCAAGGGCAATTGCAATGATGTGGGTGATGGACTTGTATATAGTATGAGAAACAGTAGCATTTGACATGATGGTTTAAGCAAGAAATCCCATAAACTAATTTAAGATACACATCTTAGGGCTGAGATGTATCGCTCTTTAATTTGCAGAATCAAGCCAAGATATCATAAATATCGAGGTTCACCTTCTAAACCTGGTCAGTTCGGCAAAGAACCAGGAACATAACATCAGAGGCTATATTTCCTACTTGTTTTGTGATTACTAGTTCATGGAAAGAGCAGGTAATACTGAGCGAATATGAAACGCTTAGAGAGCAAGCAGTTTGTACTGCATGTATTTTCTAAGCATCTCCTTCTGCTTCAGAACACTGGGAACATTTGCATGAAAATAGAAAATCTTTTTCTCTGAAGAGCTGATGTTCCTCTGCTGCTTGTTCAATGCATCAGGCTTACAGGCATTTGTTCTTACTTGCGTACCCTTGCATTAAGGTTAAGTCTGTAATACCATACAGAACAGCATTTGTGAGTGCAGGGTCCTGCTGAAAGCAATCAGCTGCCTTGTTCATGTGCTGACTTTGTTGTACCAGGACAAGAGCTCTTTAAAAGTTAGGAATTAAAGCTCTGACTCCCTTGACTTCCATGAAGCTACTTCAGCTGCTTAGCAAAGGTATAAGTCTTGAGGTTTGAGTGACTAATTATGGCTCATACTGATTGTGGCCGTTGCTGGGAAAATAAGTAGTATGAACAAGCAAATTCCCTGAAAATTAAGAACATTTTATTTCTTTTTAAATCTGGTTCTTATCTAACTCAGAAACAGCTGACAGATTTTTTGAATAAGACATTAGAAACTGTCTGCTGTTTTGCAAATAATAATGATGCTGGACTGATGAGCGGAATGGGAAATATTAGCACCTTCTCTTTGGCAGCTCAGGACTGCTTCCCAGCTGATGTGGGCATCAGGCTAGCTGTATCTGCTTGGATGACTCAGCCCCATTTGCTGGCATTGACACTTCCACAAAGAGTTAATGCTGTTCTGCTGACTCACTGAGGCAGATGAATCTCTTTTCCCATTTGATGTACAGCAAAAGTGTCTCACTGGAGAAGGGACAGCAGGCAAAGCACATAACAGGGGCACACATATAACTACTCTGCTGACCACCAAGTGGTATGTGTGTGCTGCTTCAGAATTCAAGCCTCTTTCTGCACACCAACAGCTTACAGCAGCTCTGAGAGCCCCAGTCTAAGGGGCACAGTCTGGAGGCAGGGAGGAGTTTAGTTTTTACTGCTAATTTTACTGATGATGTTGATGCTGCTGTACCTCAAATGTCACTGATTTGTTTCATGCAACATTTCCAAAGTATCACAATTCATCTCAGCTTGCTCTGCCGAAAGTCCTAGCCAAGGCCTATACATCTCCCCTTTTGTAATCTCCTCTCTGGCTACACCATCTGGAACTGTTCATTCATTTGGGCACATCACTCTTTTTTCCACAGTTCTCTTGTCATTCCTCCCCTTTTGCTGCTCCAAATGCAAACTCCTTGTTCTCACTTTCAAAGCCTTTCACAATTTAATCATGCCTCATACCAGTTCTGGTATTTGTTATCCTTCCACCCACCCTCACTTTGTTGATTGCAGCCTCTGCTTTTCCTTCTTTATTCTACACGTTCCTTTATGGCTGGGGACAAAAACCTGCAGTGAAACCAGTTAAATCCATGCTGTAGACTCCCTTACAATGTCTCTGTCCTGTATCACAGAGTGCTGAAGAACCAGCTAGTAACAGAAAGACAGAGGATGGTCACGGCTGCACGTTGGCTAAGGAGCTGCACACAGGATCTCCTGAACTCAGATTCTCTTATTCTCATTCTTTTTTTGAAAAAGTTCCTTAGGATATAGATTGCCATTGACAATATCTCGTGTTTGTGTGTCTTTTGAACAACAAAACAAATTTCAAATGACCTGTGAACTAGCTTGTCTTCCTCTCCTGTGGAACAGGATTGCTTCACAGTTCAAGTGCCTTGCAAGTTCCTAGGGAAGCAGGGTTCTATATTTCATAGCTGCACTTTAAAGCCACTGAGAGACCGAGGCGACACTGGATGTAAGCACCAAACCCACATGTGCTTAGTGCAGACTAATACCAGACTTTTTCACCTGTCTCTTTTTCTCTACAGAGATAAATAACAGTAAAGACAAGCCCTACAGCTATGTTCAGAACAGGCCAGGAAACAAAGTATTTGTAGAATTAAATGCTTTCCAGGGAGCTATTTTTCAATGTATTATTGTAGTAAATGTTTAGATTTTCCAAAGGCAAACTCATAAAATAGTCATTAAGCAATGCTATTTTATGTACAAATATTTTGCAGAACAATTTAACATGTAATCACACCAAGTGTTTTTCCATTCCTGCTACCTCCACAGCATTGGCATTGAACAACTACTGCTTTACTGGATCTCTTTTCCTTCAAGAATGGCTGTGACATCTCGGGGCTTGCCCGGAATCCCAGGGATCATTTAGACGTTCAGAACATCTGGGCTTCAAGAATATATGAAGTCTGACACCTGGTCAAACCCACCCTGCAATGGCCTTTAGCAACTGGTAGTAACTAAGCCTGAGTCCTGCAATGTGTATATTCCGGCGGGAACAAAGTTCTTACATCGCCCTTTAGCCCTATCTGAGGTTTCTTCAGAATGACCCAGATTGCTGCTCTCTCTACCTGCACCATTTGATTTGGATTCATTATTATTTTTTTCAACGTATCAGATCCTAAATTTGCCAGTTGCAGCCAAGATCCAACACTGGATAGGTTGGCTGGTGAGATAAATATGAGGCAAATAGGTTATAAATATAGTCAGGCTCCTGGCCAATAAAATATAAAATAAGCAAGCGTGGTAGTTACAAGACAAAATAAATATAGTCCAAGGCTCAATCTTGCCTAAGCTTCAGAAATTCAGCTGGGAGGAAGTCTCACATGAGTGAGGGTTTTGATCAACCTGCAAGTGGGAACCTAGGCAAGAACATGAATCCAGTCTTCTGGAACACTGCCTCGTGTTAAATCTGATCTTAAAAACTTCACTGTATAAATGGAATACATGAAAGTACTGCATTTAACACTCATTTTAGGCCAACTAGACCTATCCAACCCATATTATAGGGGGATTTCATATTTTGCAATTACCTCAAGATCACCTTCAGCTGTGGATGTGAATAGTTTGTTCCTTGGAATACTCTCTTATACCCGTTCCCACAGAATCTTTTTTTCCTGGTTTTTTCCTTTTGATGTTTGTCTAAAAGCCTCAATCTATATAAAACAGGCTTCAAAAAAAGTTCTGAAAGTCTATTACTACATTCCCGTTAGCGTTCTCTGCATATATTTCACACTGATCTTTAGAATTGAAACAGTATTTTCAGTCTCGTACAACACACAGTCTAGTGGAATACCAAAGATGAGTTCCTAAGTACTCCTCAAAGCTCCCAAAGTCCTCATCCAGCAGGCCCTCTATCTTACTGATACCACCAGATGCTCTGAAAAATGTTTTCCTGATTTCTAGCAATCATATTTACAGATGGATTCCACTTTGTAGTAATTGCCGTGGGTAACTCCTCTTCAGTACTCTTTCTAGGAGCCCTGATTGGTGGTTGCTTTCCCTTGGTCCACACTTCCATCATCTGTGTGGCTTGCACACCATGGGAGCCCCACCAGAGCCCATCTGACATCCAGTAAACAGCCCTGGCCATTGCTGCTCAAACCCTTTCCCTTGCCTCACTCCCTACTCAGGTACAGCTTTTTGCAGGAGTGTGTGGTGATCTGGATAAGGGGTTAAAGATTGTGGTTAAGGTTGGGCCGAAAATGTTCACAGTTTTTTAGTTAAATAGGGCATGCTTATCAAAGTTATTTTAAAATTGCAGTCATCTGCCCCAGCTCTTGCACGTGGGTCATTTTATGGCTTCAGGGACATCTGTTTGTATAACTGAGAGGGTGGTGCAGAGGCAGAATCTGCTGCTGATAGAAATGCCTGTGAAACGATGAGCTTAGTGTCTTTACTGAGGGAAATGTGTTGACTTCGCTGGAGAGATTATGCCCTTGTTGTCGGCCTGCTTGCCAGCTGGCTGTTCCCTTTGTCTGGGCTTCTGATATTCAGGTAAAGAGTGGTACAAACCCCTGGTTTGTTGTGTGCAGCATATGATCTCTGTTCTCTGCAGATAAATCGTTCTGACATGATGTAGCAGGAGCAAGCTGCTTAGTCTGACCAGCTTCTGTTAGCTATTTCAGAAGCTTCAGTGGCCTTTAAGTATTTCATCACAAATAATTTCTGGCAAATCCACAAGAATACCAAGCAAAAAGGAGGGGAGTGGAAGTCCTGATTACTGTACTTACAATCAAAGAAACACCTCAGTGGGCAGTATGAAACATGCCTTAGCTCCTTCCTCAACCAGCAAACCACTGATTATCGATGACTCTTCAAAGGACACATTCCACAGACTTTATATGATCAGTTCACTTCTTTGCATTACTCTGAGACTCCACCCCCCACATCAGCTGTGAAATCATTAGCCAGTCAAGCCTTCTAAACTGCATCACAGAAACACTTTTTCTCAGCTAGGAACAAGTATATCTCTCAGAACAATTCCCAGGATGATTTGATCCTACTCCTTTCACAGAACTGAAACTGTTTTGTTTTTTTTTCTGAGAGGACTCAAGTACCAACTTCTTTCTCCTGGCCCAGCCTTTCTCTTCAGCTGTTGACCGTGAAATTCTCCTTATTTACCTGGCACTTTTACAGAGACTGGTAATGCATCACTATACTTACTTGCTCCCAACATCTTTTTTCCTGTAATTGACAGTAGGAGTCTTTCCACAGAAAAATATCTCTGTGATGTTACAGCTGCATATCCAACCCTGTACTCCACTACTTTCCTGTCTTCTCTCTCACATGCAATTCCTTTCAGAAATGACAACCTCAAAAGCATATCCTCTGTCAAGATAAGTTCCGCAGTCACTCCCTTTCCTCAGTGCAGATCAACACGAGTTGGCTCAGTTGAGAAACTCTGCCTGGGCATCACAATCTTATGACTTGAATGCAACTGTGGATTTCTTTCTGGAATCGGTATCTGCTTAGGATCAGTTTTCACAAGCTGCAGTGAGACTTGAGGCTCTGAAACAGCACCCTCATTAGAAGCAATTTTAATGGCACTTGGGCAGAAATACTTATCCTTGATTTCATCTTACTTGAAGTGTTTCACAAGCAATACTTTATTCAAAATGCTTAGTTAAAATGTCACTAAAACAATTCTGAAGATTCTGATTGTCCTTTACTATTAATCTTCACCCTCACAACAGCTCTGCAGTCTGTCTCATGAAACTCCTACTGTCTTGTTACCTCATTATTCCCTTCTAAAATTTTATCATCATAGCCCACTTCACACCTCCTCTACCATACTGTCAAATGCTACTGTGACCTATGGTACATATTATAGTTCTAGTTATAGTTGTAGAATCAAACATGCAAAACCTATACTCTGATCTGCCTGTGACATGTAGGTCACCTTTGGCTGGCCCCCAATATCTTTATGCTTCAGCCTCCCCAGCCATAAAACTACTTTGTTCTTTGAGATTTATGGCTGAAAACAACAGAATAGAGCTATATAATAATTCTGCTTACAAAGTTTTCAAGTGTGCTGTAATCTCTTTGAATGACTGAATCCATGCAGAGATTAATTATATACAGTAGACCTAGAAATAAAGTATCTGTAAAGGGCCCTGCTGGACAGTGCCTTTCAATCAATAATCTAACACACTTTCTGCTTCTTCCACCCACTCGGTCAGTTATTCTTTGATGAAGAGGAATAGGTATGAGGCATCCATGCATCTCCAACCTGAAATAAATTGCTGTCTTTTAACTCTTTGCTATGGAGGTCTAAATGATGCTGAGTGCATTTAATTTTCCTGTGGCAGGTTATCTTTCCTTGCAGAAAAAGAAACTTAGCTCAAGTCTTCCCCCTTCCAATTTCTTCGCAAATACCCCTGACCGCATTCAGTTGGATGCTGGGAGTGGAAACCAAAAGAACCGAAGCTCTGCCTCAGAACGTTTGCCACCCACATACTGCAACAGTGTTCAGGAGCTAAATCTTATTTATGAGGCTTAGTTTCATTTCCAGTCCTTTGTGCCAAAAATTCCAATGCAATTTAATTTGTGCACACAGAGGCCACACAGTTTTGGCATTACTTGCCACACACTAGCCCTCTCTTAATCTGGTCTGGGGTCTTAAAACATACTATTGCCCCACAAATGCATGGGGGTGTGGATATGACAAACAACATCAGGAGAAGCATGTAGAGACACATTCAACAGGCAATAAAAAATATCAGAGAACTCTTAAATAACACACACTGAGAAATGTATTAACTGCATTGCAACATTTGAGCACGAGCCCAGAAGTGGAAGCAGACAGCTTGCTTTGAACGTTTAATCAGGTATCTTTCTCTGTAGTAAGCAAAACCAAAGACCTAGCCAAACTATAGGTAGCCAGTACACTTTGGACAAATTTGGGACCAAACACAAACACATTTTGCCTCTCAGATACCTTTTGAATATAAGGCAAACAACTCTGTATTTTGTCATGATATATTTAGGCACAGGTTTTAAAAGAAAACCGATTCACTACCTTCATTCATGTTGAATAATATCAAATTTAAAATTCACTCTTTACCCTCATTCACTACCCTCACTCATCTGAAGGACTTGAGGCTGATATTACAGGAACTCATTCTCCTCGTGAGAATGTGTCCATGTGTCACTTTGACGTGGGAACATGTCTGACATGGGACCAATGCCAGTCATAAAGGAGAGCCTCATGGACTTCAGTTCTATCCTTTGGGGAAAACTAGTGTATCCCTTTTGCATCTCTATTTGTCAAAAAAGGGCTGCAAAGACAAAGAAGACAGTCTCAGTCCCAGACGCCTGCCAGTATAATGTAACTCTATCCCATCCTCTGCTCCACGTAAAGACTAAGAAACGTTCATCATTTCTGTCCTTAGTTCTGGCCCTCCCCGAGGCTCCGAGTGTCAATCTGCAACATAGCAAGCCTCAAACCGCGTCAGGAGTAATACTGTAACTGGCACAGGGTCACAAAACAAGCGTGAGTATCTCGTCTGATTATAAACTATCATGCTTATAAAGCAGCGTTTCAAAAACGCTGCCAAATCTCACGGCTACCGCGCTTAGGAGCTTTGTGCTGCTTGTAACCAGCTTCCTCGTTTAAATCATTGCTACCGATGCGCCGACAGCGAGGACCGACATTGCTACCGAGGACCGACAGCGCTCGTCGAATGGGTGGGATGCCTGTGGTCCAAGGCCAGGTTTGGATGCCCGGCTGCGGGAGCAGACCCTAGGACCTAGTCCGGACTTGGAGGGCACCGCTGGGGAGGGCGCAGCCACCGAGTCTGAACTCCCTGTCTCCGCGTCTCCCCCGTCCCGTCCCGTTCCCTTCCTATAAAGTCGCAGTGAAAGCGTGTGCAGTCGGTTCCTGGATGCTATTCCCGCATCCGCGCCCCCCGCCCCGGCCCGAGGCGGCGGCGGGAGGGCGCTGCCCGCTGCCAGCCCCTTTTCCTCGCCCTTGCCCACGGAGGAGGGAGAGCGGCGGCCACCACGGCAGCCCTGCGGGTGAGGCGGCGGCGGTGGAGCTGGGCAGCTCCGGCTCTCCCTTCGGACGCGGGCGGACCGACGCGGTGGCGGCACGGCAGAGGGGTCCCTGTGGGGAGAGGGTCCCGGCTGAGGGGACAGCGGCGGCCGCTGCCGGCCCACGCCCCGGAGGAGGGAGCGCTGCCTGNCCTCCTCTCCGGCTCTAAGTTAATGCCATGCTGCCGCTGCTCTTCCCGGCACTGCTGGCCGCCTGCCTGCCGCCCTGCCAGGGCTGGAGCCCCTCGGCGGCTGCCAGCGGGCAGGAGGAGCAGGAGCAGGAGCTCTTCTTGCCCCCTGCCAACTCCTCCTCCCGCTCCTTGGCCAGCCTCGAGATGGACCTCGACGGGGCAGCGAGCAAGGAGGAAGGCAGCACCGACAGCCCGGGCACGCCGGCTGCCCCTAGCCAAGAACCTTTCCCTTCCGCTCCCACCACCTCCGGGCAGGAGCAGCAGGAGCAGCAGGGGCAGCAGCAGCAAGAGCAGCAGCAGCGTCCCCAGCCGCAGGGGCAGCCGCAGCCCGCCGAGGACCCGCACTGCAACATCAGCGTGCAGCGGCAGATGCTGAGCTCGCTGCTGGTGCGCTGGAGCCGCCCGCTGGGCATCCAGTGCGACCTCCTGCTCTTCTCCACCAACAGCCACGGGCGGGCCTTCTTCTCCGCCGCCTTCCACCGCGTGGGGCCGCCGCTGCTCATCGAGCACCTGGGGCTGACGGCCGGCGGCGCTCCGCAGGACTTGCGCCTCTGCGTGGGCTGCAGCTGGGTGCGGGGCAGGCGGGTCGGGCGCCTGCGGGGCTC
>VZTF01001368.1:1129087-1168320 GCA_013397755.1 Cnemophilus loriae
CTCCTCCTCCTCCTCCTCCGCCGCCGCCTCCTCCTCCTCGCTTTCCTACCCGCCGGCAGCCGAGCCCGGCCAGTACTGGCTGCAAGGGGAGCCGCTGAATTTCTGCTGCCTGGATTTCAGCCTGGAGGAGCTGAAAGGCGAGCCGGGCTGGCGGATGAACCGCAAGCCCATCGAGTCCACCCTGGTGGCGTGTTTCATGACTCTGGTCATCATCGTGTGGAGCGTGGCCGCCCTCATCTGGCCCGTGCCCATCATCGCCGGATTCCTGCCGAACGGCATGGAGCAGCGCCGCGGCACCGCCGCCGGCACCGCCACCGCCGCCGCCGCCAAGTAGCCTCTCCCGGTGACCCCCCCTGCTCTTCGTCTTGTGCTGTGGAGGGACGCGGGACGGACTCTGTCGTGTTTTTCCTGTTTGCAGCGTGCCACAGGTGCGCGGCGGGACGTGGGGCCGCCTCAGCGCCCGGCCCGGCCCCGAGGGCAGCGGCCCCGAGGGGACCAAATCATATGTGCGCGTTTTATATCTTTAATACCCATTTTAAACGAACCTTTTAGTAAAAAAAAAAAAGAACAAAAAAACCAAACCAAACACCCACCCCCTCCCCCCCCCCCCAAAAAAAAAAAACAACAAAAAACAACCAGGCAAGAAAAAGCCCCCCTAAAAATTCAGTGGAGGAAATCAAAGACCCTCCTATTCGGCTGCATTTGTTGTTGGAGTAGCGTTTTTGTATAAGATGTGGTTTGAACGGGTTTGAACGGGTTTTTCCTTTATGGATAGAAAGGGATGTCTCTCTTTGACAGAATGGAGAACCTAAGCAGTATATATATTGTTGTTGCTGAAGCTGAACTTTAATGAACCTTTCACACTGTATTTCCTGGTTGAGATAGTGTGTATTTATTATTGCAGCTCCGCGTTATTTGGCTTTTAATACAGAGGTTTTCTTTCTGGAGCCACTGTAGCCTTTTGTTGGTCTGTTTCCTCCAGGGTGGAACAGAGGGTTTGGCTGGCCTTCCTGTCTGCGAACCTGCCACGAACCTCCTTTCCCCGTGAGATGGTGTTACCAGGGCTGTTGGTGGCAAAAGGAGACTCCCAACCCTTTTCTGACTGGTGTTTGCCCTATCTGTGCAGCAGATGTGGGTCTGTATGCCTACGCCAGGGTTGGGTGGAGAGGGGTGGGCAGCACGGCTGTGCCAGAGATTCTCCAAAGCAATTTCATCTGCACAGCTCCACAGACTACGGCTTTCTCCTCGGTTTGAGGTTGGGTGGTTTCAGTCCTGGGAAGATGAGGCCCACTCTGAGTTACGCTAAACAGCATGGGTGGGGCAAGTCTCTTGACTTCCGCAGAGTTCATTCCTGAATACCAACTTAGATGCAGTGTATTTGTTGGAGACACAGTAATACTGTACCTCTTTTTCATCTACCAGTCTGCAGGGTTGCTCACAGCTAAGTCTGTGGGGTGAGAAGGCAGGAGCTGCCAGTCCAGAACTAGATTCCAGCTGCTGCTGTGCAAGCATGCAAAGAAGAAAGATTTCTTCTCTCTTGTTTGAGCAGACAGTTGTGTAGCCTGAAATATCATTTGTTGTATACTTCCAACTGTTTAGCCTTATAAAAAGTTGTTTCATTTGCCTTAGACATGATTAGTCCAGCTGAAGTTTCTAAAACCAAAATACGAGCTAAGTGACAAATATTTTCAATAGGAATTTTCTTTTTTTTTTGTCAACATCCATGTATTTAATTTGCTAGTAACGCATGAATTTGCTTGGGGCTAATTTGGTGTATTCGTAATGTATGGTGGAAATGACTGGATGAAAAGTCTGGAAGGATTAAATTCTTAGGATTCCCATATTTTTAAATCGAGAACAAAATAAAATAAATGCATGCTCTATGTGTATGCTGCCTGGAAAAAAAAAAGACAGAGAGAAAAAGTTTGACAAACAGCAGAAATAAATCAAGATATAAAAGTGCTCCATGTTACTGGGCTGCCTCTACACCCACTGTTTCTCCTGTTAATCCTATTGTTGGGGTTGTCACTCTAGTAAACGTTGCCGTTGCGTTGTTCTCAGAAAGTAGAGGATCCGGTCACTGTGAGAAGCGTTCTCTTGACCTGTCGATCCAAAGGGCACCTGCCCCTGTATGCCTAGTTTAGAGAGCCCCTATTTTCTTTCCTTGATGTGTAAAACAGTGTCATTTCCACCTTGTGCAAACTCTTGCGCGCAGACATTTGACACGCTAGAGAGCAATTCTTTGCCTATCGTGTCCTGTGTGACAGGCGCCTCTTCATAATGAAAGGCAGGGCTAGTAGGAAAACATGAAGGTACTGCTAACACCCTCTCAAAAGAGAAATGTTCTACATATGGAACAGACCTCAAAAAAGCTGCCGTGCTAGGGAATAATTTCATCTTTCGAATGAGATGCATTTAGGCAGAGAGTTAACAATTTTTACTGGAAGTTTTTCTGGCTTTATTAATTCATGATGTATAGTCCTCACTGTGATCCAGGCAGCCTGTGCTTAAACTCAAGGGTGGAATCTCTTTTTTGCTTATGCTTGTTTCACCAGTGATGTGATATTGGGTTTTTTTCTGAATTGCATCCACATAAACAAGGGAATGGTGTTACTGTCTGCAACAGGCAGCTTCAGTTATTAAAGGCTTATTATTTGCAGTTCTTGCAAGACACGTAGCAGGTGGTACACCAAAACTGGTACAAAATGGTTCATTTTTCTAACTTCTATCAATATCAGCTTGAATACAAACTTTGTGAAGAGACAGTGCCACACTCAGAATATTTTGCTGCTTCACTTAAAGAACATGATACAAGAGAGGGATTTTCTCATAGTTATTCTATAAATACGCTTGTAACTGGAGCTATTATTAAAAATCTGCTAAGACACGAATGTTTCGTACACAGGGATGGCATTAAACAAGCAAACAAACTCCAAAGGCAAATCTTGTCTGGAATACAAAAAACTGCAATGTTTTCAGGGAGTACTGATCTCAGACACAATGTGCAAAGAGCGCTCGTGGCTGAGGGAAGGTGTTTCCTTAGATCACAGTAACTGTGGGCATAGGCATGTTCCTTTCGCAGAGGGAGACCAATCCGTGTTTCTGCGCCTTAAAGAGGAGTTTAAGGCACAGCGGGGGGGCACAGGGATTACCTGCTGTACAGGCTTTAGCCTGGAACTAACTCCCCGAACTCCCGGGTTTCAGGGTGAGGTGGCAGCAGGGCTTCTTCTGTAAAGAACAGAGAGTGGAAATGCACTGTTCGAACTGTGAGCTTTCTTCAGTCACTGTTACATCTAACATCAATAACTCTGCTCCTGTAGCTGTGGCTGCCACTATGGCTCTAAGTAAACCATAATTTTGAGTAACTTTTGCCTGCATCCATGGGAATTTCATCTGAATGCAACCCGAAAGAGGCAAGCCCAGGGCAATGTGAAATGATATATCTGCACGCCAGCTAGTTTAAGATTACGAGTTTGGACACTGAAATGTCTATTTCTTTTCCTTTCCACTGGCAGTGGAGCTTTATTATCTCTTAGCTGGAGTTGAGTCTAAGCGATTTTTAGTCATTTGGATTTATTTTTAAGACCAGCTGGTAGCAGGGTCAGCACGAGAGCAGATTAGTCACCATATATAATCCTTTATGTACTCAGGGAGGGCACATATTTGTATATATCTATCTACATATGAGGACTCACTGTGCAGAACAGGAAGTTAAAGCAGAAGCGAGAAAAGAGATAATGAGAAACAAATAATACTGAGGAAGTAGTACTGGTTTTACTTCACTATATGTTGGACCATGTTTCCTGGTAAGTTATCCTGACTTTATTTACATACAAGTGTTCGTTTGAAAGCAAAAGATACCTAGAAACAGAGGGAGTTTCTTGATTTACTTTTTTAAATGTAATTCAACTCTATTACAGATTTTTGTTTTCATTCCAGGAACCAGGAACACTCTTGAGATTCAGCATTAGAAGGTACTAGGCTTGTCTGCTGGTGTTAGACTGGTACAATTTTTTCTGTATATTCAGAGCTCAGAATTTAATCTCTCACCTGTTTTCTTAGCTATGTTTCATAGATGTGTTAGAAGAAGAAGTATACAGAGGAATGTGTAGTTTTAGCATGGACACAGTTTTGCTGTTACTTAGTTCCACCTTGATTCCAATAATAAAAATATAAAAATGTAGTACAGTGTAATAATAGTTATATATTATGTAAGCACACTGTTGCTCAATACGTTGTCAGTAATCAAGCATTTCTGTATGTCAGGAGGTATTTGGATATTTGGGGCAAAATTGCCATATTAGGTTAAATGTAAAGAGTTGTTAGTTATCCAGGGCTTAGTTCACCAGTGCTTTCAATGATTAATGCGACTTCAAAAGCAGGACTATTTGTGCAGTGAATGTTGCTCAATATGAGTAAGGGCTACTGAACCAGACCCTAAAAAAACCTAATTAAAACCTGTAGTTGGGTGAATAAGTATTATTCATCATGACATGTGCTTGCTGAATAAAAGTATCTCCAGGGCTGACGTTACGTGATCCCAGGGGCGAGCAAAAGCCTAGTGAAATCAAATAGTTAATTGAAGTTTTGTAGGACTGGAGATGAAATGTAAGGGTAGGTATGATGTTCTCGTTCCTCGTCAGTTTTTTCTACACATAGTTTATAAATCCAAAACCAGGATTTCTCAGTCCAATGTAGGGCTTTGCCAGTTTGGAAGTTAGCTTCTTTCTGAAGCTAGTATGAAAATGTCAGTTATTTTAAAGGAATTTTACTGAATAACTGTGTTTTTTTTTCCAATATATTTCAGGGAGAGGCCTTGACTTTGCAAAAAAACATTTGTAATGATTCTGGGAAAATGTGTAAATATCAAATCCCAAATGTATTCCGATTTCAAAGCGTAAAAAATCTTTTTAATCAGTAACTGATTTTTAAAAGTGTATTTTTTAACAAAAAAATCAGTTTCCATTTTTCCCCTCAGAAGCTGAACATTTCTGTGAAGATCAGAAGTGCATTTGAGTGTTTCACGTTGTGATTTTGTATGTGATTTTTTTGTGGAAAAAAAATTCTCTTCCATGATTTGGAATTGATAACAGCTTGTGACAGATAAGTTACTGTATTTTTTGTCTCATCTTCATAATAGTTCTGGTTAAATAAGTTGTCCAAAATAATTGTAAATCACAATAATAATAAAAAAAAGTAGCTTAGCCCATTTGTTGTTTTTCTCTTCTACTGTGCTGAGGAAGAAAGCAGTCTGGTGTAAAATTTGGGATATTAAAGATGTTTATTGGAAATATCTGAATGGTGTTTAATTAGAGCTGTGGATAAGCTTCAGTCTCACAATCACATCTCCAACTTTTTATGAAGTTTGGGTTCATAACTGAGTGTAGCAGTTTGAGCATTTATATGTCAGTCAGAGTCCCTGGATCTGTATGCTGGGAAAACCAGGATCTAAAACATTACCTCTTATTTTCGCTTTCTTATTATCTCAGCAGGTTAACAATGTCAGAACAAAACAGAGCAAAACTGGAAGATGCAAATATCCTATGAAATGCTGTTTGTTTCTGCATGTTTGACTTGTTCTTAGCTGTCGTAGAAAACATCAGATTAATGAGACATAAATAAGAGATCAGTGCCGTTCTGAGGAAGTGAATTTGCTGGGGGTGCGAAGTTAAATTATATTTTTGTTCCTTGTAAGATGAGACTTGTTAGAAACAGTGGGATTGTACCTTGTTGGTGTCATTCTGGGTGTTGCTAAGCAACATGAAGTGGTTTAAATGGAGATACAGAAGAAGATCGTGGAGGAATAAAAAAACGAGACGTGGAAAAGGCATAAAAGGGAGTAAATGTGCCAGCACATCCTGCAAAGAAGTTGCAAAGTATCAACTGGGAAAAAGACAGCATTTTAAGATCATAGAGAAAAAAGAAAACTGATACAAGGTGAATTAGGAACTTGATTACGTACTTCATATTCAGTCTTTCCATATTCAAACTTTTCAGTTCTTTGCTTGAACAACTGATAGCAGTTTTGGCCCCAAATGGCACAACTAGTGGCAAAAGAGAATAAAAGCCTGGAAAGAAATGTGAGGCTTAAGAAAAATTACGAAATGACACCGCCATACCATTAATAAAAAGAGAGTTCACTCTATGTGTTGCTGGCAGCTAAGCAACGAAATAGCAGGGCACTTTCATGCATATGTGATCTGTTCTACCCGAGGGAACTGGTGACGGCACCAAGCCTGCCAGAGTCCAAGAAGTGTTTGGGCAATGCTCTCAGAGACGTGGTGTGTTTTTTGGGGTTGTCCTGTGCAGGGCCAGGAGCTGGACTCGGTGGTTCTCCTGGGTCCCTTCTGCCTCAGGACGTTCTGTGATTCTATGGTTCTGATTCTACTCTAATTTTGCTTCATATGTTCTCTGAGGTTGTAAGGAAAGCACGCTAAAATATCATTTTTATGGAATGGGTATGGTTCTTCCATCACATCTTGCATTGATCCATACCAAAAATATGTTTCTCATTGTCCAACACAAGAATGTTCATTGTAACTGTATTAAAGCTTCCCACCAGAACTGAAGCAGTGCTGGTGTGACTGCATGTCCCAGGCTGGGTCAGGTCACTGCTGTGGACAAAACTACGTGCTGGAATGCTGTGGATGGCACTTTGATCTATATTGCCAATATTTTCTCACTCAAGCACTTTAACGATTACCTACAGAATCTTCACTTTTTTTGTGCCTGTCTTCATTGTTTCCAAAGTTTCACTCCATTTGTCTTCTGTCACTGAAAATTAATCATTCTTAAGATTTGTTCTTTCTCACTTGGTATCTCCCTCTTCACTTCTCTCTTTCCATAGCATGTATTTATCTTGACATTTTCTGCCTTCAGATTTCCCACCTGTCTTTCCCAAGTGTGTCTTTTATTATCAAGCCCTAAAAAAGTACTTCAGGAAACTGTGCTGTCAGTTTTTTCTGCTTTTCCACTCTGCTTCCCACCCATTCAGACTGTACCTCTCATGCCTTTGGTCTGTGACACTTCTAGAGATGAACAGGAAACCTTGTGCTGAGGGGTAAAACCAGAGTGCAACCAGTCTTGTCATCACAGGACTTTCTCCATACATCTCCCCAGACACTGAGCAAGGGTCCTAAGTTATTTTGTCTTCTGGGAGAGGAAAAGTAGACTCATTTGAAGAGTTCCTTCCTCCTTAATTTCTTGAAGTCCTGTCTCTGAATCACCCTCTACTCATGCACCTGCCCAAAACCCTATCTTGTGCATCATGGGAGCCCTCACATGTCGGTTTTCCCACGTATCCTCAATTGGAATGTTAGGATGCGTCTCATCCTGCCTTCTGCTCTTCTGTAGGTGTCTCACAGCCAGAGTGGAAATGATCTCACTTAGGAGTGGATCAGCATTTAAAGTTACACTCGGCTCAGGTATGCAACCACAGGGCCAAAACCCGTTACTTTTCAATTAAATCTTGGATTCTACAGAGAGTGAACGCTGTTGCCCTGGATGATGGCCCATGGGAAAGTTGTGAGCAACGGATCTGACAGATTTTTCAAGTGTTGGTCTAGTAGCCTTCTGGCTTTACTAGTAAATGGCTGAGTGGCCAGGCTAACTCCCCACAGCCCTCCTTTTATAAGATGATAAATGTGTACAGCTCGGACTGGGGCTTGTGAGGTTCAGGCCTTATGAAAACTTGTCTGTGTCCCTCTAGCTGTGAACAAAATAATATTTATACTTTTCGTACTGGTAGTGAAAGGATTAATGAAGTAAATCCCATATGGCATTTTGAGCGTGTGAAGCACAATAAAAATGCAAAGCAGGAACATGATTTTATTCCTTCTGTGTTCATTTTTGCACTGAAGGGTGTGTATAGAGCCTTGTGTTGTTAAATTAAGATATTCTGCACAATTTTGACCACAATTTAGCCAGGCAATAGCTGTACCCTGGAAATGTTTTTCCCATTGATAGGTGTTACTGTGAGCAGACATATTAAAACAAATCATTACTAAGTGATGAATGTTACTGGAAGAGATTCTAATTAATCCAAATGAATATGAAAGAATCCCCCAAAGTGTAAGAAATATTTTTTAAGAGGTGAATATATGAAAGTTTTGGTGTGGAAGTAGCTGGTGGAAATTTAATCATGGGGCTATTTCATTTCTTTTCTTGCACTTTGTGTTTCATCACATTTTCTCTGGAGAATATGAGCTGTGCCTAATTATGCCAGAAATGTAGTTGCTCCTAAATGGAAACTGGAAAGTACTTTCTTCAGGCAATACTTAGTATGAATTCTTGAAATTTTTTTCATTTCCTCCACGACATGTAAAGCACTTAATGATGCAGGGTCACATCGTTTTCTTAACACAGAGAAACCCACTTTTGGGGCACGATGTTTATATGCAACATCTCGTCCAGTCCCTAAGATGAGCGTTTCCCATGGCACCTCAGTTCCCGCGATCTATTCGTAGGCTCGCTTAGGGGCTGAGAGCATGAAGACCGATGTCTTATCCCTCTGTACTCCACCCCAGGCACACACGACCTTTCCTTCTTTCCTGGAAACACAATTATGGTGGATATTACCGTGAATAACTTTACAGCAAGCCCATGCAAGCAGCAGTTTCTCACAAAAACTAAAATAGCCGCACTGGTAGCTCTTCATGGAGAGGACCACCGCCAGCAGACCTCTCTTGCTCAGTTGGTTGCATTCCATGCCTGTGGAGTGCTCCACAGCTCCATGGCTGTGGACCTTCCTTATAGGTCCATGTGGGGCAGCTAAGGAAAACCATATCCACCATTTTGGAAATGAAATGAGGCTTGGCCTAAAAGTAATTTTGAGCAGAAAAGATTTTTAGCTAGGCTGTCCAGGAGTGTCTGTGCATTATGTGAGCCATGTACAGAAGTCTTTATCCTATACTCAGAGTTTTGCAGGCTTTTTTGGCTTGCTTTATTATTTTTTTTCAGAGTTTGACTTTTTTATTTTTTTCAGAATTGACTGGGTTTTTTTTTTTAGAATTTGTAGGTACTACCTGGGAATACTTCTTTGCCCTGCACATAAAATGTAATTTCCTAGGCTTTGCTCTAGCTATCCTAATGTTAGAGTGGATTGCCTGTGACAAAACCCATCCTCCAAAATGTCACTTACTTATCTCCATTTTTGAAACAGAGACTCCTATCTTCTCCCCATGAGATTCCCATTGTAAAACTTAAAGACATCAGCCCATGCTGGGTTAAGACAGAAGAAGACAACTCTTACTTTCCTCCGACAGCTGGAATTTTTCATGCCTGTGACAATTCTGAGTTCCCTGAATGCAGCCAGTGAGATTGATAATGGTGATGCCTAATGCTAACTGAAGTGCCGTGGGTGGAACGGGTCAGAGAGATTTACTCTCCTCCCACACACGATGTGCAGAAAGAAAACAACATTGGCTAATCTGTTTTCCTACATGTGCAGAGCACAGTGAAGCAGAAATCAGAGACTTTACCCGCGTAAGAAAAACAAATCCCCCTGAAGCACAGACGCTGAATGATCCAGTTCTTCAAAAACAAAACAGAAGCCTTTTGCTGTGCATGTAACTCCTGCCGACTGCCATGAGAACAGCCCCCTTTAACTGCATGATTAGAAAGTCTTTTAACATAGTGACAGGAATAGGACCACTTTTCGAACATTTCCCAATTAATTTCATCAAACTGCCTGTGATTCATCTGATAACTGCACTATCTATAATATCTTTGTGTCAATCAAGTGGTCTCTATTGCTATGTTTTTTGTTAAATATAAAAAGATAATGCGAAATCTGTGAGGATGAATAGTGTTAATGACATTCCTGACCAAAAACTGCTTAAAATCACAGTTAAAGCCTTCTAACAAGGATATTCAGAGGGCTCATAAGATGGAAAACACCAAAGAGTTAACACATTTCTGTAATATATTTAAAATACCAGAATCCTCAGTGTTGAGGACTACAGGTTGACTGGAGCAACAGAAAGCATTCACAGCAAGTTCTCAAGCATGTGTTGTCTGCTATTGCTTGGCAAATAATCATTGTGCTTAGCGGCTTCCTAATATCTTCCAATCCCACATTCACAGTAAAACCAGTTACTCATGACAATGCTCATAAAATATTTTAAAACTACTACTCTGTATCAACCTATAAGACTGTCTTGAATATTAGGGTTTAGAAGGTACGAAATGTTCTTTCACTTTGGCCATCTTCATTTTCTTGCCTTTGTTTCCTACAGCCACTGTACTGTCTAGTTTTACTCAGCATGTTTATAGCTGTGGTTATTCAGGAAGCAGTGGAATATGTGAGCAATTCAGCAAAAACTTTCTTCAAGCAATACTAGGCTTGGAGTTAACACAGGAACAGAGTGTGCTGGATGTGTCCTTACGCTGCACATTGTAAAGAGTGGAGTGTGACTTCAGAGAAAGATGAAACCAATGTTTGCTGCAATGATTTTAAGAAATTGATCTTTATTTGCCAGTTCAAAGCACTGAGCAGTCAGTCTGGGTAAAGCATAAGGAAAGGAGGATGTATCAGCTCCTCTGTTTTGAATTTGAGGGGTTTAACTTTCCACATTACCATAGGTTTTTATGTTATTTCAGACAACTGAAATGTAGGGGTTTGAGTTACTTCCAAGAAAGTATAGGATATATATATATAGATGATATAGATATATATACACGCACTGAAAAAATAGATCCCATGAGAACATTACTGATGGAAAGTACCACACAGCAGCCCATGCCTTGTATTGACTCACCCCACGTGTTGCAGTATGTGCCAGTTAACCACACTGAACTGACATGTCTGAGCCTTCTCCTGGGTCAGCAGGTGGGTGGAATTTCCGAGAGAGGGCAGGCCAAGGGCTGGGGGCAGCAGTCACCATCGCTGCTGCAGGGTCATCCCTGTGCCACCTCTGAGGCATGACCCTGCATGTGTCCGTGAGCTGTGGGCATGTAGAGCAGATAGCTGGGACAGGTCTGAGGAGGTGCTTTCCTGGTGTGGCTGCCTGGTGAGAGCTGCCACGCTGTGGTACCATGGCTTGTCGGTGTGAGTGCTGCTTCAGAGAAAGCAGCACAATCACCATGTGTTCAGGCTGGTCTAAAGAGGCACTTGCAGCTGCTCTGACTAACTCTAGTTTCCATAGAATCATAGAATTTAGGTTGGAAAAGACCATTAGATCCTCAAGTCCACCCATTAACCTTGCACCTGCCCATGTTCATCGCTAAACCATATCTGTGAGTGCCACACCTACACGTCTTTTAAATACCTCCAAGAACAGTGACTCAAGCACTTCCCTGGGCAGCCTGTTCCAATGCCTAACAACCCTTTCTGGGAAGAAATTTTAATTAACATTCAATCTAAACCTTCCCTGGTTGAGGCCATTTCCTCTTGTCCTGTTGCTTGTTACCTGGGAGAAGATGCAGACTCTTACTTGTCTACAACCTCCTTTCAGGGAGTTGAAGAGGGTGACAAGGCTTCCTCTGAGCCTCCTTTCCTCCAGGCTAAACAACCCCAGTTCCTGCAGCTGCCTCCCGTAAGACTTGTGCTCCAGACCCTTCCCCAGCTTCGTTGCTCTTCTCTGGACCCACTCCAGCACCTCAATGTCTTTCTTGCAGGGAGGGGCCCAAAACTAAACACAGGATTCAAGGTGTGGCCCCACCAGTGCTGAGTACAGGGGGGTGATCACTGTCCTAGTCCTGCCATGCTCAGTCATGCTGTCACGTTTTCGCTTTGTTAGGTACTTGTGGGAGCCAGAATTTTTAAAAAGCATTTCAATTGAGCAAGATTTTCTGCAGTTGTTTGCACCTTAAGGTGCTGTGCAAGTGGAATCCAAATGTCATGGCTGAAAGACATTTGTGTTTACGTTGCCTGTTTCAGTACTCCAGGTTTCTTGCATTTTCGAGGTTTCACACTTCCTTCCCTAAGTTATTTTTCCTTATTGGTGGTTTGGCTGCTAGACCCCACCGTGACTTTGATGGTTTCCTCTTTTCCCTGACCCACATATCAGAATATTCCATACACAATGCTTTTGAGTAAAAGTATATTCTTGTAACATATTTCATTGCATATCCTGAAATTTCTTTTCTCTGAGAGGCTTTTTGAAGATGGTGGCAAGATAAACCAACTACCACAGCTGTTCTCACAGAAGAATTCATTCCTGTCTCTAACTTTGTTAGGTGAGCATTGCTTGTGCCCAAAAGTCTGAGTGATTAGTGGTAACACGACTGGTATTTTAATTCAGGACTACATCTGGTTATAGTCTCTGTGCACAGATATTTATGCCTCGTGTCATTAATAACCAGTAATAGTGGCTAATAAGGTTACATTTATGTGTACATTATACTGAAAATGGCATTTAAAAAACAAGCTATGCCTTGTCTTAAAGGTCAAAGTTGTAATCAGACTACCTTCTGCATATTGAGAAATGGAAAAAAATTAATGTATGAGATGAAAAAGCATGTGTTTTATTAATAATTGGAGGTAGTATGAATGAAAGCTGGGCCTCTGTGAGGAACTACCCAGTAAACGAATGAGAACATGATTCACACACAGTTGACCTGTGAGAGGATGTAGGCAGTGTATGACTTTACTACAGGCTTTCCAAGTGCTAGCATGAGTACCCCTTTGTGTAAACTTCAGCAAGCCCATTCTGATGTGCTGCACACACAAGTCAACACCAGAGCCATGTCCCAGCAGCAAACCCAACCCGTGGCATCATGATGCTTCCTCACAGGAACCCCAGTGAGTTTTCAGCTGCACGCTTCCAGCTTACCACAGTGCAGCTTAAGAGGTGCAGTGCCATTGCTGCACTGCTCTGAAGGAGGTCTCTGACTACCTCACTTCTCCTCTTGCTCCAAATTGTCAGGGGTATTCTGAGCCCAACCTGTGAGTCCCAGGCAGTCGAGCTCCAGTTGGTCACCAGCCCCTGGTCTGTTCTTGGGAGGCTGCTGGGATGCCCTGACTTTGCTTAGCCTAGCTCTTGGCTGCTGTTATGCTCCAGATTCTTGCTGCTGGTCATTGCTTTAGTCTCCTGCTTTTTGGCTCTGCATGCTGCTTCTGTCTCTGAACACCTTAGCTGTGACCTGCTTCTCTGTTCTCAGCCACTTCACCCGATCTTGCTTGATCCCTGACTGCATCCTTCACCACCTCCTCTGTCCATCCCATGCTCCTGACCTGACTCTTGGGTTATGAGTTTTCCAGATGAGAGACTTAGAAAATGGAAGGACTTGCTCCTTTAGAGCAGATAGCTGTTCTCTTCTCTACCTCATCATGACTCAGGATTAATTTTGAATGTAAATAATTCACAAAGTTAAAAGTAGCAAACAAGAAGTTTAGGTAGCCACTGCAACTAAAATGAGTGATTTCTCTAAAGTACATCAGAGAAGAATGAGACTGTATATATGTTGCTTTCTCAAGGAAGACAGAGACTCACAAAAATACAGATATTCACAAGGCACATCTTTGTTTGCTCTACAGAGATGGGTATTTGCTTTAACAGCAGTGATTTATGATGTAATCACAGTCTAATGATGCCATCAAAGACTGGCCTGTGCAATGAGCAAAAGTGACTCATTGGCAAGTTAAATAGCAGAACAGGAATGAAAATGTGCATTCACCAGTTGTCCCATTAATGCACAGGGGCGTAAAGCACCATACCTCAGTATATGCAGGCCCAACAGACTTACCCAAATGAGTTTTATTACCTCAGTGTGTGTGTGCTTTAGCCTGCATACCAAATCCCTGTGCCGGCTTTTCCTCCCCCGGGAGCAGAGCTATGTCCTGTCGTGCTCTGCTGGCTGCTTCCCTCTCCACGCAGTCTGGCTGCCCACAGCAGCACCCACGTGGCTGGGTGCCATCCACCCCACAGCCCCTGTGTACCTAACCATGATCATCCTGTTCCCAAGACAGAAAGAACAGTTATGGCAATAACTGTGTCCAGAAAGTATCGCCTGTTTGTCTTTAAGGACCTGCTTTTTAACTGTCTATAGTGAATTAGGAAGGATAGATGTTGTCTATTACAGTGCCATTAGCCTGTTAGGAAAGATGTTAAAAATTGCCATAAATCATTTGTTATGTTGTCCCTTAGCCTCTAGAACAATTGCCACCAAACATTTATTTCTTTAATGAAATGTCCTTTCTTCTTTGGTTGGCTCTCTGTAACACAGCAAGAATTGAATCCTCTGTGTGATCAATAAATAACAAGGAATTATTCCCTTGTAACCACTCTGCTTCTAATGCTGCAGCCCCACTGGTTTCAGCATTGTTTCTCCCGATTTTCACTAGAGAAGTTGAGGTCAGGACCTTTTTGTTCTCTAGCAAGTAAGAGCAAGCTCTTCCAAATGTAAAACAAAGTGCCTCTGGCTGTCCTTAGCAACTGGTGAAATGTCAGGGGGCAAACTGGCCTGGCATCCTGGGGCTGGCCATGAAATCTGGAGGGGAGGAGGCTCCAGGTGGGGCTCCTGCAGCCAGCTATCCGTTATCCTCCCACTACAGCAGGTGGCTGACCAGGAGATCTCCGTCTACAGGCTGGGGAAGGATTGGTGGCAGTATGGAATTGTTCTGGGGTGCAGGCAAACCAAGTGACTCCCTACGGCTGAGCTATAAATTAGTCTCTGCAGCCTGCCAGGATAACCTGCCTGCTGACAGCTTATAAATAAGTCAGCTGCAGAGCAGGGTTAATATTTACCTACATGTCTCAGATGGGTGGCATTCTGAAGATGAAAAGTGTTACAGAAGTGCTAGAGTAAGTTATCATTAAGCCTCTACACTGGCATATTTACTCACCTCTGATAGCTTACAGAGGTGCTGAAATACAATTAAACCAGAAGAAATCTATAGCTTCCTGCTTCCTGATAACACCTCATCTTCCCATGTATTGATTTAACTCCTGTGCTGGTGGTGTAACGTATGTTTTCTGTGTTTTACAAGTCCGCTGTGCTGACCTGATTTCTGTGTACTGCTTATGGCTGTTTCTTTGCTCCTTTGGGTGGTATTTATTTATTTATTGTTTCTGATAAAATATATGGAAGCTTACCAGAGAAAGGCAGGGTGGCTTATCCATAGCTCAACATTCAGAGTGTTTCTGTAAGCAAAATGTGTAGTGGGATTAGACTTTCTGGCCAGTAAAAGTATCCTTTATTATACTTCATCAAGAGATCACTAAAACCAGCCTTTAGCCCTTTTGAGTTTGGTGGTTTAGAACAGAGATGGGCAAAGCACAGTTATCTCCATTTGCTCTGGATGGAGTTTCCACGTGATACAGCTGTTGCAATTTGCTTTTTTGTCTTTAAGGACAAGAACAATGTCCTTACACCCTGTACACAATGTACACCCTTTATTACTGTTTACCATTAGCCCTTATGAGTATCCCTGCGAATCCATTATAGGCACCATCAAATGAAAAGGAAAAAGGAGTGTGTGTGTGTGTGTGTGTGTGTGTGTGAGTTCACTACAAGGAGGACAGTTTTGCTGCTGGCCTTTCCCATGGGTAATACTGGAATAAAGAATTACATAAGATCTGGAATAGAACTCAGTATGTTGAAGGGAAGGTACTAATTTGAGAGTCATTTAATTTATTATCTTCTGACAACTTAAGCTGTAATTTTTTTTTTTTTATTATTATATAGAACCTGGTCATTGAACACTAATTCTCCACATCTCAAAAACCACGATGCTGCACAGACATCTGTGCTGTGCCTTCAGCTTAGAGTGCAAGAGAAAACCTGCCCTTCACCAAGGTAACGTTCCCTCTTCCTTTCTTCTCCTTGTCCTTCTGAAAGGATTCGTAGGAAGCATGACCCAGGGCCAATTCCCAGCACATGACAAGAGGAAACAGGGACATTTATATTCTGCATAAACACGTGGTTTTTCTAACATGGTCAGTGGCACTCATAGGGATGTGCTACAGCTGCTAAGTATGATCCTGGTCACAGCACTAATTGGATGCAGGAGTTCAGCCTGCTCCAGGGTTTGCTCTTTGCTTTTACAAATGAGAATAAGGGGGGTTAGCAGCCCCTGGCACCCCATCCCACATAAATGGTTCATTTGCAAACTTTAGTGTTTACGGCTGTGAGAGCAGGAGCCAGTTTGGAAGTGCTGGATCCAAGAAACAGGTTGCTTTGCTGTGGATGAAAAGCACGAGGTGTTGTGAAAGCACTATTTTAGATGTCTATTTTAGGATGAGATGATCAGTGCTCTGTAAGTGACTCTTTCTTTCCACTGTTACAGATGAAAACCTGGATGGAGTATTTACATGGTAGATGTCTATACTTGCTTAGATGAATCCTACCTTTAAAGCCAAATCTTAATGTCACCATGTGGAATTTAAACCCATTATTCTTTGTCCTTCTCACCACATCCTTTCCCCAACCAAACAGTCCCTTTCTCTGTCACTCTTCAGTGCTCTCTTTGCCTGAAAATCTACATTCTTCAATTTCTCCTTGCAGATCTTATTTTCTAGACTCTCAAATCTGTGTCATCAGAGATCTCTTGTGCAGGCTGGCCTTCCCGAGCCAGTCCATCCTGGGGTGCAACATGCTCTGTAGGCTTCCTGCAGAGCTGCACTCAGCTTGGTGCAACAGATGATCCTGCCACTGTACCTACCTCATAGCCACTGCTGATTTTGGAACATCCAGGCAAATCCCTTAACCTTGGCTGCTGCAGGCTTCCTCTCTCTCTCTCTCTCTACATGCCATTTAATCAAATTATATGAAGAATGGGATAGGAACAGAGTATAGCAGGAATTATATCCTGTGAAGAATAAATCGCCTCCTATAAGCTCTGGATGGAATTCAGAAGCACATTCCATGGAGATACGTCTTTTAGAAATGAGAGGAAATTCATCATCAAACACGTAAAGATGCAGAATATTCTGTTTTCTCAGCATTTAACTTCTGTTAGATGAACCCCATCTTGAAAGTCCAGATCATATCTCTGCTGTTCTAAAATAGCCTACGGCAAGGCACTTGAAGAAAATAATTGATTTGGCAGGTCCATTTTCATGCTGTACTCAGTTCTAGCATTTCCTGAAGGGTCTTCAACTAATAGTATCTCAAATTTATACTGATTACTTAAAAGGAAAGGACCTGGGAACAATGGATGCCCTATTTGTGTGAAGTCCCACAAACATCTAATTACTGGACTGGGCGTTTCCAGAGACCTATTGTTTGACCCAGGAAGACACTGAGAAGTCATTCTTTCCTCTAAAACTTCACTGGTAGAGGCAGGAGCCTTGCTTGAACCTCGGAAACAGCACATATAACACCTTTGTTAAACTAGTTTCCATGGTAACAATTTCATGTCACTGAACATCATTAAAGACAATAAGAAATATGAACTATTCAGTTTGCTTGTGTTTAGAGTTCTATTGACCTCCCTTTCTGAATAACTGTTCTCCTGGAAGAAAAGACTCAGGGCAAAACAAGGGATGCTGGAGGTGTAGTTGCTTTGCTGTCACATTATTATCAAGCCTTTCCTTTGATTTTTCAGCTTGGGATTTCAGAAAAAAACACTGTAAATATGAGTAGACATGGAAACGTGGCACAGATATTTCTGTCTCTAACACAAAAATAAAGCAACTAAAGATGACTGCAGTTAAATGTCTTGTCCAGAGGGGAGTAAAGGCAAAGCATGAGGAGGCTGAGCAAGAAACTACGTGCTGTGATGACTTGACTCCCCCATTTAGCCTTCTTGCCAGAACATGATGGTTCCACTTCATGTTAAAGCTACATAAACCACTGTCAGGCTCCTTTGCCACCTGCCCCTCTGGCACAACTTTAAAAATGAAAACCCTGGCAAATCTCAACATATGTGAGCAGCTTAACTCTTCTTACAAGAAGCTCTAGCAATAAAATGGAGAGAGATGCACTAGTAGGAAAATTCAGCAGTTATCTGTCATTTTCTCTGTGCACTGGGTGGGTTTTTTAGCTTGCATAATTAACATTTGTTTTCTTACCCAATGATTTTTTGTGTACTCTTCTCTCATGGGCAGCATTTGTCACTCCTTCTGCTAGGGCAGGATTGCAGCCCCAGCAATGGGAACAGATCATGTTTTGGCTCTGGCTCTGAACTCACAGTGGCTTCTACATAAGGCTTTTCCAGCAGCCTGAAGGTCTCGTGTGGCACATCACCTGAAGGGACTTGCACAGCACTGGGGAAAGACCCTTGAAAACTACTGCTGAGAAAAGCAATCATTAAGAAGGATTTGTGAATGCTTTCTCCTCTACGTGACAGCCATAGCAAGCTGGGAAGGGTCTTTTAAAGTGGGAGTACAACTGGTGAAAAAAAAGTCTGTACATTTTTTGTGTCAGAACCAAGCCCACAGATTCAGTTATTTCACATTTTTATATTTGCAGATATGATGCTGGCAGCCCATGTTACTCCAGTGTGTTAGATTGGGGTGTGAACTGTATCCAGAAGGGGCAGACTGTAGATTTCAGAAGACAAATGGTTCACCAGCTGAGACATGCCTTCAGGATGCTGCCATCCTATGGCAAATATCTAATTGGCTGCTATCACCAGCAGGATGCCTGAACAGAAATCAGAAAGGATACGTGTTTCAGTTTTTCCTGGTGGAAAGCTGTTTGAGGGGGGATGAAATAATGCACTGTGTTACTACAAGGATTATAATGCAATAAAGAAATATCCTTTTTGGACTGACCCTAAAATCAAGGATTGTTTTCCACACCAAAAGAAAAGGAAAAGAAACTGGGTTTCAGATAAAGTGAAAGAATTTATAAAGCTTTCACAGAGGCCTTCAGCAGCTTCTGCTACAACCTGAGCAGCAGGAGGTGGAACAGAGCTGCGAGGCAGCAAGAGGAAAGGTGACATTCCTGTCTCTTTAAAAAGTTCCAAAATTATTCATATTCAGGTACAGTATTACACTCTTTGTTCTGGATACTGAAGACTGACGGCGTCACGATAATTCTTCCCCCTTCCCAGAGAAGCCTAGCATTTTGGGGCATACACCCTAGGGATGGGAGGACAAAGTTGGACTCCCTCATCTCTGATTTGAATGCTGTGTCTCCAAAATTCACTTCCTTAAATATACACGAAAATACTTGACATTACACTAAGCCAGCAACTCCCTAACCTGGTGGTGACAGGCTCGGTGGGTGAAGGGCAGGTGGGTTCCAGCTCACGGAGTAGTAAGATGTGGATTTTCCCACAGCACTGCCAAATGTAGTGAAGGATTTGCCATCACCAAGTGTTTTCCTCTGTTTCCTTTAGCTTTACAATGCTGCAGCAGAATGAAACACCAAAATCTCAAAGTAAAATGATCTGACATTTTCAAAATATTTTTTTCTGCCTGAATTATTCACAACATTGAACATGAAACTTCAATAAGCATAGAGGCTCCTAAACTGTCTCTCACTGACAAAAAAAATTATTTGCTACAAAAATCAATTTAGGTACCCACTAGGATTGAATGAGGTGTGAAAAGTTCCTTACATTAGCATTCTGATTTGTAATTTTTCAGGAAAAAAACCCTAAAAATAATTTAGCATTTTGACTTAATTTTTTAAAATAACACTCTGCCTGCTGGAATGAAAGGAAATCCAGAGACTTTGAAATGAGGGAAACCTCAACCACAACCCCACTTCCAGCTTTTTTAGCTGAGCCCTGAGTATTTTCCCAATCCCAGGGCAAGAAGTTCCCCAGGTTATTGAACTGTTTTGGTCCGGGCTGTGTCTACCTGATGGAGCTGAGCAGAGCTGCTTCCAGCAGAGATCTAGGGGTCCTGGCTTTGAGACAGGCTCCTTTACAAGCTGCAGTGCTGCTTGCCCAGAAAGTGGCTGGCTGAGCTGACAGAAACCCAGGATGAAATAACATGCATAAAACTTGAGATTTCAATTATCAAAACATTTTTCATCTGACTTTTTTCCAATGACCTTTTAAAATGAATTCAGCCTTCTTGGCACATTTATTATCAGTGAGAAAAACAGCCTTTACCTTTGAGCCTACACATCATATTTTCCTTCAATTTTTTTGCTTTCTCTGCTTCACTCTCTCTTTCAAACCTTAGCAACCCTCCTATCTTTTTCCTCCTCTCGCAGCAAATCCCAAATCTGAGCAAAAATATGCCTCATTCTGTTAGTACAACATGGGACCTTACCATTTACATGGGCATGAACTATGGTATCATCTGACACTGGCACTCATTTCAGATGAAAAAGTGATGCAAAGGAGGAGGGGGTGGGCATTGCTATTTCAAATGATGTACTTTACACCAGATGCCTCTTTTTTCTTTTTGAAAACTCAGTGTCCTTTCTTAGTCCTAAAAAAAATTTTGTCCAAACCTCCTTTCTACTTTGAGGAAATTAAAAGCCACGATTAAGGCTTGTATCTATCAACAACTCAAATCATTCTTTAATGAAGAGAACCAGAATCTTGTCTCTTTGTTTTCACACAGACTTCAGTTCAAAGGAACTTGCTTGAGGATAGCATTTAATTGACCTCAGTGACGGAGCACTTGCAGGATGCCTCTTGCCTAGCAACAACCACCAGGTAGGAAAGCTTTAATATCTGCTGGGATTTAGACACCAGGGAATGCTGTTGCACAGCTGTGATGGTTTCTGAGCAGCCCAAAAGCGAGCCAGGCTGGCTCCCCTAAAACAACCTTAGACCAGGGAGGCTGGCTCATAGGTTCTGAGCCGAGCATCAGGAGGTTGCACCTGGATCTATGGGCATGCCAAACCCTGCTCTGTCCTGCAAGCTGCAAGGGTTCACACAAGCATAAAGCAGTTCTCCTTCACCACTGTGAGCCACTGCTGGAGCTCCCAGGCTCTCTGAGCCATGTGGGTCAGGTGTGGTGGCTTTCAGCTTTGCATGTGCAGCTTGGAGGTCAGGCTGGCTACTCCACGCAAATGGCTTGCAGAGAATTACGTGGAAACTTGAAATTTCAGGTGGTAACCAGAACTGTACCTTTTTGGTAAAGAGGCAACTGCTACCTGGCCAGGGTTCATTTTATGCAATAAAGCACGATAAGTGACAGACCTAGGAAGAACACAGAAAAAAGGAGATAGCACTCAAGTTTCAATTATTTTGACAAGGAACTTTTTTCTGCATCATGAGTTCCTAGAAAAGAAGAGAATTTCCAAAGCCAGCTAACAGACAGGGTCTTCCTCCTACTAAGCACATGTTGGGGTTCAAGTCCTTTGTCTTTTAAATATAAGACACTTTGGGAAATGAAGCTGACAAAGAGAATTTAAGAGAACAATTAATATTTCCCTTATCCTCATTCCAGGCACAGTTTTTTGGGGGAGATATGCAAAGAATTGTGCTGAAAAAAGTCTTTGTGTGCTAATAATGAAGCATTTCCTACATTTGTCTTACTGCTTTCAGAAGTGCCCTTTGGCTAATATTCAGGAATCTTTTATTACTCACTTTTTGACTGCTAAGGAATTTTATATTACATATATATTTATTTATGTGCTTGTGTTTTTATGTGTGTATAGCTCATACACCATTCTGATGGACTTTGCAGTCTCGTCCCCTTTCCACACTTTCTTCCCCCAGATCCATTGCTTTTCTTGGCGTAAATCCTCGAGCCAGCCATGATACCTAACACCATAACTAGAGACAAGAAAAAAACCTGATAGTTACTGTTGTACTCCTGGTCCTCCTCTCTTTTCTTCCTTCTCCTGTGCATCAGCATCCACAAGCACACATGGGGATGCCACATGAGAGGTGAATACAGTCAAGCCTTGCCAGCTGCTGCTGAGAGAGAGAAGGGCAAGCAGATCTACAGCCACAAGGGTTGAAATGATCTCTTGGGCTGGGATAAATAGGGTAAAAGTGGATTGTTTGGACGAAGAGAAATAAAACCTTCGAGTTCCCCCCCAAGTGCTGAAGTAGCACATTTGGACCGCATCATATCTGGTGGTCTGCACTCGTTTGGTCGATGTCCTCTGGTGGAGCCATGCTCTGGTGTTGGTAACAAAGGGAGAAGGCAGAGACAGCTGTTCACATCTTACTCTCCAGAGTGCAGGAAAAGTATCCCACCTTAGGCTTTTCTTTCCCATGCTTTTGTCCGAGAATATATCCCTCTGGGCATTTGTATCCTTACCTGACAGAGCTAAGGGTACGCTCTGAGAGTCAGCTCCAAGATGGAAGATGGAGAGCTGAAATCAGCATGGAGCTGAGTCCAGTGCAGAAGCCCCATCCTACTAGGGGCTTTAGCTTGTGCAGGTCCAACACTGGATGTATTATTTCAGCCTGGCTCAAAGCACTACCAGGACAAGCTGAAAAAAAAACCCATGTTGTCTTATCACTGGTTTTTTAGTCTAAGCCTTTTATAGAAACACCGATTTCAGACATGTCTGGGTAACATCTGGAGTACCTGGCCATGAGATTTCGAGGGAAATTATATTTTCCTGAAAGTGTGCTCCTTTTGGCTTTATTTTGAGGCAAAATGGAGGAGTGGACCTTGTTCTCTGCTGACTGAGATGGTGTTTGCAGCAACATTATGGACAGCAGTTGAGTTAGTCTCCATTTATAACATCTGAGAGTTGAATCTGGCCTGTAGTCGGGCCAGTAAGTCTCATGGGATCTTATGTACACTGTTTTGAAAACCTATTTTTTAAGGAAAACAAAGGCAGTTCCCTTAATTTGAAGTGCGTAATGTTTGCAGTAATCCAGCTATACAAAACCAAATGCCCCCTAAGTAAAACTCCATTAGATAGCAAACAAGAACATTTTTCCTGGTGCCTTGCTTCTCTGCAAGAAGGACCAGCCCTATTTTCTTCAGGAGAAGGCACAGAGACTCCAGTGCACGTATACCTCACCAAGAAGGGATGGCTGAAAGGAAGGCTGGACTTGAGTTTGAGCAGATCCATACCCTCCTCTCATGCAGGCTGCCTGGTTGAACTTGAGCATCGCTTTGCTTCTCTTCCCGTCTGTCAGATGGGATTATTGCTCCACTCAGGCACAACAGGGAGGGGGGCCAGGCAAGAGCCTGTAGGAAGATGAAGGATTTCTGATCTTGCAGCTCCTGACATCTGTACTGGTAACAAAAAGGCCACTGGTATAGGTGGCTTTATGACGAGGAAACTGCACAGAGACCTGAAACAAACCGAGACCACTGGCTTCTTTGTCTCAACGAAAGCAGTTGAACAAACAGCAAAGTCTTTTTATTACCAAGAGTTTTGATCTGTGAATTGGAATCCTGGTTCTCTTAGGGGTTAGGGTTATCCCATTAGTGTTTATGCTGCTCCCCAATAATACCTTCCCTTGTCTTTCGCTCGTCTCCTTTCTTCCCCTTCCCCCTCAATTCCCTACTTCTATTTCACTGTTCCTGCTTTTATTTTCTTCCATCCGTCACTTCTCAGAATTTTTTCAAAGCCAGGCTAACTGTTAAATCACAGCCTTCTTTCACAAACTGTGACTCCTGATCTGTGCTTATATTTTAACCCAAATGTACTTTTCCCATCCCATCTCTCAGTGGCTGAAATAAGCAGAATGCCTGAACATACAGAGGAGCACATTTCTGTTGCATAAGGAAGGGAGATTAAGAAAAATCCATAGCTCTGAGGCTCCCAGGGGTAGTGGGAGCTGGTACCACTCCTTTTCCCCAGTTTTGCAGGTACCAATCTGCAGTTTTCTAATCCAGTAACTGGGTTTACACTGATGTGACAGTGTCTATTTTCACACTGTAATCAACATCCACCTCCTGGCTGTATTTTAAATTGGATTAGGGTGTGAGTTTCCTTCTCATTTTACAATCAACATGAGCAAATGCTTTGTTTATCAAAGCAATCTGAGTGATGCATAATGGAAAGCATTAGATCTATCTGGAATAATTATAACCCTGGAGTAGGTGGGTTACAATAATGGGAAATCTATTCTGCTAAAAGCTTCCTTCAGGATCACTATCTAGAGACCTGCTAACCCTGCAATTTTTTCCGCAGCCCCAGCACCTTCTTCAAAAACAAAATAAAGACCATAGCTGCCTGCTTCTGAGTACGATCAGCCTGGCTTGCTGGTTCTCAGATGGATGCAGCTCCCCATGTGGATGCAACACTTCCCTCCCCAGATGATGAGAAAATGTAGACTGAGTGCTTTGAATGGAGGTTTCCCTACTAGTGCAAATCCTTCTTGTTTACAAACCTTGAGGGAAAGAGTGCCTCTGTGTTTGATAGCCTCCTTGACTTCTTTTTAACTAAACAGGAGAGTTTTATTTAAAAAATCAAATGTATGCTTCCATTACCAAAGAGTGAGAGCCTGATGTATGTGTATAAATCAATGGTATCCATTTGTACAAAGTAGGATATTTACAGTGATATTTTTATAAAATTGTTTTTAAAAAGTTGCTTGCTTTCTTCTCAAGGTTATTTGCTCATTTGATATACGGACAAGAAATATCTCTGGTATTTTGTGTGACCTTTTTCCTGACCTCAACAAATGATTCCCCTATAACAACTTTTATAATTTTTATAACATTTTTTATTCGTCTGACTAATATTGATATTTATATAATATCATGTCAACAGACTCAAGCTTCTTCACAAACTTGCTGCTGTGGCTGTTGTCATATGCACGGTAAAGCAGACCCACTCAGCCTAGGAGAGGACAGGGCTTGGTGGGAGCAGGGCAGGGACTGAGCCCTGGCTTTGTCTCCAGCTGGTTGGAGACTCTCCTGTGGGCTCAGCCCCTCTGGGTTACCATGGAGGTCACTCCTGGTCTGTCTCGGCTACAAGTGGACCGTTGAATTATTATCACAGAAACCTCCTTTAGTTTATCTACTGATAGCAGCATTAAGCCTCTCTCAGCAGAGCTTTGGCACTCACTCACAATTACAAATGCAAAAATAATGATGAGCCACAATGCAAAAAAAAAAAAGAAAAATAGCAGCAGGACACTCAGACTTGCAAAAGAGATGATGCCTTGCAAGGCTGTCCTGCTGATCTCCAAAGATTAATCCCAGGAGGGACCTCAGTTAAATTGGATACCCTTGGAAAGACAGTGCATGGTGAACAGCAGCTGGAGGAGGTGGAATCAGAAGGGAAATGCTTTATCAAGCGGATATTTGAGTGTGTTAGCAATTGAAGGGAAAACAAAGGCAGGGCAGGTGAGTAATATCTGTGGAAAAGCAAAAATCTGCAGAATGAAAGATAGGAAGGAAGCCAGGAGAGAGCTCTGTGCCAGTGGGGAAGGAGAAACTGGAGTCCGTGCAGGAGCTCAGCACCCTGCGGCCCTTGCTTCAAATCCTGGCTTGAACACGAAGTGCCTGCAAGCCACTGAGCGGGGATGGATCTGGGCAGTGGATTGCACTAACCATGGCAACCCACCAGCTGGAGCTGTAAGCATCGCTCCTCACACGTCTGCCTGCACCTCCTGGAGCACTGCTCCTCCGGTAGGACCTGCTCCAGCCTGTCCTCAAGCCTACTAATGCAAGTCAAAGAAATTAAAGCAATTTTGTGGCTGACAGTAACAAAGTCTCCCACCGCATCAGTAATACCCAAGGTTCACAAAGGCCGGTATATGGCATTGCTGTGATTTTGCAGAGATACTCCTCCGGAAAAGAGGTTTTCAGTGTGCAGAGGGAGGATTTTCCCCAACCACAGTACTTGTAGATTTCACACCAAAATAGTTTTTTGGTGGTGTAGTTTTGGAGTTATAGTATGTGATATCATATTTGTTGTATTATTATTGGATTGATGTTTATATTTGGGTTTATAATATTTTTTTCAGTAATATCAAGCACATCACTGATTTAAAATCACACTTCAAATTCTCACAAAACACAAGGGCTGATGGCAATAATTATGCTTCAGCTTTTAGGAAATCCTAACCCTTAGGTTCTGAGGCACAGCTACTGCAATGACATTCCCAGGAGCTTTGGGCCACGATGAGAAGGGGTTCTATTGAGAACTGATAGAACATGAAAAAGCAACTGTCTCTTGAAGACAGCAGAGACCCTGGGAAGGTAGGTATGATTCTGCCTCTCAGAAAAGCTGCATGCTGCTGCTAAAGAAATGATGATTTTTCTGAGCAAAGTAACCATCTACTGAAAGGAGCCAGGATCCCTCTGCCACTGAAGTCAAAAGAAAAGCTCGCATTAAAGCAGGTCATTGCGACGCAGTACCAGGAAAGTAATTTTTATTTCTCATTACTGCTGTGAACTGGATAAAGAAGCTTTTAAATGCCTATCAGAAGTATAAAAGAATGCTGTTTATCTGCTGGGAATGCATTAGAGAAAGGAAGATGTCAGAACCTGGAGGGAATAATGTCTTTTATACAGCAGTCTAAAGCAGAGGCCTGAATGCACCAGTTGCACTTGAAGGACTGGAAAAAGATGTACAAATAATCGAGTCACAAGTTCATATCCATTTGAATTTTAAATACATTTGCTGTAGATGTGCTGCCACACCTTCTATGCTCCTTTGCTTGCAAATATGGGGGAAATCACAGTTTCCAAGTTCAAATAAACTCAGAAGAGAATTTTCAAAGTTTGTATGCCCAACTGTTCAAACAAACAAGCATTGCATTCACGTTTATGAATATTTGTACTGGAAATGACTGCAGATGTATTCAACCAGCAAATAAAAATGACATAATTTGATTTATTTGACCAGCCACAAGAAAACAATGTGCATATTAATGAATGTGAATAATTACTTAAAATTAACATTCAATCTACAGAGCAGTAGGATCATTAAGCTGTAGCAAATAAACTTAACTAAGGAATAAATGCAAAAGAAATTTGTGATCCTCTGGCAGTTATTAAATAAGTGGGAGCAAAGACTGCATTAATTGTATAAATTATTCATTTTTAATTATTTGTTCAACTGTGGTAAGTATCGATAATAACTTTATGTCTCAGGGAGGGAAGAATGATGACAAAGAAACTTTGCTTATTCTCCTTAACAAGGGTAAAGTAAACAAAACTGGAGAACGAACTGAAAAATCTGGAGGTGTTTTTAAGTGTGTTGGGGACATCTTGTTGTTCATTGTTTTTTCTCCTGTCTGTCCTTGTGCACAGCACTAGTGACCCCTTTTAAGAGACATGCTTTTTGAAAACTTGACTGATTAAAATGTTGGTTGGAAGAAGAGTTACACAAAATAAAGCGAGCTTTGATCCATGTAAAGGTTAGATGACAAATGGCAAATGCACTCTCTAGACAAGGTGCACGTACATGTGGCTGCAAGTGAAGCTTGCAGCAGCCTGGTGAGCTGGTTTGATTCTCAGCAATGTGATAGCAGAAACATTGTGTGCTTTGGGGATCCACGAGCGTGCGGCAAAAATAAATCAAAATTCTTCTACTTCTCAGCATGTAACCTACAGCTTTTGATAGGTGCCAATACACAGTGGTGGTCCCCAAGCTCCTGAGACCTCCTTCATGAAGCAGGTGTTGAATGCAGAGAGCAGCAGGGATGGTTATCTTGGATGTGCCAGCACATCATCCTCCAGGTGTTTTCCCACCAGGACAGGCTTCATGACTTCTATGCCAGGCACTATTCTAAAGACAGGGCTGCAGATCTCCTCCTGGGGTTGTCTCTGGTATTTGCTTTGTGATACGGTTCGGTGAAATTTTCAGATAAGACAAACTTTTATCAAAAATCTTGATTCTGCTGCTTTAATTTGAGAGAGCATTACCTTGACTTACCTTGACGTACAACAGCACTGCCCTGTCTCCTCCCTTGTTCCCTGTCTCACATCTCCTCTAGAGCGTGTTGCCTTCTTGTTCCCTTTCTCACATCTCGAGAGCTTGTTTCCTTAAGCTTCTTGGCTCAGCAAACTGGGACACCTGAAAACTACATGGCATCAGCAACAGAAGGCAAAGAGCTTTCAGACTGCCAGAAATTTTGGAAAACCCTAGACAGAAAAACCACCCCCATTTTATTTCTAGTTTGTGCTCCAAAGCATACGAACAGCAGAGTTTCTTTGAAAAAAAAAGCTTTCCATATTTTTTTACCGACAATAAAATTTTGAGTTTATTGAATCAGTTAAATCAATTTGGCTAGAATGTACTCAAGGAATTCAGGATGAATTAAATAGCATAAAAAATTTCAGCACCAGGAGTATGATAGGCTTACAAAAAATCAAAAACCATTTTAGAGAGAGAAGCATTAGACAATCTTAACCAGACAGTGCCATTCCCAATCTATAAATGGTGAAAATTATATATTCCATTAAATGCCACATATGATATTATATGTACCTCCCATGGTACAGAGCTGTTTACCTGAATGATGATGATGATAACTTTCTTTCTGTCCAGTTATATTTTCATATATTCACTGGGGTCTTTTATTAAAGAAACACAATTCCTCTGTGCAAGGAATTGTGTTGGACCTTGGCAGATCCAGCATTATTTCATATTACCTGTATAAGGTGTCTGCAAAGGAACATATGGGGCACTGTGAACTTCTGGGCACTAATAAGTTTTTTCTATGTGTAGCTGTTGTCTATTGAGAAATGAGAAACTGGCTTTCCATTTCACATGGTTCCCCTCCAAAATGAGCTAACCATCACTTTATCTAAGTTACTGCTCTGCTGAAATAACCCGAGGGCCATTCAGCCTCCACACAGAGAATGTGGCGTTCAGCAGAGCAATCAGCTTGAATCTCCCCTACAGTCTCTGTTCGCTTCCAAGAAGCCTGCTGGCCTCACCGATATCCTGGGGACAGCGTGTAAGGAATCACGGCGGGATCGGGAGGTGCCGCTGGCAGCAGGAAGGATGCTGTAAGCTGCGCCATCTTGTGTAGCTCCAAAAAAAGCCACCTGACAGCACGAAGATATTCAAGAATGTTTCAGGAGGCAATTAGCATCCATGTACCAAATGCTCCAGCGTGGCTGAGCTTTAGGAAGACTCCTTAGGATTTTCAGCTGAGTTGGCATCCCAGCTCTAAACCCAGGGAGTTTTTCTACATTTGCTTCATAATGCTGGGAGGAGGGGTCAGCAAAGGTGAATCAATTCCCTGTTTGTCCCTACAAACCTGCACCAAAAGGCCTCTGTTTTGAATGTGTTGCAGAACCAAATGTGCACAATTTGAAGTCAAGAAAGTTTAAGCACCTAAGCAGGGGATAGGTATAAATACCATGCCAGGATCTGTCCGCTCTCTTCCATGAATGTGAATTCCCCTGACGTAAAAAGCTGACAGAGGGCTTGATGTTCCAGCAGGGGATAGATTTGTGCAGATATCTGCAGCAGTGACATTTGCGTCCAGCTGACTCTACCTGTGTAGAACAGCAGGAATATTTGACAGCACAAAGAAAGAGTCAAATGAAATCAAGCAAGGAAAATAATAGCATTTAAAGCATACACGAAAGGCTTATGCTATGCCTTGTTATGGAATTAAATTGAGATGTTCTGCACCTACTTTTCTCAAAGTGTTTCTCTGAGACGGAAGATGTGAATTCATGTTTTGCTAAATGTGGAGTGAGAGCAAACTGACCTTCACAATTGATTCGTGATACAGATGCAGTGTCCTAGAGAATATGCTCCCTCTCTCCTCCTGTTTTATATACAGCTTTGCTAGGAGGAAGAGATAGCAGGCTCAGTCTGTAGGGGCTCATTTGAGAGGGCTTGGTGCCGTCTGCTGAGCTTGAATGCACACGCAGGGATCAGGAAAGAAAAAGATGCTGTAAAAGATATTGAGCCTTTTAAGGCAGAAGGATCTTACATTGCCTGCTGTCACCAGCATGTTCTCCTTGTCCAATAAATTGGACATTTGTAAAGTAATTTTTCACCGAGTCTGTGCTTCTAAGGATGATGAGTATTTTCAGTGTAAAGGAGATGTTTTTTGAAGTGCAGTTCTGAAATCCTAGGGCGAAGATCTTTTTGCTGGAAACATTATCTGCTCTTGCAAAAATCAGCATATGTGCCAGGTAAATACATTCTGATTTGTAGATCCCATGGTATTTTTATAATGACTGTAGGCAATGTGTGGCAATTATCTTCTGAGAAATGCTGATTTTCTAGTACGTGCCTTTCACTTGAGTTGTGGTCTTTAATATATGAGCTTTGGGATCTGTGAATGTATCGTCTCTGCGGCAGAAGTACAGCAGCGTGCATTTTGAAGCTAGTACCCAAAAGAGCAGTGGATAAGCTGTAGGCACAAAAATAGAGCTAGACCTCATGCCAGGCCTGTATGTTACCAGGTTCCACAGAAAGTTTCTGCTGGCTTTGGTGACAACTGGAACTAACTGCAGACTTTGGTTAAAACAAAACTTTAACACTTCACGTTAGCCTGTTGGGCAGAATCTCACTTTTTTTTTGTTTTGGTTTTTTTGATACATTCTGTATAACTTAAAATAGCTTCAGCATATGCTCACTTCTTTCTCATTAAACATTTCCAGGAAAGTCTTAGCAGTTTTACACGTGGAATAAGAAGTTTAGCTTCAGTTTCCTGGACAACATGCTGCAATCGAACCTATAATAGCACCACTAAATCTCATTCAAGTCCACAATTGTCTTTAATCCCTGACCTAGTCCTTTTTCGTCTATGTCCAGCTGAGATGGCAAACATTTTGCCAGAATAGGACCAAGTATGAGTGACAAGAGAAAATCCTGGGATGCAAACCCCCTGCTTGGGAGCTTTATAAATCCATGATGGAAAGATTGTCAGTGCCAGGCACAAGCAGTGTCTTTGTGAATGGGATCATTTCAGTACGTAACACAACCCCTTTAAAGGCTGCAGTAGGCACCTGGTTCACTTTCATAACAAAGCCATAGACCTTTATGAAGGCATGGGAATGCTAAACCCTGTGCACAGCCCAAGGAGGAAACTTCAGTGGCTCAACTTCTTTTCACCTTTACCATGTTTTTATCAATACAGCTGATAGTTCAGGCACATCACTGACAGTTCCCATATATAAAGGACCCATTTCATATGTGCCATGGGGAAGTGCAGGTTTCCCTTTGGACTCCCTCACGTGACTCAGGCTGTCTCTGCTAAGTACACATGCAGGCATTTGTGCCATTTGGTAGTCGTATTCTATTCTGAAAGTTGTTTACCACACATACTATTTATAACTTTTGTTATCAGAGCTTGAACATCTGTACCAGAAATGTCTGAACAAAGTGACAGAGATCCATACAGTATGCAATAAATAACCAGAGCTTACACGATGAGGAATGTTCCTGCTGTTAAGCTGGTTTGTTAGGGTTTCACAGAGTGACAGATAAAGATGATGGAATACAAATTCTCCCTGACAAAAAACTGGGTTTCTTCCCAGCAGCTCAGAAATGCCTGAGTCTCAAGACTCTCTCTGTTGTCTCCTTTGCCTGTCTGTGTGATGTGTGATGAGTGCTCCCTTCCTATGCAAGCGAGTTACTGCTTTCAGGCCACAGTATCTCGTGTGGGAAGGCAATACATTTTTTTTGCTGAACCACCCCTGATCACCATTTGGGATCAGATGGATACAAACCAGCCAAACAGCCACTCAGGGCTGCTGGTATGTTTTTTCCTACCCCTGCATTTGGCATAGCACAAAGCAGAAGTGGGGAAGGCAGCCCCTCATGAAGTCCTGCTTGTTTCCCTTCCTGAGTAAATTCCCTTTCAACTGTGATCAAGAAGAAAACAGTAACTTTATACCAAGGATAAATGAAAACCTAGCGGGGGGGATGGCAATTCCTCTCCCGTTCTACTGTAACAGCACCACATTCTTCACACCCAGTTTCACAGGAAAATTACAAGCTATCTGTTTATTGAAGCGTGCTCGAGGATAAATCCTGCTCATCTTCTTTACGTGAATGAGTGATCTTTATTGCATGAGAAGTTTGGCCAGGGGCGGAGCTGGCTCGCAGTCCGAGACCCACCTCCCCCTGGCTCAGGGCGCAGCTTTTCGCATCCCTCTCCGCTGTGCCGCTCCATCCAGCCCCGCTTGTGACGTCTCAGGCAAAGGGCAAAAGATGACAGGATAAGACCTTGCGCATACAAGTTGCAGTCTTTGCAGAAGTCTGATTGTCTCATCGTTTTCACATCAAGGCTATGACGAGGAAAAAGCCCCATGGTAATTAATCGACGGGAGAGTAAGCAGTCAGCTCCGGGGCTGTTTGTTTTGTGGCGTAAAACCATTGAATAAGCAGTAACAAATGTTTCTGCACTCTCTGCGCAGACCTGCCAAGTCAATTCAGAGATATCGGAGAGAACATTTTAAATGTTTTGGCAAGGGAAGAAATTCTATAAGCTATTGAGGTGCTTTTGTGGGTGTATTTTCAGGTAACAAGCCTTGGCTCAAAGCCCTGCATTCAAGCATTGCTGAATATCACTCATATTCAAAAACTAATCAGAATCAGCATTCAAGTGCTGTAAGCACTATGTTTCCTACAATTCATTTAACCACCATGAATAACTTGGAAATAATTAAGCTTTTGACCAAAATTATGTGCTGCATAATTTCAGTCTATAGACTTGATTTGTTGAGTCCAAAATATTCCATGGATCATTATTACAGCTGGACGCATTTTTTTAAAAATTAATGATCAATAATTTATATATTATGACAGACCATGCAGAGTTGTATTGCTTATTTAGCATCGTGTCTATCTTTGATAAAAACTGTAATAGACTTTGATAAACACTGTAATAGAGTAGCTCCCAAGCACACTTCAACTCAGGAGACTTCTTCGGATCCTGTATGGATAGCAATGCAAATAATTCTATTTTATTGTGGAAAATTCTGTTTTATCCTGCAGAGATGGACTTAATCCTGTGTCCAGAGGATTGAGTGGACTAGATCCAGTGTCAGTACAACACTGATCATGCTGATAACATGATTATCTAAGTACATACCTACATTTATCAGAAGGGTCCTGACTCTAATGCACCTTGGCCTTTATGTTTGTTCCTCTCCCTTGTTCCTCCTGAGTCACTTGCTTCCCCCAAGAAGCGACTCACCAGACCTGGTCAGGGGTGCTGGGGCAGACTTAGCCTGTGGAACCACTTCAGTAGAAGAACTGCTTTGGCAGAAGAATTGCTTTAAGAAGTTATCAAGGGAATGAAATGTGCTCATATGGCTCACATTTTCACAAATACGTAAAAGACCATGTGGAGCTGTATGCCTGGCAGGCAATAAAAATCCCATCTCCTTCCTTCCATATTTGTTGAGATAGTCACGAAACTTCAACTCCTTCTTCTCCACACGGCTGCCACGCACAGCACAGAGGAGTTGCATCCCACAAGCGCTGTGACAGATGTGCTGTTGCTACAGCTGGATGTTCCTGCTAGGATGGAAGCAGAGGAAACAGTGCCTTTGGTTCTCTTGAACAGAGATGAGAAAACACAAAAAGCTCTCACATCTTTCCTTAATATTAACCTGCTCTGTCTTAATTAGTCTGCTAGTGATGCAACAACAGTACAAGGGGAATTGATCATTTTCATTAAGCATGGTAAGTAAAACTAACTCAAAGAATAAATATTACATATTTCAGTGCCTACCTCAGGACGTAGCACATTAATTATATTCCAATAAGCTCCAGATAGAGATAAAAATACACAAAAAATTTGCTAGGGTTGAAAAATGCATTATTTCCTGTGCTCTTGCAGGAGATGCTGTACTTTTTTACCATTTCCCTGCCATACTGAGCTGATCTTCCAGCCCAGGAAAGCAGATGCTGTGCATCATTGCTGTTCCCAACTGCAGCAGAATCAGGGAGCCAGCACACAGCAATTTCCCCAGTACTTCAGACCCCACTGATGTGTAGCTGCACTCACCCCTGTCTGGTGTGTACAGGCACCAGCAGCCTGGGTTCTGCTCCCTCTAACACATCCTCTTCTCCATTGTGGGCTTCTCCCACCTTTTGCTCATGCATTTCCAAGCTCTGTGGAGCAAGGCTCACTCTCAGAGCTGGCACAACTACATGGCTCAAGCTCTCCATGTTAAGTAAGGTCTTTAGGCATAACCATGGTATAAGGTCAAAAATCATCTGCTTGATCTGATCTTCGCAGAGGAGATTAAATACTTGGAAATTCAGCTGGAACACCCCGTGAGTGCCCTAATTCTCAGCAGCGTGGGGTAGTCGCCTGGTGCTCTTTGGGCAGCTGGATGAGTGTTGAACAGCTGGCTGAAAGCTGCTTTGGTTTACCCAGTGAAAGCAAATACTATCTCATACAGCAGCTGTGTTTCAAGCACGATGAACTGCATCTTGATTGCCCTCTTTCAGTCTGCACTGGCTCCTCTACCACCTGCCTCATGGACATCTGCACTGAATACACATCTTGTCAGTTCAGGATTCACCAAGATTGTTCTGGTGTTGAGAGCCCGAGCACGGTAGAAAGCACCATCCTAAAAATTACTCAAGTGAACATTCTCTCCTTAGGACAAAGAGCACCTGTGTGTCTCTCTCAGTGTGAGGTGACTGGATATTTTCTCAGCAGAATTTTCCCCGGGCTGACCATAAGGGTCTATGCCCATGTGCCTTTATGATTATTACTTTAATAATTTCTTTCTAGGTGAAAAAAAGTAGGGAGCAGAATCTCATACTGACAACAATTGGTAGGGACAACACTGTCTCAGTCTTTGAGGTGTTTATTTAGCTGTTACACACACGGGATGGAGGGATAAGGAAGCTGAAGTGGGAGACTTGCTCCTCAAACCAGAATAGTTCAGAATTCACGTGCTTCCCTTTACAGCTTTTCAGTGTTTTCTCTCAGCTTGCTATGTGTAACTTATAGGGCATTTCCAGGCAAAGAATATGATTCCCATACTCAAAGGAAAGGTGTATTTCCCATAAACAAAGGATAGGAATGTTTTTGACTAACCAGCACATACATGTTTTTTCTTATTTTATCCCAATTTTTCCTCTTCCCTGGATTCCCTTGTTAAATTCACATGTCCATGATGATTAATCCCAGCCTTTCCTCAGAAGTGTGTCGACATTACCGTGGTCAGCCAGCCAGCAAAGCTCACCAGTGAAACATAGTATATGGCCCCCATGAAATGGCTGCTACAACACAGTTCAAGACTTGGAGAAGAAGAATACCATAAAAACAACAAACAATGTTAACGAGGATTAAACTGTATGATTTCTACACCATTTCCAGCTGGACCGGGGCACTTTGCATTAAGCTAATGAGCGGTGAAAGCCAAATTAGACATTCTTGATGGAGCTTTCAGTTGTGTGTGGGCGCACACTGACTGCAGACGCAATTATTTTTCAACCTGTGGGAGCTTCGATCCATAGACTTGCACACCAAGTCAAGCTGATCCAGTAAGTCTGGCCCCCAAATCTGACCCAGCTGATTCTTGTTCTTTTCTGGGAAGTGACTGCAGAGCAGGGAGGAAGAATGTAAAATGATACGTGCTGCTCTTGCTTTCCTCCAGCCTGAGGGTAGGTTTGCTTACAAACACTTTCACATTTAACCTACATTAGGACTAAAAATCAAGATCCTTCCCATCACTTCTAATATATAGGCATAACCAAAAAGAGAGGAAAACCAGAAATGTTTTAAGCAACAGCAACAAAAAAAACCAACCAACCAAACAAACAAACAAAAAAAATCAAGATGCAACAATTACAGAGAAATTATTTGTCTCCAATAAAAAGACAGACTTAGGGAGTTGTTCATCAGCTGCAACAGCCAAAATAGACTCGTGAATGAATTGACAGGATCACAAGAGTGTTCACCTTCTCAAAAAAAGTACACTGAAGTGAAAGTTGGTAACTATCTCAAAGGAAAGCTTGGTTAAAAGATATGTGAAAGGAAAGTCTCCTACTCTTCAAGTTTTTCTTCCTTCTTCATCTTCAAAACAAAGGTGAAGCAATTAAGGTCATAGCAAAGCAGATTAAGTTACTTTTATGCTTAGCAGATCAACTCTTGTCACTAGAGCGACAGTTCTTCCTTCACCTGTGGTCCTCACTTTTTGCAGAGGGAAAAAGCCTGATTTTATCATGGTACCTATTTAACAGCACTCCCCTTCAGAGCATGCTTTCTTACCCCCTAGATGCTCAGATACCATCACATAGGATGATGCACCCGTACTCTGAGGGTCTGGGTGTTTTGGGGTAGAGGTGTTGGATTTGTGTGGCAAGGGTTTGGTAGCAGGGGTGGCTTCTCTGAGAAGTTGCTAGAAGCCAATGTCAGCCAGTTCCAACACAGACCCACCACTGGCCAAGGCTGAGTCCTTCAGTGACAGCAGTAGCACCTCTGGGATAACATATGCAAGAAGGGGAAAAGGAAAACAACCCTGCAGAACAGCATCAGAGAGAGCAGTGAGAACATGTGAGAGAAACAACCCTGCAGACACCAAGGTCAGTGGAGAAGGAGGGGCAGGAGGTGCTCCAGGCACCAGAGCAGAGATTCCCCTGCAGCCCCTGATGCAGCCCATGGTGAGGCAGCTGTGCCCCTGCAGCACATGGAGGGCCATGGTGGAGCAGAGATCCACTTGCCTGTGGAGGAGACCCATGCTGGAGCAGGGGGATGTGCCTGGAGGAGACCCCCATGGGAAGCCCATGCTGGAGCAGGCTTCTAGCAGGACCTGTGGACCAGTGGAGAGAGGAGCCCATGCTGGATCAGGTTTGCTAGCAGGACGTGTAACCCTGCAGGGACCCACAGTGGAACAGTCTGTTCCCAAGGGGCTGCAGCTCATGGAAGGGATCCATGATGGAGCACTTCATGAAGAACTGCGGCCCATGGGAGAGACTCATGTTGGAGAAGTTTGTGGAAAACTGTCTTGCATGGCAGAGATCCCATGCTGGAGAAGGGGAAGAGCACGATGAGAAGGAGCAGCAGAGACAACATGCGATGAGCTGAACTGCAACCCCCATTCCCCATCCCCCTGCAACACTCAGGGGGAAAGAAGGTAGAGAAAACTGGGAGTGAAGTTGAGCCTGGGAAGGAGGGAGGGATGGGGAGAGGTGTTTTTAAGATTCAGGTCTATTTCTCATAATCCTACTCCGATTTGATTGGCAATAAACTAAATTAATTTCCCCAAGTCGAGTCTGTTTTGTCTTTCACTCTATTTTCTCTCCCCTGCCCAGCTGATGGAAAGGCTTTGGGCATCTAGCATTCAGCCATCGTCAACCTGCCACACACATGGAACAACTCTGCAACGAACTCTGCCACCCCCTGAGACCCTGCTATAGCATCCTGGCATGTCTAGACAAAGTGTGTGATGGAGGTTGACTCCTTCACTGTCGCTGATCAGCAACAGCCACCAGGATTGCTGCCACTGTAAGGAAGTGCATTAGCTGTGCAAGCCTTAATGAAGTCAATGGAAAATGCCTTCACTTTGTGTTGGTGATTTTTCCCCCATAAAATTACATGTATAGACAGCCAAAGTTTTTTGACTTGAAGCAGTTGTTTCTGCATGCTTTCCCATGCCAAGTATTTCAAATATCTCGATCCAGCTGTCTACACTGTTTATGCAACAGTAGATGTCCAAATCTACTGAGAAGTGACTCTCATACGTGGCCAGTCCATCATATGCAGCTCTCCAGACCCTATGGAGAGGAGCACTCATTCTCTTACCACACCAGGAAAGACATACAGGCTGTCCCTCAGCACATCAGCTCCACAGGGAACTGAACTTAGCTGTCTCACAGAGGTGACGTTAGCCTGGCCAGAAAATGTTTATAGAGTTTACAAAGGGATTAGATGGTGATGTTCTTGTTTGGAAATTCTGGCAAACCACTGGGAAGACTGAGGACAATGCAAGAGCATCCAGACAGTGGGAGATTTCTGGTTCTGTGTTCCTACATCAGAATTACAAACGACAGAGTAGTGTTAAGATTTGTAACGGACATAAACCCACAATCATTTTAGGAAGTCTAACTTCTTAGGAAGTCTAACTTCTAGGAAGTCTAAGCTTTTTCTATGTTTAGATATTGGGAAAAAAAAAAGAAGAAGGAAGAGTAAGGTAATATAAAGCTAAGAATTACTTTTAGTGGGAAAGTACTGAACTTTGTGAAGATGTGAAATCCGATTAGACTAAGACACAATTAACATAAACTAAATGCTTTCCTGTTTCTACAGTAGAAGAAAAGAAAAACCTCTAGACCTCCCCTATTTCCTTAAATCAATGAAGTGGCATCAGATCTGATTTGAGCCCCTCAGAATCTTTCTAGTCCTCCTTATGTGACTGTAAAACTCCTATCCATTAATTTCTCTGCAGTCATTTAATTACTTTCTTATTAACACTATCCTTTTCTAAAGGCTGATTTTTTTTCTAAATATATTTTCTTTTAATTGCGTATTCTTTGTTAAGATGAGTAAGAAGCCATACTGTGCAGAAGATCACTGAAAAATAGATTTATTTATAAAAGAGGTGTAAAGATCTCCCAGGACAGCTGAGTATCCTCACTGCCAGCTGAAATCAGCAAGAGCAAAGAGTCATCTCCAAAGCTTAGTCTCAAATCTGTAACAGGCTGTGAATTTCTGATCTTATTAGGACCTTTCTCCTTCTTTGAATATGAATTTTCCTGTGTACATTCCCATACATTCCTATAATAGCCAGGTGCTGCTGTGGGCTAGTATAAATGTACTGGGGTTTTGTAATGATATTGCCAAAGAAACAAACGCTCCAAAGCAACTGCATGGGATTACTAGAAAATGAGCTGTCTGACGTTAGTAAGGTATTTAGTCATTGGGCAAACATCTACTCCAGACTATGTCATGATGGTTTCTGCTCAGAGTTTTTCCCTTGCAAAGTCCCCTAAATATTTAACAAGCAGGATACAAACCGCTGTTCACTGGAAGGAACCTACTTCTCTCTGAAACGTGGCACTTCCAAACATAGAATGGTTTGGACTGGAAGAGACCTTTAAAGGCCATCTAGTCCAAAACCCCTGGCAATGAGCAGTGACATTTTCAAATAGATCAGCTTGCTCCGAGCCTTGTCCAACCTGTCTGTGCATGTTCCCAGGGATGGGGCATCCAGCACTTCTCTGGGCAACCTCTGCCAGTGTTTCACCACTTGCATCCCAAAACATTGCTTCCTAATATCTAGCCTGAATCTGCCCTAGTGGTTTAAAATAATTACCCCTTGTCGTACTGCTACAAGGACTAATTCCTACAAAAAAGTCTGGCCCCAACTTTAAGCTCCCTTTAAACACCGAAGCTCAGAGATGCTTCTGCAGGCAAGGGGCCCTTTACCCGGTAACACGCCGGGCACCCTCCGGGGGGGAGAGGGGAACCTGGTGACCGACAGCTCAAACCCCTTTCGGTAAGTGTTAATGGTGTTGCGAATGGGCAGGGAAAAGCGTTCGGGGCAGGAATAACACCTCTCTGACAAGGAGCGCACCTCCGGCGCCCCGCCAAGCCAGCTCCACCCCGCGGGGCCGGGGCC
>VZTF01001373.1:17003-30611 GCA_013397755.1 Cnemophilus loriae
CACGGGGTCGGTGGGGCGGGTGCCCTGCACGTCGGCCAGGATCTGCTCCGCGCTGGGGGGCTCAGGGCGGGTGGGCAGCACCCGCTTGGCCTTGGAGCTCATCCCGGGGGCGGCTCATGTGGGAGGGGCTGCGGAGCGGGGAGGGTGAGGGGGCTGCGCTGCCCCCACCCCGGACAGACAGACAGACANCCCCCTCAGCCACTCCGGACACACAGACAGATCCCCCTGATCCCCTCTATTGGACAGACCGACCCCCCGGTACCGCAGACGGACCGACGGACCGACCCCCCCGTCCCAGCCACCGTCCGGCCGCACTTCCGCCACGCCCCCGTACACGTCATCAGCAGGTGCCCCGCCCCTCCCCAAAGGCTCCGCCCCCAGCCGCTCTTAAAGGCGCCGCGCGGTGTCACGGAACACGCGGGAGCGGCGCTCGGTGGGCACCGGGGTTTATTGGGGGGTTGGGGAACAACGGACTCGGACTGGAGAAACTCGGGATCCCGGACGTGGCCGGTACCGGTAACGGGGCCATGGTGCCGGTACCGGCAACGGCGTCTGTATGGGGTGGCAGAACGGGAGATGCCGGTACCAGTACCGGGAGCACGATGCCGGTACCGGCGTCTGTAGTGCCGGTATGGGGGACTTCGGTGCCCGAACGGGGGATGCCGGTACCAGTACCGGGAGCGTGGTGCCGGTACTGGTGCCGCTGGTGCCGGTACTGGTCCCAGCCCCGGGGCTGTAGTGCCGGTACCAGAGGCGCCGATGCCGCTCTTACTTCGCTTTCTGCACTAACTCTGCCAGGGTCAGGGTTGCTTTGGCGCCTGCGGAGACACGGATGGCGTTAGTGCCCGTCCCCGGGGCAGTGGCCGGTGTCCTGGGGCACTGCCCGGCCCGGCCCCGCGTCACCGCCCCGTTGCCTCCCTGTCCCGCTGAGCACGGGGGTGACAGCCAGCCCTGCCCCCCCCCGCACCCGGGGGGCTCCGCAGGGGAGCCCCAGGTCGGCAGCAGCGCTGAGGAGCACGTGGGCACAGGGATGGAGACGGGGATGGACAATGGATGGACACACGGATGGACACACGGATGGGGACTGGCTACGGAGAAGCGGGAGGGAAGCGCCTGCTCTACCCGCGCCACGGGAGAAAGGGCCGGTTGTGCGGGAGCCGCGCCGGTGCCTGCGGGAGCAGAGCGGTTTGGGCGGTGCCGCGGCGGACACGAGACCCGGCGGGCGCCCGGCACGGCCCGGTCCGGTCCCCCCGCGGCGGCAGCGGGAGCCGCGGCTCGTTACATACGGACAGGCTGGGCTGCGGGGCCACCCCGGCCGCCAGCCGGGCTCTGCTGTTGGCCAGAGTCTGCAGGACTGGACCGTGCGGCGCAGAGAGGAGAGAGAGGTTAGAGAGGGGACTGTGACCCCCCCCACCCGGGGCTCCTGTCACGGGGCTGCCCATGGGCACGGAGAAATAATCACTTGCTGCTAATTAAACCGAGCTGCCCACGCCCCTGCGCTGGGAAAACCTGGACACGGAGCAGGATGGAGGGACAGGGGGACCTGAGTTACCTTCTCGGGTGACAGCGGAGGCCGCGTCCAGGGCCTTGGTGCCGATGTCACCCATCATATTGTCCACGGCCTCGTGGTGCTTGAGGAAGCAGGGCCGGATGACGCTGTGGTAGATGACCTGGGAGCCGTTCCAGGGCACGGGGGCCATGCACCACACCAGGAACAGGCACTGCGGGCACAGGAGGGGCTCAGCTGCTCCAGTGCCCCCCAGCCGGGTCCAACAGCAGCGCCCAAGGCTGCAGCTCACTGCAGGTCCCAGGATCTGCGCTGGGTGCGGCCCCACCACCGCCCTGCTAACGGGTCAGAGCCCACCACACGCAGCTCCTCCCTGTTCAGCCGTGGGACGGGGGGAGCCCGGCACAGCCGTTACCTTCCCGGCGTAGTAGAACGGGAACCAGTAGAGGAAAATGTCGGAGAAGAACTCGGCGACGCTGAAGACGCCGTAGACCACCCAGTACGTGAGCCACGTGGTGTCATCCTCCTTGGTCCTGCTCTCGATGGCTTTGATGCTGCGGCAGGACAGGGGGAGGAAACGGCTGCTGCAGTTCTGGGATGGGCTCCGCCTTCCCAGACCCTCCAAACCCTGGAGGGAATCTGCCCGCCTGGTGCTCCTGCCCCCGAGCTGGCACAATTCCAGCGTTTCCAGGAAGGTCTCAAGAGCTTCCCAGCCATGACTGCCTCTTGGCGGCGCAGGGAGACCCTCAGCGAAGGGCAGGGAGCGCTCTCCAGGTGTGGGACAGGTACTTACGAGACGTAGGCGGGGTAGACGAAGCCGATGATGTTGCAGAGCAGGGAAGCGCCGTAGCCGAACATGAGGTACAGCCCCAGGAAAGCCACGGAACCTGCGGGGGACAGGGGACGGTCTGGCGCCTGCCGTCACCAGGGAGAGACCCTGCTCGCTCTGCTGAGCGGGATCCTCATCCCAGACTGGGAACACCAGGGGATAACGACCACCCGCAATTAATTCCACGACGCCGCTGAGGTGCTCGATGTAACGAGGCACGCGGCGGAGTCTGCTCCTCCCCGAGGGACCCGTCACCTGCTCCTGTCACCGTTTGTCCCCTCCCCTGGCTCAGATGGGACTTTACCACCCCAACCTCGTGGCACTTTCGCCCCTGGCGCGGGGCCAGGGCGACAGGAACCGGAGACGCTGACAACACACCCATGGTCCAAAGTCAAGGCTCCTCCGCTCGTCTCCCCCGCGCGCGGGGCCCGGAGCCGCCCGGCATTCCCAGATCCCCCGCTCAAGGACGAGCCCTGCTCCCGGATCGGGTGCCCGGGATCGCGGCTCCTCCCGCGGGCGCTCCGAGCAGCCGCCGGCAAAGGCAGAGTTGGCTCCCCTGGGAGCGGCAATCCAACCCCGCTTCCCTGCTGCTCAATTAAATCGTTAAATTAAATGCGAGCCGGAGGCTTTGGTGGCCTGGAGCCTGCCCAGCGCTCGGACACTCGCAGGAGCTGGGACAGAGGGCGGATGGAGAAGGTGGGACAGGGAGCTCTTGGGGTGGAAACCACGGCAGAGCCTCGCTCACAGCGGGGCTCAGGGGGCAGGAAAACCTCAGGGATACACAGGACGGAGCACTTTGTCCAGCCCAGCAGCCTCTCCTCAGCCCTGGAACAAACTCCTCCATCAGCAGCAAGAAAGCTGGGAATTAACCTGTCTGTGCTGGTGAATTAAAGTCCTTGCCCGGGCTTGGAGGGCGGATTATCCCTGCTCTGCTCGCTGCAGCATTCCTGGGCTGAGCTCCGGCCCCGATCCCGGGCACCCACAGCTCCGGGTCTTTCCCGGGAGACGGGCAGGAGCAACGTGGCCTTGGAGCAATCCCAAAGCTCCCTCCGAGGAGGGCAGGCAGGTCCAGGCAGTGCTGGGTTTCACTCCCCAAGAGCCTTAGAAGGGATTTCGCAGGATTTTAACCCGCGGAGAAATTTATGTAACAGCAAAAACCCAGGGAAAGGCTTCGCTGAGGGAGCGGTTGGAGGTGGTGCTGCCCCAGAGGTTGCTCCAAACCCCAGCCCACGGCTTCAAACACAAATTTGGGATTGCTCCAGAGCCACGGGAGGGAGAAATCGGGAAATTTTAGTTTAGCAGCAGCTTGTCCTTTCCAGGACAGGGATCCAGAACGCAGAACCATCACTTTTTGGTGCGTCCACTCTCGTCCTACCCCGAAAGTCCATCACGGCCGAGCCTGACCAAATCCCCAGGATTGTTTTGCTTGGAAGACACCGGAGTGGCACCACATCCAAACACAGCCTGCCCAGCAGCACGTGCCCCTTCACGGACACTTCTCCCCCTCAGAGTGGCAAAACCAGCCCTGCTGCAGCTGTAGGGCCAGGAAATCCCACCTGGAGGCCAAAGGCCTGGAGGGACCCGGGAAATGGGGAAGCCCCGAGCCCCTCCCGGGAGGTTTGATGTGAAATCTCAAATTGGAGCACGAGGGCGAGGCCGGTTTAAGTTGGCAGAGAGGGCACAGGGCCGAGGGTCACAGGAGAGGGGGCACGGCGTGCCAGGAGGATCCCTGGGGAGAATCCGGCTGGTTCCTCATTAATGAACAACAGGGATCCGGTTAAAGGCCGGATCCCTACGGTCCCACCAGTGGGACACGGGGACGAGCTCCCATCCCCAGCGCCTGGTCTGAGCCACCACGGTCTGGGGGCTCACCCACAACGGGGACCCCCCTCTGTCAGGGCCAGGGGTCTCGAGGGTCTCTCTGACACCTCTGACACTCAGACCCTGCGAGTTTTGGGATTTCGGGATTTCACCGAAGGCGAGGGCGGTGCGGTGACAGCGGTGTCACCCCCAGCACCCCCAGCCCCTCCCAGCACGGCCCCACTCCGCACCCCAAGCCAGGGCGCCCCTGCCCGCCCTCCCCGTGCCCCCGTGCTGAGCCCAGAGCCACGGTGAGGGGCTGCCAAGGCGCCCCAGGATACGGGGGAGAAGGGGACAGAACGGGAGAACCGGGGAGGCCCCGCGGTACCGGTCGCACCTGTGGCCAGGTAGAGCCGTTGGACGCCGGTACGGGCTTCCAGGTGGCCCAGCAGGTCGCCGATCGGGCCAGGGCTGTGGAGGAAGCGCTCCAGGCGCTGCTGCATGGAGCCCATGGCGGCGGCGGCGATGATGAAGGTGATGAAGCGGCGGCGGCGGCCCCGGAGCGGCCCCGGACCGACCCCGCGCCCCGGTCAGTGCGGCCGCTGGGGGCGTGCCCGCGGGGGCGTGGCCAAAGAGAAAGCGGGGCGGGGCAAGGCGGTGGGGCGGGGCCAATAAGAGGGAGGGGAGGGGTTAACGCTGGGGCTGGGCCAATGAGAAGGCGGGGCGGGGATCAAGACGGGCCAATGAGGCGAGGCCGTGCAGGGGGAGGGGCCGACGCCGTTGCCATGGGAACGCGCGCAGTGGCGGCGCGGCCTCATGGCGGCTCGGCCCAGGCCCGGCCCGGCGCTGTCGCTGTTCTCGGTGCTGTTCGCGCTGCTCGTGGTGGCCGCCACCGCCTCCCCGGGCCCCGCCAAGTCCCGCGTCTACCTGAGCAGCTGGGCCGTGCAGGTGGCGGCGGGACTGCGGGACGCCCGGGCCCTGGCCCGCCGGCACGGGCTGCTCTACCTGGGCCAGGTGCGGCCTGGGCGGGGAAAGGCGGGCCCAGCCCACCCCGTGTGCCCCTGGCCTGACCTTCTGTGCTCGTACCCGCCCTGTGTCGCCATTGCTTGTCCCCTTCACTTGTGCCATGGGCAGGGACACCTCGCACTAGACCAGGGTGCTCCAAGCCCCATCCAACGTGGCCTCGAACACTTCCTGGGAATCTGGGAATCCTGTTCCAGTGTCCGCCCACCCTCACAGCAAACGCTGCCTGAGCATGCAGGGGCGAGCAGGGCACACAGCCCCTCCCCAGGACTCCATTCTGTCTCCAAGTGACCCTTTCTGCTCGTCCTGCACTACAGCTCACGTTAAATTCGCCATTCTGACCTGCGGAGCGCACGCGGGGCTGGCACCGGTGTCCCCAAGAAAAGCTCACAGCAGCTCTTTGTGCCCGCAGGTGATGGAGGGAGAGCCCTATTATCACTTCAGCCACCGCGGCACCAGGCAGAGAGCCCTGAGCAGGCACTGGGGGTGGCACATGCGGCTCACCAGGGACCCCCAGGTAGGGAGGAGGGCGCGGGGAGCCAGGGCACAGCTGTGGGCAGGCACTGCCTGGCACCCTCAGCGCTGCTCCCCGCCCAGGTCCTGTGGTTTGAGCAGCAGACGGTGAAGAGGCGCTCGAAGAGAGGCGCCGGCGTGGTGCCCACGGATCCCTGGTTCCCCAAGCAGTGGTACATGGTGAGACCGTGCTGCTTCCCCTTCCAATCCTCACCCAAATCACGGGATGGAAGGGACCACGGTGGGGCACCTGGTGCCACCTCCCTGCTCAGCAGCATCCCAGAGCACAGGGCACAGGAGTGGGTCTGGACAGTTCTGGGATATCCCCAGTGAGGGACACCCCGCAGCCTCTCTGGTCTCTGTCCAGGGCTCGGTCCCTGCACACTGAAGAAGTTCTTCCTCCTGTGCAGCAGGAGCTGCCTGGGCATCAGTCCCTGCCCGTTCCTCTGGTGCCATTTCTGGGCTCCACAAGGCAGAGCCTGGGCCCTGCTCGGAGCCCTCCCCGCACACAGGGACACCCAGGGCTGAGGGCCCCTCTCGAGGCTGAACAGCCCCAGCTCCCTCAGCGTTTCTTTGTCAGAGATGCTCCAATGCCTTCCTCAACTGTGTCACTCTCCACTGGACCCGCTCCAGGAGCTCCGTGTCCCGAGGAGCCCAGAGCCGGGCACAGCAGCCCAGATGTGCCTCCCAGGGCTGAGCAGAGGGGCAGGATCACGCCCTGACCGCTGGCAATGCCCTTCCTAGTGCCCCCCCAGTAGATAAACTGGGCTAATGCCGCCAGTGATGAGGCAGCAGAAGCCCTCGAAGGTGACCATGGGCTGCTGATCAAATTTAATCTGTTTTCCAGAACAACGACGTCCATCCCGACCTGAACATCCTCACGGCTTGGAGCAGAGGCTACACGGGGCTGGGGGTGGTGCTGACTGTCCTGGATGACGGGCTGGAGAAGGATCATCCCGACCTGGCTGCCAACTACGTAACTACGGAGGGGTCCAGGACGCAGCTCCTTCGGGGCGGGTGGGCTCCGAGGGAGGGTGGGAGTCAACGCCTTCATCCCACCCCTGGGACTGTGCGGTGGGAGCTCGGCCTCTCCAGGGCTGCATCCAAGGTTTGGAGTCTCCCGCAGCGAAATCTCAGCCTGAGGAAATGTTAGGACTTGTGCACGCTCTGGAGCCCCTGAAGTAGGTGTAATTCCAGCAGGCTGCAAAGCCAGTAAAGCTGGTAAACTCTCCTGTGCTCCACGGGGAAGGAGAGGGAAATCCTGGGTGTTTATGACACCACCATTTCCGTGGGTCGTGGCTCCTCTCTCCTGGCTGCGTGGCCAGCGAGGGTCACCCTCAGGTGACTCGCCACGCTGGGCTCCGTCAGGGAAACAGCAAAGCTGTGCTGCTTTCACCCCTTTTTGCAGAATCACAGAGTCACTGAGGTTGGAAAAGCCCTCCAGGATCATCGAGTCCAAGCTGTGCCCGATGCCCACCTTGTCACCAGCCCAGAGCTCTGAGTGCCACCTCCAGGCTTTCCTTGGACATCTCCAGGGATGGCAACTCCAAATCTCCCTGCGCAGCCCCTGCCAAGGCCTGAGCACCCTTTCCATGAGGAAATTCCTCCTGATGTCCCATCTGACCCTCCTTGGCACAGCTTGGGGCCGTTCCCTCTGGTCCTGTTGTCCCCTGAGAGCAGAGCGTGACAGCCCCAGCTGCCCCCTCCTGTCAGGGAGTTGTGCAGAGCCACAAGGTCCCTCCTGAGCCTCCTTTTCTCCAGGCTGAGCCCCTTTCCCAGCTCCCTCAGCCACTCTTGGTGCTCCCTTCCCCAGCTCCATTCCCCCTCAGGACTCAGTTTAGCTCCAGCTCCCAGAGCAGTTGGGCACGAAGGGGCCCCGCTGTCCCCCCGGGCTGGCAGGCAGGGCCCTTGGCAGTGCCAGCGCCGGGCTCGGTGCCAGGCGCCTGTGCCGAGCTGTCACAGCCCTGCCCGGGGCCTTGGGCTCACGCTGGTGCCTCGCTCTGTAACAGGACCCGCTGGCGAGTTACGACTTCAACAGCAACGACCCCGATCCCCAGCCGCGATACGGCGACGGAGACAAGAACTGGTGGGTTCTGCCCAGCTCCCCGCGCTGGGGGGGTTCATCTCTCGGGGGGTCGGGGCTGTCCCAGGCCCCCCGCCCCTCACAGGGTCACTCTGTCCCCCCCAGGCACGGGACACGCTGTGCAGGGGAAGTGGCAGCTGCGGCCAACAACGGCATCTGTGGCGCAGGCGTCGCCTACAACGCCAAAATCGGAGGTGAGATGTTGCTCCCGGGGGAGGGAAGCTGGAAATCAGCTGCAGCCCCCTGCGGGAACACAGGAGCCCGGGTGGGGCTGCTCTGGGGTTTACAGGGGTGTCCAGGGGTGCAGTGTTACCCCACACCAGCCTCAGTGCCCTCCAGGGGTTTAGTGCTCACCCCAACACCCAGCAGGGCAGGCTCAGGCTCCACAGCGGAAGCGAGGGTGGCAAAGGGGGTTAAAAGCTGGGAGCACTCCCTGGGCTTAATTACAAAAGGCTTAACGAGGAGCTTTGGGAACCAGCTCACGGCAGCGGCACAGAGCCGAAGGGGCCTGATCTCCTTAGGGCAGGGTCATGTGAAAGCTGCTCGAGGCTGTGGGGGGACCAGGGGGGCCTGGCAAGGTGGCCCCAGGCCCTTCCCTCGGTGTGGCACGCACGTGGCTCCCGTGTCCCCTCGGAGCCACCGCGGGCTCTCCCGGGTGCTGCCGCCTCTCGGCCACGGCTGCTCCCGGTGCCGGCCCTCAGGCGTGCGGATGCTGGACGGTTCCATCATGGACATAGTGGAGGCTCAGGCCCTGAGCCTGCAGCCCCAGTACATCCACATCTACAGCGCCAGCTGGGGCCCCGAGGACGACGGCAGGACAGTGGACGGGCCGGGCATCCTGGCTGCGGCCGCTTTCCACAGAGGCGTCGTCCAAGTAAGCCCAGGCCTGGCCTCGGGGACCACAGGGACACGAGGACACCCTGCTCACCCCCCTCTGCTCTTCAACAGGGACGGGGTGGGCTCGGCTCCGTCTTCATCTGGGCCTCGGGCAACGGCGGCACCAACTACGACAACTGCAACTGCGATGGGTACACCAACAGCATCTACACGGTGTCGGTGGGCAGCGTCCTGGGGGACGGGCACCGGCCCCGCTACAGCGAGAGCTGCCCCGCCATCCTCACCACCACCTACAGCAGCAGGACCACCAGCAAGGTGCAGATTGTGAGTGTCCCAACAGCCCTGCCAGAGCAGCAGCCCTGGGGCAGACACAGATCCCAGCTCATCCCAGCCCTCCTCAGCTTGGGTAATAAAGTGTCTGTGCAGAGCCCAAAAAGCCCAAAAGGACCCAAAAGGAGCATTTACTGAAGGTATCCAGCTCCAGGCAGCTTTCTTGGAAACAGTCCTGACACCCCCCTGTCCCCCCAGGTGACCACTGACCTGCACCACCACTGCACGGACAAACACACCGGCACCTCCGCCTCGGCCCCGCTGGCCGCGGGGATGGTGGCCCTGGCGCTGGAGGCCAAGTAGGTGACACCGAGACAGAGTGACAGTCCCCAGGGAGAGCTGGTGCCTCACCAGGGACGAGGAAGGGGGGGTGACAGCAGGGAGGCTGGGGTGCAGAGTTGTGGTCTTCCCCCAGGGCAGAGGGAGAGCACGAGGAGGATTTTCCTCTGGAGGTCTTTTGTTCCCATTTTGTCACTGGAGGAGGTCGTGGGGGGACCAGCTTGGGCCCAGACAGTTGCTCTACCCACCCCAGAAGAGCCAAATCCCTTAAAAACCAACCCAGACCTCTGTCCCCACGTCCTCCTTGCTTGCAGCCCAGCCCTGACCTGGCGTGACCTGCAGCACCTCATCATCAGGGCCTCCAAGCCCGCTCACCTGCAGGCTGAGGACTGGGCTGAGAACGGCGTGGGGCGCAGGGGTGAGTGCAGGGCTCGGCCCCTCAAACTCCTTCCAGCTGGCCCCGGTGCCCTGGTGGCACTGAGGGGCTCACGGGGCCCTCTCTTGGGTGGCACCTGTGTCCCAGTGAGCCACTACTACGGCTACGGGCTGCTGGACGCGGGGCTGCTGGTGCAGGCGGCCACGACGTGGACGGGGACTCGGCCTCAGGAGAAGTGTTCGGTCCAGGCCGTTCAGGTCCCCAGGTAAGGGACAATGACCCCAGGTCCAGCCTCCCACAGGGACTTGCTGTGCCCACCACAGGCACAGGGACCCAAAAAGGGATCTGTGCTGCACGGTGGCTGCTGTGCTTGGAGGCCACGGAGGGGGGCAGGGTGCCCATGGCAGGGGAGGGAATGCCCTCACCTCCAGCTTGTCCTCGACAGGGACATCGGCTCCAGGCTCACCATCTCCACGGATGTATCCTCCTGCTCCCAGAGCATCCGCTCCCTGGAGCACGTCCAGGTCCAGCTGTCCCTGAGCTACAGCCGCAGGGGGGACCTGGTGGTGGCTCTGAGCAGCCCCATGGGGACCACGTCCACGCTGGTGACCGTGCGGTAAGGACAGGGCGAGCGCCGGGGTTCCCACGGCTCCTCCACGGCCAGGAGACTCCCAAGAAGGGGCTCACTGTGCCCAAAACTCCTCTGGACCCCTGCCACGTGGGAGTGCCCCCTCAGAGCAAGAGCAGGGTGACCCTACAGGTCACATCCTGCCCCTCCAGCCCCTGGGCTGGCACTCCCAGCTCTGCTCTCCTCCTCCAGCCCCTACGACACCAGCCAGGAGGGCTACAAGGACTGGACCTTCATGTCCACGCACTTCTGGGACGAGAATCCCAAGGGGATCTGGACGCTCCGGCTGGAGAACAGGGGCGATGACCGGAACACAGGTGGGTGCCCCATGGGGGGTGAACCCCATTTTTACTGGGGTCACCCTGTGCCTGCTCATTCTTCCTTCCCCCACTTGGATGGGCAATTTGTTGGCTTCTCCCTCCCGGCCACGAGCCCTCCTTTTCCACAGGACCCTGTGCTGGCTTTGAGGGTCTCCCTGGCCAGCACAGGGCAGAGAGCAGGGGACAACCCCAAAGCTTCCAGCCCTGTGTCCCTCACCTGGCAACCCCCTGTCCCTCCTGTCCCCAGGCCAGCTGACCAGCTTCATCCTGCACCTGCATGGCACAGATGAGGACATGCCAGCCAGGCGCTCCGCAGCCTCTGCCACGGACGAGTGTCTCAGGAGGGACGAGCAGGGAGCCTGCGAGGGTGAGCGAGGCTTTGTGGGGAGACAGTGACAACGCTCTGGTCCCCAGGGTCTCACCCCAGCCTCTCTCCACAGACTGTGGCAGCTCCCTTTACACCCACCACGGCTCCTGCCTGTCCTACTGCCCCCCGCGCTACTACGGCCGGGCCCGGAGTGCCACCCCCAGGGACAGCGCCCGTGTCTGTGCCAGCTGCCACCCCTCCTGCTACACCTGCCAGGGCGCCTCGGCCAACAACTGCACGTCCTGTCCCTCCGGCCGCACCTTCCAGGACATCACCCACACGTGCCACCACCCCGCAGAGGGCTCCCCCAGCCCGGCGGGGCTGCGCAGGGACCTCGTGGTTGTCACCGTCCTCGCCTGCAGCAGCCTGGTCCTGGCAGGGGTGCTGTACCCCACGTACCGCATGGTCCTGCGCGCTGGCAAAGGAGCTCCGTGCTGCCCCCAGGTCAGGAGGACAGAGTGACACCAGCCTGGGCTGCAGGGACAGCCCGGGACGGAGCCGGGATCGTGCCTGGCTTCCAAAATAAACCGCTTGTTGCCTTTCCAGCCGCCCTCTCTGAAGGCTGATTCCCCTTCCCAGCAGCGCCTGGGATGGTCCCACCCCGTGCCCAGCTGTGCGAAGGGACAGAGGAGGTGGCTCCTCCCACACCCCTGGGGACAGAGACGTTCGCAGCGGGGTCGGGAGCCCTGTGCCCTTTCCCAGGCGCGGGGGGACGAGATGTGACGTGTCCCCAAACAGCTGCACCCGCGTGGCCACAACCCCACGTGGCCTCCGGCAGAGCGGACCAGCTCTGGGGAGCCAGCCCAGACCCTCTCAAAAGTCCCCAATTCTTGTTCACCAGCAGCTTTGAGCCTTAAAAAAAGGGTCCCAGGGCGGCTGCACCCCCGGCCACTCTGTCCCACGGGGACTGGCAGAGGCACAGTGGCAGCTGTGCCCCAGCACGTGGCACCCATGGCACCGGGCAGGGATGGCACAGGGAGGGCTGCCAGCTGGGGCCCTCCCGGGGGCACCGGCCCTGTGCCAGGACCCTGGACTGCCCCGGGCCACCGGGGAGATGGTCTGTGTCCCCCTCTCCCTGGCTGTGCCTTCCCCAGCACAGTGTGTTTGCTCAGCTGAAGAGTTTTGGGAATTAAGGCAGAGAGCCAGACCTTTCTCCAAGCTTATAATGACCCGTGGAAACCTTGGCTGGACCTTACAGAGCAGGGAGAGGAGGGAGCCAGGATGGAGCTTTGTCTCCAAAGCCAGGGACTGTCCTTGGGGGGACCCCCAGGGATGAGCTGGGATCCTTGCAAACCCCAAGGGAGAGTCCTGGAACAACCATCCAGCCCAGTTCTGTTGGATGAGGTGCTGGATGCACCCCAGCACAGCTTCCCCACGGCCTCTCCCAAAGGTTTTCCCCATCCTGCTCCTCCAGGCTGGCCTAACCCTCGGTGGGCAGCTGGAAGGGCTGGAACTGCCGCTGGATCTCGGGGCGCACGTCCTCCTGCACAGAGAGAGATGAGGTAGGGGAGGGCTGTGCCCAGAGCGCCTGTCCCCTCCCTGTCCCCATGTCCCCTCCCTGTCCCCATGCCTGCGTCCTACCGCCTGGCCCAGCTGGCCCAGCACCGGGATGAGGCGCAGCAGCTCCTCATCCTGCGGGTCCCCAGACCACTGTGGCACCGGGATCCAGTTGGCAGCCTGGGGGGAGAGGGAGAAGGTTGGACCCCTCACAGCCACGGTGCTCCCGGGGACCAGGACACACGAATTCCCCCCTACCTGGGCAGGGAAGCCCTGCATGGTGTGGTCCAGGGCCACCGTCTTGGCCAGGTCCCTGCCCAGGCGGGTCAGGTCCTTCCAGTAGCAGCCCTTGGAGCAGACGCAGTCCGACTGGGAGAAGCAGCGCCTGGCAGGGAGACAGAGCCGTGGGGACCCCGCCCTGTCACACAAGGGAGCCCCAGCAGGGCACCACCAGCACCATCACCTGATCAGCTTCTTCTTGGGGTCCAGCACCTCCAGGAGCTTCTTGGCATAGTCGTGCTTCGCAGTGGTGTAGATGAAGATCTGGCAGAAAGAGAGGGGGAAGGTCCCTGCAGGGGCTGCCCAAGTCCCCACAACCCCCAGGCTGTGCCACCCCACAGACCCCAGGGGCTCCGGTACCTCGTAGGTCTTGGAAAGGCTCTCCAAGAACTCCTGCACGTGTGGACGCAGCTTCACGTGGACCTGGGAGGGAACAGCATCTTGGAAAAGCACCAGCACCCACATCCTGACACCAAGGTGAGCCACAAGGAGGGTTCAGTCCCCTCAGCAGGATCCCTCACCACCCTCACCAAGGGGATTTCAGAGCCCCTTCCCCTTCAGCTACCAGGGACATTGGCACAGAGGCCACATGGGATGGCAGCGAAGAGCCACATCATCCATGGCCCCAAACCGCAGATCCCCAGGCCCCCGCCCNCTGGGGTTGGGGCCCCAGGGTCTGGCCTGGAGGGGGAAGGCAGTGGGTCAGCGGTGCTGGGGGGCTGCTGGACCCCCCCCAACATACTGGGGGGGCTCTGGGGAGCCCCCTGACACTCACGGGCTGGGGGCCGTGGGGACAGCAGGGTCCTGAAGCTCAACCTCGGGGAGCCCCGAGAAATAGGAGCCTCCGGGGCTTGCAGGGTCTGTGGGGCAGAGGGGTCCCGTCAGCACAGCCAGGGCAGCCCCCCTGCCCCAAGCAGGGATTTCCCGGGCAGGGACACGC
>VZTF01001384.1:1806-13834 GCA_013397755.1 Cnemophilus loriae
GTGGGGGCTGCACCCCAGGGCAGCTGTGCTGGGTGATGCCACCTGACACACCCGGCTTGATGCCACCGTGGACCCCCGAGAGCTGGAAGGAGGCTCAGTAGGGTCCCCTCCCGAGGCTGGCCTCACCTCAGCACGAGGTCCGTCGTTGTGGGGGTTCCCCTCACAGCCCCCCGGCACTCAGCCCCGTTCTCCCAGGGCTCGGCGGACTCCTACACCAGCCGCCCATCCCTGGACTCCGACGTGTCCCTTGGAGAGGACCNCCACCTGACACACCCGGCTTGATGCCACCGTGGACCCCCGAGAGCTGGAAGGAGGCTCAGTAGGGTCCCCTCCCGAGGCTGGCCTCACCTCAGCACGAGGTCCGTCGTTGTGGGGGTTCCCCTCACAGCCCCCCGGCACTCAGCCCCGTTCTCCCAGGGCTCGGCGGACTCCTACACCAGCCGCCCATCCCTGGACTCCGACGTGTCCCTGGAAGAGGACCGTGAGGGCGCCCGGCGCGAGGTGGAGAGCCAGGCTCAGCAGCAGCTCGAGAGGGCCAAGGTATGGATGGGAAGACACCCAGGGGTGCCCGGGGTTGCTGCCAGGGCCCGGGGGTGCTGATCACCCCCCAAAACCCCCAGCACAAGCCGGTCGCCTTCGCTGTGCGCACCAATGTCAGCTACTGCGGGGCGCTGGACGAGGAGTGCCCAGTGCAGGGAGCCGCCATCAACTTTGAAGCCAAAGATTTCCTGCACATCAAGGAGGTCAGCTGGGGTGCTGGGGGGGTCTGTTCAGGGCCAGGGAGCTCCCCTGGTCTCACCTCTGCCCTGTCCTCACCCAGAAATACAGCAATGACTGGTGGATCGGGCGCCTAGTGAAGGAGGGGGGGGACATCGCCTTCATCCCCAGCCCCCAGCGCCTGGAAGCCATGAGGCTCAAGCAGGAGCAGAAAGCCAGGTAGGGATGGGACCCCCTGGCCCCACTCTGGGACCCCCAACACTCCCTCACCCTCTTCTTCCCCAGGAGAGCTGGCAATGCCTCGGGCCTCGGCGACAGCGGGAGCCGGCGATCGCCTCCCCCCTCCTTAGGTAAGGGCAGATCTTGGCCCAAGGGAATCGTGGGCGTCCTGGGGGGGTGTCCCCACTTTACTGTCACCAACCTCTGTCTCTTCTCTCCACAAGCCAAGCAGAAGCAGAAGCAGGTGAGTCCCAGGTGCAGGGCTGTGCCCTGGGCAGGGGGAGGTGGGGAGGGGGCTCCAGGCAGGGCCAAGAGTGGCTGCTTCTGGGGTGGGGTGGGAGCAGAGAACCCCCCTCCCTTCCCTGGTTCTGGGGCTGGGAGGGCTTCAGGATGCCGTGACCCTCTGGAATAGGCTCATTGACCCCTTCTTGGCTGGGGGTGGCAGCACAGGGCACTGACACATCCCCGTGTACCCCTGCAGACGCAGCACATCCCACCCTACGACGTGGTCCCCTCCATGCGGCCCGTGGTGCTGGTGGGGCCCTCACTGAAAGGATATGAGGTATGGGGCGGCTGCAGGGGGGCCTCTTTGTGCCCTCGAGGTGGTGGCCTGCACCCCTTGTCCCTTCCCTGCCCATCGTGCGGCGGGGGGCAGGCAGATGNNNGTGCAGCGGCGGGCGGGCAGATGGTGGGGCCTAGGGCGGCTGGCAGGGTGCTGAGCGGCTGCCACCTCCCTGCCGGTGCCATCTGCCGTGGCTCACCGGGCTGGCGGCCCCGCGGCAGGTCACCGACATGATGCAGAAAGCCCTCTTCGACTTCCTCAAGCACAGATTCGATGGCAGGTGAGACCGTCACCCCGCCCAGAACCCCCCTCCTTCCACGGCCTGGGGGTCCCCGGGTGCCCACTGTGTCCCCGTGCTCCCCAGGATCTCCATCACCCACATCACAGCTGACCTGTCCCTGGCCAAGCGCTCCATCCTCAACAACCTGGGCAAGCAGGCGATCCTGGAGCGCTCCACCACCCGCTCCAGCATTGGTGAGGTGCCAGGCTCAGCCCGGGGGTGCAGGGACCCCCACCAAGGGGCCAGCCCAGCCTGACACGGCCCCCCCCGTGTCCCCCCAGCCGAGGTGCAGAGTGAGATCGAACGCATCTTCGAGCTGGCCAAGTCCCTGCAGCTGGTGGTGCTGGACGCTGACACCATCAACCACCCCGCCCAGCTGGCCAAGACCTCCCTGGCACCCATCATCGTCTACGTCAAGGTGTCCTCGCCCAAGGTGAGGGGTGACCATGGCTCTGGGGGCGTCCTGGCTGCCCCCCGTGGTGCTGTCACTCCCCTGTCCCCTCCCCAGGTCCTGCAGCGGCTCATCAAGTCCAGGGGCAAGTCACAGGTGAAGCACCTCAACGTGCAGATGATGGCAGCAGACAAGCTGGTGCAGTGTCCCCCGGTGAGCCAGCCGGTCCCCCCACCCTGGGGATGCCTAGGGGGACCCCCGAGCCCCCCCGAACCCTCTCACCTGCCCCCCCCAGGAGCTCTTTGATGTGATCCTGGATGAGAACCAGCTGGAGGATGCTTGCGAGCACCTGGCTGAGTACCTGGAGGTTTACTGGCGTGCCACGCACCACCCGCCACATGCCCCCCATGCTGTCCCCTCGCCCACCGGCCTCCCGGGCCTGCAGGTAACCCTGTGGCCCCTCCCTGCTCCCCGCTGGCATCTGCCACACGGGGGGATGGCGTTGGGGGGCACACAATCCCCCACTATCCCCATGGGGATTCAGCACAGGGGCGCTGGGGCAGGGGAGGCCATGCTGTCCCCACACGGTCCCCACGGCCCCTCCCTGCTCCCCACGGGCAGTTGGTACAGGGGTCCGCAGGTCAGAACTGGGGACACACAGCCCCATTCCGTGCTCCTTAGGGGGACCCAGCACAGGGGTGTCCAGCCTGGTGGGGACATGCAGCTCCCCAGCCCCCTCCCTGCGGCCAGCTGGCACAGGGGTCCACAGAGCGGGGTGGGGGACACACAGCCCCCTCCCTGCTTCCCACGGGGACCCAGCACGGGGTGCCAGGGCCGCGGGGCACACGCAGCCCCCACCGCAGCGCCCCCGCAGCCCCTCCCTGCCCACAGAGCCAGCAGCTGCTGGGGGAGCGGGGCGAGCACTCGCCGCTGGAGCACGACAGCCTGATGCCATCGGATGAGGCGGGGGACACCTCGCCCCAGCCTTGGGGGGCCACATCCCAGCGCAGCTCTCGGCACTTGGAGGAGGAGGAGGAGTACGGGGACCCCTACCCCGACCTGTACCAGCCCCATCGGCACCACGGCAGCGGTCCCGGCACGCCGGAGCGCCCGAGCGACCGCAACCACGACAGGAACTGGCAGCGCAGCCGGCCCTGGGCCAAGGACAGCTATTAGGGGTGGGGAAGGGGGGGGCACGGCTGGGAACCGGCCCCCCCCCAAACCCCGGGCGCTCCCCGCCTCGCCCCAGCCCCGCGCTGGGGGTGCTCAGACAATCGAACTCCGCACCGGCAGCTTCCTCTCGCCCGGGCCCCCGGGCACGTCTTCAGCCATAAGCACAGCGGGGTGGGGGGGCCGGCCGCCAGGATGCCCTGGGACTCCCCGCCAAAGGTCTGGGGAACCTGGGGACAGACACATGCCTTCGCCCTGCCTCAGTGTCCTCCCCGCCCCCGGGGCCCTGCATCACAGGTTGGCTCATTCTCCGCAGGGCAGCTGCCATGAACAGTGGGTGCCCCCCCCAAAAAGGGGAGGTAAGGAAGGGGGGGCAGTTGTAGCAGCATCCCCCACCCCGCACAGACCCGAGGAAGAAAGGGAAGGTGCCTGCTCACCCCCGGGACCTGGCCTGCCCCCTCCCCACCCCTGCATGGGACCCCCGGGAGGAGTGGGTCACACCACTCGCTTCGCTCTGCACCCATTCCCCTCGCCCCGGTCACTGCAGCCAAACCACTTCTGCCCCCCGGGATGGGGAGGACAGAGTGGGGGGGCTGCACGGGGTGTGGGGGCTGCTCCACGCTTGCACCCACTGCCCTGTTCCCGATGTCCCCCTGCCCACGCTGTCACCGCACGTCACCATAGTCCTGTAAATACGGCGCCCACTGCCCTCGGCCGGGGGTCCTGGCGTGGGCTGAGCCCCCCCCGGGGCCATTACTGGTGGGGAGGGGGGGGAATGGGGTGGGGGCCACAGATTTGTTATAATTTCTTTTGTAGAAAGCACTGATTTCCCTGTAATTGGTTTCAGAAACACACGAGTGCTCGAAGGTGCTGGTGTCCGTGTCTGTGGAGGGGACATGGGGGAACCTGGTCTGGTGGGGGGTGACGGACAGTGCTGGTGGGTGCTGAGCACCTCGAAGTGCTCCTTTTGGGCACTGCTGGCTTCTGTCTCCATGGGAGGTGGCACCCAGGGGCTGGGCAATGCCACCCAGGGAAGGGAGAGGACGAGGAGGCGACGCCAGTAACGCCGCTGCCGGTTTATTCCTGCAGCCTGGAGCTTCGGCTACTAAAAAACCCCCAAAAACCCAAAGGATGAAGTGCAGACAGTTCCCAGGACAGCCCAAAAAACAGCCCCACCCCAGCAGCAGGGAGGAACCGGCCCCCAAACAGCCTCCAGCAACTCCTCTGCTCCATGGGGAAAGTGGGGAGGGGGACCAGGAGAACAGGGGGGATATTCTGGGATAATCCCAGCCACAGTCTCTGCTTGTGGGCAGTCCTGGTTGCACAAGGAGCTGGGAAAAGAACAGCCAGAGCAGTCCTGGCAGCCTTGCTGGTCCTGTTGCCCCCGCAGCGGTGACGAAGAGGGGCCAGTGGGGCCTCAGGCGAAGATGGTCTCCTCCCGCCGCTTCTTGGTGAGGATGGTGCCTGGCTTGTGCTGGGCATCGGGGTGGTTGGCCAGCTCGGGGGGGCAGGACGACACGGGGCTCTCCAGGATCGCCTGTTTGAGGTCGTAGAACACCGTGGAGTCCTCTTTGGTGAGGAAGGTGATGGCCACACCGCTCTTCCCTGCTCGGCCCGTCCGCCCAATGCGGTGGATGTAATCTGGGGGGGGTAATGAAGGGTTCAGTGTGGGCAGCACCAGGGACGGGCACTCCCTGCAGCCCCCCTACACTCCCAGTACCAGGGCTGGGCACCCCACAGCCCTCTGGGTGTGGCAGCACCGGGGCTGGGCACCCCACACACTCCCAGCACCAGGACCAAGCACATCCTGCACTCCCAGTACCAGGGCTGGGCACCCCCTCGACCACCAGTACCAGGGCCAGGCATGCCACAACCTCCTTGGTGTGGCAGCACTGGGGCTGTGCACCCCCCCAGCGCAAGAACCAATGCCAGGAACAACCCCCAGGCCCCCTGACACAGGCAGCACCAGGGCTGGGCACCCCCCACACCCTCAGCACTGGGGCTGGGCACCCCCTCCATCCCAAGAACCAGGGCTGGGCACCCCTGCAGCCCCCTTGGTGAGGGCAGTGCCAGGTTCAGGCACCCCTGCACACCCAGTACCAAGGCTGGGCAACCTCACAGCCTCTTCAGTGCGGCAGCAACAGGGCTGGGCAAACCCCCAAAGCCCCTCCAGTGCAGGTAACACGAGGGCCAAGCATCCCCAGCATGGGCAGCACACACCCCACAGACTGGCTGGCACAGGCAGCACCGGAGCTGGGCACCCCCTCTCAGCGCCCTCCAGCCCCCCCAGCCTCACCCTCGATGTTCTTGGCCATGTCGTAGTTGACCACCATAGAGACGTCGTGGATGTCGATGCCACGTCCGGCCACGTCCGTTGCCACCAGGATGTCCTTGGCCCCGGCCTTGAGGTTGGAGAGGGCGAACTCTCGCTGCTCCTGGCCCTTCCCACCGTGCAGGGTGCAGGCGTTGTACTGTGGGAAGAGGTGGGGTCAATGAGGGTGTCCCCATGTGGGGACAAGGGGGACAGGGCTCAGAGTGACCCCCCCAGCCCAGACTCACTCCCATCTTCTCCAGGGACTTGGCCAGCACATCGCAGCCCTTCTTCTGGTTGACGAAGATGATGATGGGCGGGTCGAAGCCCTGTTCCAGGATGGCCAAGAGCTTCTTCCTGTAGAGGAAAAGGAGGAAGAAGAGACAGTTGGGCAAAGAGAGGCTGAAGCGCCCTGCAGAGTCCCCCCTTCACCCTCCAACCCCCAGGCCACCCCTAAATCCCGTGCTCCCCACCTCTTCTCTGACTCGGACATGAGGAAAACCTTCTGTTCCACCCTCTCGTGGGGCTTGCCGGCGGAGCCAATGTAGACCACGGCCGGGCGCCGCAGGTAACTGCGGGCCAGGCGCTCCACTGCTGGCGGCATGGTGGCCGTGAACATGACAGTCTGCAAGGGAACGGGGCAGGGACAGCCTGTGAGGTGGGAATGTCCCCCCAGTGAAGAAGGAATGACCCCGGTGGGGCAGGGAACATCCCCCCACGGAGCAGGAACATCCCACAGTAAGGCAGGAATGACTCTGATGGGGCAGGAATGTTCCCCCTCCATGGAGCAGGAACTTCCCCCATGACGCAGGAACACCCCTCAATGAAATAGGAACGACCCCAGCAAGGCAAGAACATCCCCCATGGAGCAGAAGCAACCCCCAACGAGGTAGGAACGACCCCAGCAGGGTAGGACTGTTCCCCCATGGAGCAGGAACATTGGCCATGGAGCACTGACATCTCCCTGTGGGGCAGGACCTTTCCGTGGTGGGCAGGATTGTCTCCCATGGAGCAGAAATGCCCCCCATGGGGCAAAAATATCCCCTTGTGGGGCAGGAATGACCCCTCATGGGGCAAGAATATCCACTGTGGGGCAGGAATGTCCCTCCACAGAGCAGGAATGTGACTCCCATTCCCTCAACCCCTTCCGCAAAAGCCCAAATTGTCCCTCCTAGCCCCACAGGAGCCCTCCTAGGACCCCCTTGTCCCTACCCACCTGTCTGTACTTGTGCTTCCCAGACTCGAAGTTGGCCAACATCTTCTCGGGGTCCTCGGCCTCGTCGGTGTCGGGTTTCTGGTTGGTGACAGGCATGTGCTCCAAGATCTTCTGCACGTCGGGCTCGAAGCCCATGTCGATCATGCGGTCGGCCTCGTCCAGCACGACGTAGGTGCAGCGGCTCAGCACCAGGTACCGGTTCTCCAGCACGTCGATGAGCCGGCCCGGCGTGGCGATGACGATCTGGGGGGCCGGGGGTGTTGGTGGGAGCAGCCCGGGGCTGAGCCACCCCCCCTGGCATCCCCCCAGGCCCTCCCACTCACCTCGCAGCCCATGCGGAGGCGGAAGCCCTGGTCCTCACGGGAGATGCCGCCGATCACGGCCACGGTGCGGATGCCCAGGGGTTTCCCAAATTTGATGGTTTCCTCCTCAATCTGCTGGGCCAGCTCACGGGTGGGGGCCAGGATGATGGCATAAGGCCCCTGGTCCGACTCCTCAATGCTGCAGCATGGCAGGATACGGTTGTGTCACCCATGGCGCCACGTGCGTGCCCTCCAGAGTCACCATGTCACCCTGTAACCCTGCCTCAGTCCCTCAGCAGTGTCACCTTGTCACCCCATCCCGTCACCTCCACAGTGCCACCCTGTCCCGACCCCTCTGCAGTGCCGCCCCGCCACTCCACCCCATCCCACGGGCAGTGTCCCTGTCCCGCACCGGTCGATTTTGGGCAGGGTGGTGATCCACACGAGCAGCGGGATCAGGAACGCCGCTGTCTTGCCGCTGCCGGTCTCGGCCACGCCGATGATGTCCCGGTTCTGCAGCCCGATGGGGATGGCCTGGCGCTGGATCGGGGTTGGCTCCTGCCAGGGGAAGCATGTTGGGAGCAGAACTTCCCCCGTTTCCCCTCTCCAAACCCCTGATGACCCTTTTTTCCCCCTCCCCAGCTCTCTCTCCCTGTGCCCACCTTGTAGCCACACTTGTCAATGACCTCCAGGATGTGGGGGGGTAGGGAGGAGTCCTTCCAGGAGCGGATGGGATTTGGGATCTTGCCCCCCTTGGTGGTGATGCTGTAATCCTCGCGGAAGATGCGCCAGTCCCTGTCCGTCATCTCGTCCAGCTTCTTCTGGGACCAGTGCCGGTCATCCCAGCGCTGCTTGGCCTCCTTCTTCCGCAGCTTCCGCAGCCGCGCCCTGCCCGGAGGGAGGGGAGGGATGGGGGAAAGGGAGAGGGAGAGGAGAGAGGGACGGGGAAAGCGGGATAGGGAAACAGGGATAGGGAAAGGGGAATAAAGAAAAAAGGGAATAAGGGAAAAAAGGCATAAGGGAAAAAGGAACACAGGAAAGGGAAGAAAGAAAAAGGAGAGGAAAAAGGGGATGAGGGAAAGGGGGATAACGGAAAAAGGGGATAAGGGAAAGCAGAATAAGGGAAAAGGGAATGCGGGAAAGGGGAGAGGGAAAGGGGAATGAGGGAAAGGGGAATGAGGGAAAGAAGGTGGATGAGGGAAAGGGGGAAAGGGGGATGAGGGAAAGGGGGATGAGGGAAAAGGGAATGAGGGAAAGGAGAATGAGGGAAAGGGGAACGAGAGCAGGACGAGAAAAGAAATGACAAAAAGGAGTGAGGAGGGTGAGGAAGGGGAAAGAGGAAGGGGATAGAGTTCACCTTGTGCCTCTAGAACCCTCCTGCCAGCTTCCTGCAGGAGCTGCTGCAGCCCAGCTCCACATCCCAGCCAAGTCAAGCCAGCCAGGACCCCGCACACCCGTCGGCATCCTCCCAGCTTCCCCAAAACCTCACTCCTCCTGCTCCTTCTCCTCCAGCGTCCGCCTCTTCTCCATCAGGTCCCCGTAGAACCGCGACTGCTCCCGTTTCTGTTGCTTCAGATCGATGCCGGCGATGAAGCCGCGGCCCAGCAGCTGCACCTGGTGCCTCTCCTTGTACCTGGAGCATGGTGGGGGCATCAGGAGCAGGGCTGGGGGCTGCCTTGCACCCCGCAGGGACACCCCCAGCCCTAGGGCACCCCAGCACTCACAGGGGGTTGTAGTCGATGGACGTGTCCTCTGACGCGTCCCACTCGAACACGAACTTGCGGTCGTTGAGGTGCCGCGTGCGCCGGCGCTTCTTCACCCCGCCCAGGTACCGCTCCTGCAGGAGCCCAGGCTCAGCGGGACCCCCCATCCTCCCCCTGGCCCCCCAGCCCAGCCCCCAGCCCCACCTTGATGGCGTGAAGCTCTTTGCTCTTGTCCTTCTCCTCCCGGATCTTCTGCCTGCCCTCCTCGTCCTCGGTGCCGTTGGTCTCCCGCTCCATGCGCTCCCGGCGCTCCCGGCGCTCGCGCTCCTGGGGGTCTTCTGGGGAGCAGGGGAAGGGGCTCAGAGCCAGCGCCCGCCCCGAGGGCTGGGTGGGGGGCTCCAGGGATGACCCCTTACCCAACATCTTCCTGCCCATCTCCTGGAACTGTTTCCTCTTCTTCCTCTCCTCCTCCAGCAGCCGCTGCCGCTCCTCCACCTCCTGCTGCCGCCGCCGCAGGGCCTCGGCTTCGCGCTCCGCCTTGGACAGGAACTTGGGCTGGGATGGGAAAGAGGCAGCGTCACACTGGGCCTGGCTGCTACCCCCGGGCTGCTGGGGGTCCCCCTCAGCCTTCTCTGCTCCTTCCTGGGGCCCCTCAGGCCTCCCTTCTCCCTCCTGGGTTCCTCCTCTCCTTCCCTGGATCCCCCAGACCTCTCCAGTCCCTCCCAAGTGTCTCTCTGCTCCCTCCCCGTGTCCTCCAGCCTTCCTTCTTTCCCTCCTGGGGTTCCTCTGTGCCGCTCACCGGACTCCTCAGCCTTCTCCATTCCCTCCCAAGGTCCTTCTGCTCTTTCCTGGGGGTCCATCAGGCCTCTCCTCTCCGTCCTGTGCCTGTACAGCCCCCCATGTGCCCTCCCTGGCCCGCCTGCTCCGTAACCTCTTAAGTCCCCCAGCCCTCCCTGCTCCATGCCACAATCCCTCCCAGTGTCCCCTGGCACTCCCTGCTTCCTTCTGGGGTCCCTCTGCACCCCCAAGTCTCCCAGCCCTCCCTGTTCCCTCCTCGTGTCTCCCCAAACATCCACACCCCCAGCAGAGGGAAGAGGCTCCTGTTCCCACTCCCACCTTGGCTTCTGCCTCCTCTTCTGCCTTCTTCTTTGCCAGCAGCTCCTCCAAAGACAGCGGCTGCGCCTGCAAGTGAGACCAGATGTCAGCACCACTTCCGGGGACCTGGATCCCGCTGGAGCCACTCCCCAGGGATCTGGATCCCTCTGGAGCCACTCCCCGGGGATCTGGATCCGGTTGGAGCCACTCCCCGGGGACCTGNAGGCCAGATGTCAGCACCGCTCCCGGGGACCTGGATCCCCTGGAGCCACTCCCCAGGGACCTGGATCCCCCTGGAGCCACTCCCAGCCAAGCTTCCTCTGCACCTTCTCCTTCTTCAGGGCATTCTCCTCCTCTTCCTCTGCTTTCCGTGCATCCCGATCCTTCCGAGACTTGGAGTCTTTCCCCCTGCCCGGGGACAAACTTCCAAGGAAAACAGCGTGGAATCAGACACCAGGCACAGCCCTGGGGGATCCCCAACCTCCAGGGGGTTCGAGGGAGAGCAGGGACCCCTCAAAAAAGCGACAGGACCCACCTGGACCGCTTGCGGTCCTTGTCCCGCCGGTGCCCATCCTTGTCCCTGTCCCGCTCCTTCTTGCCGCGGTCACGGTCCCGCTCCTTGTGCCGCCGGTCCCTGTGGGACGGGGGGGATCACAGCACGGCCCCAGAACCCCCACTCACCCCCTCTGCGGGGCCATCAAAGCTCTTCCCAAAAGCCCAGGGAGCCCTGGACCCCCCTCACCTCTCTGTGGACTTGGAGCGGGACCGGGAGCGCGAGCGGCTCCGCCTCCGGTCCCGGGATCGGTGTCGCTTCCGCTCCTTGGCCGGGGAGCCCTTGCGGTCCCGGTCCCGCTCCCTCTCCCGGTCCGGGGAGCGGGAACGTTTCCTCTCCTCCTTCACCGGAGACGCATCCCGGTCCTTCTTGTCCGCCAGTTCTCCGGCCATCTGTGGGGAGGGGTCAGAGAGGGGAACACCGGGGGGGCTCGGGGGGTGCAGAGAGACCCCGGGAGGGAGCGCAGAGGGCTGGGAGGGGACTTGGGGTGCGGGGGGGCACCCAGGGAGGGAGAGAGAAGAGTTGGGAGACCCAGGGGGGCCACAGAGGGACCCCAAAAAGGCGGGAGTAGGTCTGAAAGACTCCCGGGATGAAGTGGGGAGACGTTGAAGGACCCGGGGAAGGAACAAAGAGACGCCAAAAAGAAGCAGGGAAAGCTGGGGAACCCGGGGAGAGAGGAGAGAGCCCCTTAGGAGGGAGTGGGGAGGCCTGGGGGACCCCCGAGAGGGCACAGAGGGACCCCAGGAAGGAGCGGGAAGGGCTGGGGGGCCCCGAGGAGAGAATGTGCAAGGAAGGGGGAACCCAGAGACGGCACGGGAAGGCCCGGGCAGGCCTGGGGGACCCCGAAAGGGCTCTGGGAGGCGCGGGGGACGCGGCGCAACGGCGCTCCAGGCCCTGCCCCTGGTTCCCAGCACCGCGGCTCTGCCCGGCGCCACGCCACCAGGGCCCTCCAGCCCCTGGGGCCCGAGGAGGTCCCCCGGGGGTTCCTGCAGTGCCCCTCGCTCGCTCCCGCCGGTCCCCGCTCACCGCCGCAGCCCCGGGTTCAGCGCCGCCGCTCCGCCGCCGCCGCCATGTCTACCGGGCCCGCGGGGTACGATGGGACGGCACGGGACTACAGCTCCCGGCAGCCCTCGCGGCACTGGACTACAAGTCCCAGCAACCCCCCGCGCGCTCCCAGCGCCCCGACGGAGCCGCAGCACCGCCGCGCCCCGTGATCCTTCCGCCGCGCGGCAACTCCCCCCCCGCCCCCGCAAAGAGTCCTCCGGGACGGTGTCCCCGCGTCCCTGAGCCCCCCCCTGGCCCGCATGGAGCTCCTGCGTACCCAGATGAGGCCCTCGGGGCCGTGTCCCCACGGCCCTGAGCACCCCAAATCCTGGAGGGACCTTCCCGAGTCAGTGTCCCCCATGTCCCTGCACAGCCCCAATCCCACAGGGACCGCCCCAGCTCGGTGTCCCCACAGCCGCGTGCACCCCAAACTGTCCAGGGACCCCCAGAGCAGTGTCCGTGCAG
>VZTF01001389.1:0-15197 GCA_013397755.1 Cnemophilus loriae
GGAGTGTCTGGAATGCCTTTGCATTGTCCCAGGCATCCGTCAGAGCTGTTGGCATCCGACTGGCAGGCGTGGGACAGATCGGTGCCTCTGCCAAACCAACCGGATTTAAAGGTCCCTTCACCAATCTGGCAAGGCCCTAACAAAGAACCCGATTCTCTTCTTTGCGACATGGACATGACTAGAAAACAAGATATGACAAAGCAAGTGCCAAAGTAAGTCAGGGTTCTGGGCTGAGTAACCAAAACCCTGACCATGGCATTGACAATTTTGTGAAAGATCTGGACGGAACGATCGAGGGCACCCTCAGTCATTTTGCAAATGCCACCAAGTTGGGTGGCCGTGTCGATCTGCTGGAGGGCCAGGAGGCTCATGACTGAGGTGCCACTGTAGCTGCTGCCTGAAGATTTTGAGGAGCAAAACTAGGAGATTTAATAGAGTTAAATTCAGTAGGTGGAAGTAGGGGTAGATGTTAGTGCAGCATGCTGCTAGAGTTTAAGATAACACGATACTGAGGTGCTATTATATCTGCTACCTCAAGAATTTGAAGGGTCAAAATAGAAGAAATAATAATCTTAAATTCTGTAGGTGAAAGTAGGGGTAGATATTAGTAGAGCTCCCTCTTCAAATGTAAGATAACCGGATAAAGGCCATCTCATGGCTTCTGTTCCTGTTTAATTAATAAATTACAAGCTGGAGCTCAGCCTAGGCAGTGACATAAGAAAGCCAAGTGTTTAAAGAATAGAGTTTTGAAGGTTTAAACTAGACATTAGTTTGTAAAGAAAAGTGGTAGGAAGCTCTTTTTGTTTCTGATACATAATCTTATTCAGCACTTGGTCTTGAATGTGTTCCTCTGGAACAGGTTCCTTAGGCAGTTGAATTGTAGCTGTTGCTAAGTTAGAACAGGTTAGATAAGTTGCTTTTATTGAAATAAAATGATTGCCTTGATATATCAGAAGTGCTCGTTGTTTTCATTGCACTGTAGTCGTTGGTTTGGGGGGAGCTCCTGAAGGCCGAAGCCTTTTGGTTGCTGGGGCGGTGCCGTGTGTGCTGTGTGGGGCAGAGGAGAAAGGCGCTGCCTGGGCCGGGAGGGATGCGGGGACACCAAGTCCTTGTGACTTGTGGCACAAGGCGCTTGTTTGATGCAAAAGCCCCTTTATTTGTGTGCAGTTCTCCTCCTAGAGAGCTGCCCTGGTGCAGGGATCATTCTGTAGGATCTCTGCAGGAAGGAGTGCTCTCAGCCATGGCCNTTGGGTTGGAAAGAATCCTAAAGCCCCTCCAGTGCCACCCCCTGCCATGGGCAGAGACACCTTCAACTATCCCAGGTTCCTCCAAGCCCCATCCTGCCTGGCCTTGGACACTTCCAGGGATCCAGGGACAGCCACAGCTTCTCTGGGTACCCTGTGCCGGGACCTCACCGCTCAGGAATTTCTTCTGTCTATCCCGTCTATTCCTATTCTCTGTCAGTTTTAGGCCATTGCCCCTTGTCCTGTCACTCCATCCCATGTAAATTGTCTCTTTCCATCTTTCTTGTAGCTCTTTCAGGCACTAGAAGCGGCTTTTAGGTCTCCCCACAACCTCCTCTTCTCCAGACTGAACAATTCCTCCTCTTCCAGCCTGTTTCCACAGGAAAGGTGCATCCTCCTGGTCTCCTCTGGACTTGCTTCAACAACTCCATGTCCTTCCTGTGCTGATGACCCCAGGCCTGGATGCAGCAGTTGGGGTCTCACCTGAGTAGAGTAGAGCGAATGAATTCCCTCCTTCCACCTGCCGCCCCCACAAGTATGTGTCTCTGCTGTCCGTGGTGAAGAGTCGTAACGGAATTAGATTGTATTAGATGCCCATCTGACCTTCTCTGGATCTGTTTCCCCCTGTGGAATTATTTTTATCCTACAGCAATATAAGGATGTAACCTGCAGGCAATATCCGAGGGCTCCGCGTTGTTTTTATTGAGCTGTGCGTTAGGAAATCATCAGGAGCACTCCAGTGTTGTTCTGCCAGTTCACTTGGGTCAGACATTCCAACAAACTGTTCATCCATCGGAAAAATATGTTGTGGATCTGGCTACATGTAGTTGTTAAAGATAATATGGCACCTTGACAGGAGTGTTTTAGCCTGCTGTCCTTGCTAAATCCCCGGGGAGATAATTACACTCTCCTGCTCCAGGAAGCTTTCCCACCCCTAAAATTTCTTTGTTTCCTCTCATAAACTGTTGTGGGGAAGTGCAGTGGGTTGGGAAGGATGGGAAAGAGCCTGGCAGATGTGGCATGCGATGTAAGACCCATAAAATGTTGTCAGCCTCTGGTTTGAAGTGAATTATGCACTCCTAAATTTACAGCCTGTGTGCTGAAATATAGAGTGCGTGCATAAAGGGTGGCTCAATCCAGACAAAACATATTGCATCACCAAGAAATTTCTCTAATAGAAAGCGAGAAAACTCCAGGAGAATCTCTCCATGGGGGAAAATATATATAAAAAAAAAAAAATCTCTTGAGGATTACTTTGCTAAAAAACCCCAATAGAAATTAGGGAAATGTCAGGAAAACTTTGTTAAAATAGAGACAACCTCTCCTTGCTAGGTAAATGAAAAATAAACAAAAGTAATTAATTTTGAACAGGGAAAAATACTTCTTGCTGAGGTCGTTATTAGTAAAGGCTTGGACATCTTCCAAGGTGAAGTTTTTATAGCTGTTAAAATTCATGGAGCGAATAGGCAAAGTGGGAGTTCCTACAGCTCCATGAAGTTCTGTTCATTAACATACAAACTACCCCCAGATTGTTGTTAATTGTCGGGCAAATTTATTCTTAAATGTTTCCAGGAAAAGAAGAAGAAAGAAAAAAAGGAAAATATTTAACAAGAAGAAATGCTTTGCTACTGTAATTAAGAAATATTTTATTTTCCTTCTTCCTATGTGAAGAATGGTGAATTTTATTTAGGAAGTGAAGAATTTCAAGGTCAATTCCTACTGTGAGATGCTACAGCACAGTCTTCTGGGTACAGCAAAAGAGGAATGAAGATGAATCATAAAGAAATGTTTATTAGGATAATAAATAAACAATAAACACGGCAATAATAAATACATTTTCAAAAGAGCTCCAGGCTCCAGCAGGGAAATATTGCTGCTGGTAGAATATCTGAAGAGAAAAACTGTGGGGGAAAAACAACTTTATTTTATGTAATAGGAAGGAACTGCAGAGAAGCATCAGGTTTGGCTGCATGATACAGGTGCTCTTAAGTTACTTTTAAGAGCTCAGACCCTTTTTATATCCTACTGCTAACAATTCTCTGGAGAAACACAGCTTTGTAGAATGAAGAGTAGAGTCTTACTAAAAAAAGTTCCTCATTTTTATATTACCTGTTTGTTCTGGAGAAAGAATTTTGGAGGGAGCTGCAGCACTTGTTACAAAGAAAATAAATTAAAAGCCTAAAAGAAGTTCTGTAAAAGTTCTGTGAAATCCTGTAGAAGGAAATACTTTAAATATAGAGGATGAAGAATGTGACACAAAATTGTGATGAATTAATTTTTCATAATTGCATATGAAACACATTCTAGCCTGGTATATAGGGCAGTTATATTTCAGTCATTGGAGATTTATGTATATTTTTAAAATATATATATATAAAAATAAATAAATATAAAGTTTCAAAGTAGAAAGGTCAGTGAAAATACAAATAAAATTCCCAATTATATTTTCTAGACAGATGTTACATTTTCGGGGCAGTCACGATTCTATGATTCTTTGAGTAGTACTTACTATTAGAAATAACAAAAAGCATGAAAAATGGAAAGTTTTATAATATATAAAACAAATTCAACCCCTCTAAGCAGTAGAACATGTTATTATCTCCTAAAAATTACAATATTTTTTTAGTCTTACATATATCCACAAACTTTTTCTGTTTTCACCTAAATTAGAACCATAAGACTGAACCCAGCTCCATGTCTGCAGCCATGCTGGGAATGCCCATGAATAACCCCAGAATCTGTTCCTGGCACTCTCTACTGTACAATGGAAAAATTCATGCATAAGAGTTAAGTACATAATATTATAATATATTAAATGCTATTTTCACATCTCTAGTACAATGCAGAATAATTATACATATAACACGTACTAATTCTATTATAAAGAGACATGAGAATCAGAAAATAAATATTCAACTTCTGTTTCGAGTAAAGAAAGAAACTGAGAAATGTCAAAAGCCAGAACACTTTTTATTTAACTCATTTTCCTCTGTTTGGTTTTTGGAAGTTTTATCATTTTTAAGGCACGGATTGGATAATTCAACAACTACTGCTCCCACTAAATCCTGGATACAATACTCCAGAGGCATACTTGGAAAAGTCTTGGTCATTCAATAACACGTGTAAAATTCCTCCTGAAAATCCCAGGTGTTCATGTATTGACCTGTCAGGTGCCTCTTCTTTTCTTCTCAATGAAGCCCAGATTCAATGGATGTTGAACAGTTTGTACTTTCAGTGTATTTTATGTCACAGTTGGTGATCTTGGCTTTAGCTGAAAACATTTGAAATCGCTTTGGACTTCTTTGTCCATAGCAAACTCAACACTTCTAAGGATTTTCAGCCCAGCCCAGAAAAACTGTGGCTGCCCCTGGATCCCTGGAAGTGTCCCAGGCCAGGTTGGACAGGGCTTGGAGCAACCTGGGCTAGTGGAAGGTGTCCCTGCCCATGGCAGAAGGTGGCACTGGATGGGCTTTGAGGTCCCTTCCAACCCAAACCATTCCATGAGTCTGTAATCAAGGACAGGGACATGTGACTGCCCGCAGCTGTGGATAAACCAGGTAAAACTAAGAGGCAGACGAGTTTCTTTTCTCATTTACCTCACTTTTCAGTGGTTTTGACCATTGCCGCTTCCTTTTTCATGCAGAGCGTATTGTCTGTGGAGATGAGAGTATTAACTCTCGAAATCATTATGGAAGTGGAGAAATTGTATAGCTGTATTTCCTAACAGAAAATTAATTGGTGGGGACTCTCCTGATCGTGTAGGAAATGTAGTTTTATCATGTACATATGAGGGAGGGAGATACGAAGTGGCAGAAAGGTTAATAGCTAAAAAAAAAAATTTAAAAATTAATTCAGTCATCTTCCAAGCTCCCTTTTGAAAAGATCCTATTTTTATTTGCCTTAGGATATGGTTTTTTTCCTAAAGCTTGCAGAGCTTTCCATTTGTCAAAAGAAGAAAGGCTGCCTGCAACAGCCTGGAATAATTTTCTGACATGAAACAGGTATACAGAACTTCACATTTGTTTTGTAAAGTTTCTACAAATACTAAAATAACAAGGGGAAAAGAGTTTTTAAAGCTGTTGTTCAATACTAGCTACCTGAGCAGAGCAATACAGAGTGTATTAAATAATGCACGACATTCACTCAAATAAATCTGGATTGATCAACAGCAGCCAAGAAATATCCTTGGAGCAAAAAGAAACAGCAAGATAAGAAGAAAAGGTGTCTGACTTAATACAGAAATCATGTTTAGAATTTACAGTGATTTTATAGACATATTTCAGGGATGATATTGAATATATGGAACATTAATGGTATACAGTTATATATTGATAAGCTGTGAGATAGGTATATAAGAAATATATTAAAAAAACCTCATAAAAACTTCAAAACTGAAAACCCAAATATCCAAATATTGTTCCATACACATCTTATTTAATCCTAATGTGTTTTACCCTTTTGCATTCAGTTCAGCATCTTCTAGCTCTTCAGCATTCTGAGATGGTTGTCTTCCACATAAATTGAATATTCGTTATTCACCTAAGCTCTGGTTATTAATTATCTGATAACAAAGATCTTATCTGAGCCATCCACGACAATTATCTGTGTAGGCACAGAGAATATTTTCACCCTGACTGTATTATTTAAATCCCAGTATGTGGAAGGTATAACCACACCCCTTGAAATCATGAATGATGAAGTGGGGCTTATTCCATGAGGATCAAACGTTGTGTGATTCCATGATTAAGACTGGATTTATTGCTAATACAGTATCTAAATAATAAGGGGAGGTGGGATTTATTTATACAAGATCTGCAGTGCTTCATCCAAAACAAAATCATGTCTGCCAGGCAAAGGTTCCTGTGGGATGAAGTCGGACTTGAATTTCACAGTTGGCCCTTCTCTATTTAATTGGCCGGTCCAAAGCCCGAATCCTAATAAATGCTTTTGTTTCTTTAAAGGGGAGGAAGGAGTTGAAATCTAGAGCTGAGTTGTATGGCTTAGACTTGCCTGTAAATTAGACTGAGCTGTCTTTTTAATTAAGAGCTCACAAACATGAGCATTCCCTGTAATCCAATCCATAAAGAGTGGAGTCCTATTCCATAGACAACTGGAACAATAGCTGGACAAATCACACAGTAATTGGTGCAGGAAGAATAAAAGCCTGTCCCACACTCCCAAAAGCACAGGCTTTAATCTTTCCACTTGCAATAAAATTACTCTAGGTGGTAACAGCACAGTTCCCTTTTTTCCTAGAGGACAGAAAGTGCATATCACAGGTTCAATGATAAAAATCCTGCATGGAGAAATGCCTGGCTCCAGCCTCAGGCACCAGGATTTCACAGTTCAGCTTCATTGCTGGGGAAGGAATCTGTAACAAATTCCAGTGTGGTGGTGCAGATCCACCACCACCCCGCACTGCGTGTGCAGAAATAAACAGGGGATTGAAAATGATATCACTTCTATTCAGCTGTCCCTCATATTTAACTGTGGCAAGGCAGATTGTCATCACTGGCTCAGTACAGGTGCAAGGGATTTAATAACAAAACCATCCTGCCCGAGGAAGGTCTCCCTTTCTAGGTCAGTATTTCTGCTTTGCTTCCAGCCAGAGCCAAGGCACTGTCCTTCTTTAGGTCTTTACAGGCACCTTCATTGTGTATCCTTAGCTCAGAAAAAAGGATATTTGGAAGAATTAAAGGAAAAGGCGAATTGTTACTCCTACCCACTCATACCAGGGGCCAGTCTGACCTTTGTCCCAGACCTGTCTCTGGGGTCAGGTAGAAGTTGCATTTCAGGCAGCTGAATCAGCATCTTCAGTAGGCCAAGCAGGATGGAACCCACCCCAGGGAGACTCCACAAATCTATCAGGATTCCCACTTAAATATTTCCTCACTTTGTGCAGTTTCCAATGACGTTAAGGCATAGGTTACCTAAAGAAGTGTAAATTATTTGCAGACAGTGTTTGATTTGTTCTGTTTGAGTTTAAGGAGGCAGATATCAAAAAGGACCTTTATTTTTGTGATGTGAGACTATGCCATGGTCACACCCAGGTATCTTACATACCTAATGTGCTAAATGAGGTGAGCGGTAATTTGGGGTGTCATGTGGAGAATGTGGGAGAACAGTAGGAATACAAAGCATATCTTTGTCTAAGTAATGCACAGTATTTTTAAAATCCTTAAATTACAGTCCATTTTTTACTTTATAGCTTGAGTTTTACCCAGCAAGGTGTGGTAACAACTTCCACCTTGACAACAGAGAGGAAAACTGTCACATGCAGTTGATTTTTCAGGTCAGGAATATACAGAGCAATTCCTGATTTTGATCATATTTTTCTTTCCTGAAAGACAAGCTGATCAGGTTCTGTCGCCTATTTTTCTATTTCTGGTTCTTTTCCACATGATGAAAGACCTGATTTTTTTTGTTGTTATGTCACTCTTTTGTTTCCAAAGCAAAATGATAAATAAGCGATTTTAATGTATATTAATTAGTAGAGCAAAATGGAACTGTAATCAGACAGAGTTTCCAGTCAGTCTGTGGGATAACAATTAGCATGTTTGGAAATTGATTCTGATCCTGGTTTGTGTCTCAAATGAAATTAAAAGTCTCTTCTTTTTTTTGCGAGCAGTGTGTTGTGAGTAAGAGGATAAAATAATCTCTTCCAGGCTATTTCTCTCCTATGTATGATGATGGATTGAAATGTGGTCCTGTTTCTCTGACTCCTGCATCATTTCCAGACCTTCTGACTACAGTCCTGAATACCATGCTAAAAGCTGAAGGAAAAAGAACCAGGAACAGAAGCACTCAAACAGAAGGGCAAAAATAACTCATTGCATGAGAAGTTCACATCCAGATTCTGGGACAGCCAAGCTGAAGGTTACCTGGTACCAGAGCAATGGATATTTTTCCAGTTTCCGTATTCTAGGGTCAAAAGAAGAGTCAGAAATGCATCAAAATGTAGAAATTCTCTGAAAACAGACAGATGCATGGTGGACAGGGGCATGGTTTCCACATGAACACAGGGTTTCCATAGGGACATGGGGTTTTATTTAAACATGAAACCTCAATCTGAGCATGACTATGGAGTTACAAGTGAAGAAAGCTGAGAAAATAATTTCAACTGATTTAAATGACTTAAAAATTTCAAAGAAAGCAATTTGCAAAGCTGGGTGAAACAGTCTAGAAAATGTATCTGTGGAATAGGTTTCTCTATGCCCGTCCTACAAAGGGATTATTACAACATGGGCATGCTGTAGTGGCTGTGCTTGTGCTCATTCAAGGTTGGACTTGGCGATCTTGGAGGTCTTTTCTCACCTCAGTGCAGACTGGAAAACCCTAGACTTTTAGAGCTCTGCTGAAGAACTGATTTGGACTTCAGAACTGGACCCATAGGCAGAGCAGTTCTGTGCAATAATAAGCCCTAAATGGTTTTATTTCTCAGGACGACAACTGGTGTTATATTTTCCTACAGATATTAATATATATTCCTAAAGAATAAATCTAATTTCCTCGTAGTAAGGAAGGAAAAGCTCCGTGGCAATAAACTTGCCCCTTCCCTGTTTTTCCCTGCTCCAGAGCTCTGACTTGGCACTGGTTTGGCACTGGTTTGGTACTGGTGCACACACGGCCGTGGCCTTGGGAAAGCTCCAGCACTCACACCTGGGATTTGCTGAGTTACTGCAGGAAAAGGCCCTGTTTGATCTCCTTCCCTGTCTTTGAAGGAATTACAGCGATTATATCCTGCCTGGTGGTCATGTACCAGGGAAAAGCAGAGGCCTGAGAGGAGGCTTAACTTGCTACCACCTGGAAAGTTAAAAGTCTGCAGGGCTTACAAGTTTAATATTTCAAAAGGGTTAAAACCAAGCCGTGACAATTCAATCAAGGCTAGGAAAGACTGTGAATGAACCATAAGAGCCATATTCTCTTCTCTGTTAAGATAACTATATAGAAACCATATAATGAGAAATAATGTGTAAGAAACCATAAAATGAACAACAAATCCATGATCTCTAAATTAATACAAGGGCAGGTATTGGCTTTGAAAAAAAAAAATTTACCTTTAATTACAAAATTAATTTGCACTGAAATTATGCTCAAGAAAGTACTGTTTGTAGTTTGTCCCCAGGGAAGTGGGCTTCTGGAAAACCAGTATTTCTAATATTTAATAATATTCTAGACATTCTTAGCATCAAAATATTAAGATATTTTCTATGTTGAGAATATTGTTTTGACCAGCTGAGTGTCTTTTTCAATGCTGTTTTCTCTCTCACCTCCCATATCCTTTCGCCTGTCACACATTGCAGAACCACATTCCCAAAAAAGAAATATTCCCAAACATTATCCTTCATTACCACAAACACGAAATTGAAGAAAACCAGAGGAATATTTCTGGGTTTTTCAAGATTATTCAGGATTATTCAGGAGCCAAAGATCGCCCCACTTCAAATTTTTAACTCTGTATTTTGTCCAGTAACACTCTGGCAAACAATTTTAATAGAGATGAGGCATTTGCAGGAGATTTTCCAAAGTTCCCTTAGGAACACTGCTATCCTCTGCACTAAATGTTCATACACATAATAATATGGTTACATTTAGGTACCAGCTGTTGGAAAGACCCCAACAGGAGAATAGTGATGGAAAGGAAGCTTAACTCTCCTTCAAGTTTCACAGAGCCCAGCTGCTGAATGTGCCTGACTCTCACAGCCAAAGCTCTTTGCACACCAGTATTTTGGAGGACTTCTGTTTTTTCATACAGCTTGGAAGGATCTAAGTTAAGGGAGAAATCTAGACTAAAAAGAAAAAAAAAAAAACCAATATATTGTTACACTGAGGCTAGGTTGAAAGAGACCCTGGCTGCCTGAATGCTTTGTGACAGCCTTTTTGTACATTTTCACTATGTGTCCCAGTATTTTAATGTATAGAGCAAAGCGGGTAAAGAACAGTATTGTCATCTTACCCACACAGAATTTAATTCCAGACATTTGGGTGGTGACATATTGTTAATTAAATATTGATTTGTTGGAGGATGAACTGAGCCATCGGTATTTTCCCTCCTAATTAGAATGATGACTGCTCCACATGCCAACAGTTATGAATCTCCCCGAAATAACTGTGCAAGTGGAAATGTAGGAAAGCCTTAAATAACGCAGCATATTGCACCTCAATTATGATTAATAAATTAGCTGTAGTGTAGTAGCTGCACTATTTAAATAGACTGTCCGCATTTCCCCTACTGGGAGTAAAGATCCGGTGTTTGAGAGTTTGCATTTATTCTGGAGCTCTGTGTTCCAGTTTGTCAGGACTAAATAGGCTCAGCACTGTGAAAAAAGCCCAGTTGCACATTCCTCAGTGCCATCGATATTGTTCGTAGTGATTCCACAAGCTAAGCATGCCATGAAGTGATAAAGGAAGCCACTCTTTCACTTGGAGCCAGGAGATCATTTATGGAATATTAAATACTTCAGTAGCTGAACTTTTTTTAATAATTAAATTTTGTGGTGCTTATGTCCCATGGATGAAGAAGGGGCTTCTATTTCCATTGCAATCAGTTTCTCACTTTTTAATCAACATTAATTTAATGTTAGAATCTGATTTTCTGTATCATGCTAATTTCTCCTGGCTGGTCTCTGATTAGTGAGTTTAATGTGCAACTCTTCTCCCTCATCTCCAAGTTCAATTTCTCCTCAGAAAATGTCTCCTTTCTTTAGCTTTCATCTTAAACAGCATGAGATCCTTTCCCCCAGCCAAAGCCATGTCAGCACATCTTCCTTATCTCCCTCAAAATATTCCTCTCAGTCTTTTTCAAATCTAATACTTCATCACTGCTCCAAAATAAAATCCTGGAATCGTTCAAGTTGGAAAAGCCCTCTGAGCTCATCGAGTCCAACCATCCCCTGGCACTGCCAGGGCCACCACTGACCCGTGTCCCCCGCTGCCACACTGACATGGCTTTAAATCCCTCCAGGGATGAGGACTCCAACACCTTCCTGGGCAGCTGTGCCAACATCTGACCACTCTTTCAGGAAGAAATTCTTCCTAATATCCAACCTGAACTTCGCCTGGCACAGCTTGAGGCCGTTCCCTCTCATCCTGTCCCTGTTCCCTGGGAGCAGAGCCTGACCCCTCCCGGCTGCCCCCTCCTGTCAGGGAGTTGTGCAGAGCCACAAGGTCCCCCCTGAGCCTCCTTTTCTCCAGGCTGAGCCCCTTTCCAGCTCCCTCAGGAATTCTCCAGCCCCTTCCCCAGCTCTGTTCCCTTCCCTGGACACGCTCCAGCCCCTCAGTGTCTGTCTCGTCCTGAAGGCCCCAAAACTGACCCCAGGTTATTCTTTCATCTTTACAAGCCTAACCATAATAAGTCAGTGCACATAAACGTGATTAAGACCATGAAATGAGCAATAACATTTTTTACTATTTTATCAGAGAAAGAAGTAAACTAAAAAGGACCATAATATTTGAAGATGGGCTGAGAAACTCGGTAGTAGGGGCCCATAAAATGACAAAGAACATGCAGTTTCCAGTCCCCCAAAAGGTCACCTACAGGGCATCTCTGAGCCTTCATTTATGCCTTCATTTCCTCTTTGTGAATGTTTCACACAGATTTCCATATAGGAATAGACTCTTCAAGGAGCCTCTTCAAAGTTTTTATAGGGGAAACAACTTGATTCAGTATTTCAGTGTCACTGTTTAATCAGCTATTAATGGATGCAGAGAATATTTGATGTGCTTTCTCTTTGTAGATTGCGGATTTCTACTAAGTCAACTGAACTTCATCTTCAGAGAAATGGAATATTCTTTGCATATCATTTCTTGCAAGGGATTATATTACAGGGAGGTGGAAGTGCAAACGGAATTTTTGTGGTTTTTGTATTAATAAAGAGATGCTAATTCCTCTGCTTGTAAGGGGATTACCAGCAGCCTTCCAGGAGCTGGGAACATGTTGTTTTTAAGGACGTAGATAATCTGGGCAGAGATAAAGGCACACTTGTTCACTATGAAATTATCCTGAATTTTGGGAGGTCCCAATTGTTAAGAGTTTTTGTGTCGACCTTCATGGAATCCCAGACTGGATTGGGCTGGAAGGGACCTTAAATCCCATCCAGTGCCACCCCCTGCCATGGGCAGGGACCCCTTCCACCATCCCAGGTTGCTCCCAGCCCCGTACAACCTGGCCTTGGACACTTCCAGGGATCCAGGGACAGCCACAGCTCCTCTTTAGGGGTAGATTTGAGTGGGATTTGGTTTTTTTTAAAATCCCTTTACACTTTCACACCTGAATTCCTCTATAATTCCATGAGTTCCTCTTCACTCCATGAGTGAAGAAGTTGGAATGAGCAGGAAGATAAACGCCACCAACCAATCCCTTGGGACAGAGAAAGAAAATTTAAAACTAAGTTCAAGCTGTTTACTTATATTGATGCAGATTAAAGACTGATTGCCATATTTAGATTTTTAAATGCTCTCTTTTACATAGATCTGAAATATGGTGATATCTGTTTTATTTTAATGTATTTCAATCTCCTCTCTTGGAGTAGAATTTAATTTGGTTTTCTATCAAGTTTTGTTATCTTACCTAGGGTATTTTTTTATACAACGTGGTGTTTTTTTGTTATAAGTTACTATAGCAACTTGGAAAAATTAAACATAAGAAATCTGTGGAGGCTTCGGGCTATCTAATTTTTATGTTCCTGTGGTTTTTCCAGCAGAAAGAGAAGTTCTACTAGATCTAAATATAGCTCAAAAAAAAGCCAAATGTACAGGAATCACTTATCATAGAGCATGAATCCATGCAAATGAAGAAACAATTTCATATACTAAAAAGCAGAGTGTAGAGAAAGGCTGTAGGAGAAGGTGAATGAAAGAGTTAAAAAGACAGCTCAAGGGCACAAGTTCCTCATCTTGTAGGGAATTCACTTCCAAAACTTCAAGTAAAGACTATTTAACATTTAAAGCCTTTTTTGTTTTTATGAGTTATTTTTCACTAAACAGCTTTTGGTTATGTCTCACCTGGATTTTTCAGCAGGAAATGTCAAGACTTGGTAAAATCAAGGAGCTCAAAATCTCCACCAATTCCTTGGACAAAACTCCCAGGCACAAGGTGGGATTGTTGGGGTGTCTGTGCAGGGCCAGAGGTTGGACTTGATCCTTGTGGGTCCCTTTCCACTTAGGATATTCCATGATTCTCTGCTTCAAACCTACACAAACGTGATACACGGTCAACAGGTCCTGTGAGCTTGCTTTTGCTAAAAGCCTGGGTTTAGAACAAATACAGAGGTTGCTGCTTTCAATATTGGCACTGACGACACGCAGCAGACACAAATTCAAACCAAATGTTTCCTTGCAACTTGTTAATTTGATAATTTTGAAAACAGAAATGGAAAGAAGTAGCTATTTTATCAATTTCATTACAGATCAGAAATCTTTGTTCTTCAGAGCATCTCTGGGAAAGTTCCTTCAAACAGAGGCACCAAATTCGTTACAGAAATATTGAATTTCTCCGTATTCTTGCATTAAATATACACATCATTATCTGAAGTTTATCTACAGACTATGACAAAAGAGACTTTTTTCCTCCCTTTTCACCAGCACAGGGCTTGGTGTCACCTGGGTGATAGAATTTGAGCAGCTCAGTGCTGAACCAGATTCAATCTCTAGCTTCTCTTGATGTTGCTCACCCCTCCACTTCTCCATGGGTTTCTCTAAATAAACTTCTCTGTCCTAGTGTTCAACAACTTCTTTGTTCTTGCTAAAAATCATTAATATGAATTTAGTTAACCTAGAATGAGCCAGCAGTGAGGGATGTGAGGGTTTTGTGCACTGATAGTGCCTGTGGAGGTCTAAATAATAGATGGGGCTGTCACTCCTCTGACAATAAACTCAGGAAACTCATGCGTTTTATGGGAAAATTCACATTTAGTTACACACTGGATAATTTCATAATTTCAGCCAGGCTCTTGAGGAACCACACCGATATTTCACTTCATCTGTTTATTGTCCAACAGCTTCTGGCTTGTTCCTAGTGATGAACGAAGAAAAGTCTCTGTGGGAATAACAATACAGAGGTCACAGAATCTGCTGAGTTGGGAGGGACCCACAAGGATCATTGAGTTCAAATCTTAGCCCTGCACAGAACACCCCCAAGAGTCACAGGAAAAGTCTTATATTTTCCAGTTTGGAATAAATTCAAATCTTTTCTGCTCACAACCATTTGCATAAAATAAGTTCACAGCAATCTTCCCAATGTCATTCCATATTCTGCTTTAGGTGTGTAGGGAACAGTCTCAAGTCTTCCATAAACCATAATAATGGTATTTATGATTTCCCACTGACTCCTTAAGCAATTCACATCTCCAGGAAAGATTTAACCCTGAGCCTTGGCAGTGGAAGTCCTCCTTACTTAATCTTTATGATTAACATCAATTTTGCTATTTGACATAAGAAGCGAGTCTTGTGATCAAAAAAGGAGGATTTTCCTCCACTTCAGCCCATATATTTGTATCTAACCACAGCCAGGGGAGTATTTCCAGGTGACCTCAGTGTTCCTGAGAATCCTCAGCTACACAATGTTATGAAACACTCAATGCTAGGAGAACCAGGTGATTTATTTTGTTGTGAGACACAATGCATTAGGTAAATGTTAGACACTGAAAAGCAAACACGTTCCCATACAAAAAAAAAGAAAAAAAATTAGATATACTCCAACTAGAAATCTCATTATCTGCTGATTGGTGACCAGGGCAAAAGTTAACATTCCAGCCTGCTGCCTGTGTCACACCCAACAAAAACTTGGCATTTGTCTTTCTTGGGATGGATTTTTCTGCAACCCCATGTTTCATGTACTTATAAAACAAGTCTGAAAATCAATAAGGAAACAGAGAGAAATCTTAACCCCGCTCATACCAAAGGTGGTGTTTCTTTTTTTTGCCCCCCCCCCCCCCCCTCTCTGCCCGTTTCTCT
>VZTF01001389.1:15220-25986 GCA_013397755.1 Cnemophilus loriae
CCCCCCCTTTTTTTGTTCATTTTGTTTTGCTTTTACTTTAAAACTGGTTGTTTTTCCAAGATGTTATTACTTAGGATATATCTTGCCCAATTTTTGTTGGGCATCTAAACCTTTCATATGAGGAATGAAGCCCTTTTCTGATGCCTTTAACTTTATTGCTTCATAAAAATTATCCTCCAGCACTACCACAATCTTAGAACTTTGACTTATATTTGCACTGGATTGTTATTTGTCTTCTCACTATTGTACCAATCTCACACTTATTAACTTTGCCAGTTTCCCTTTTCTACTTCCAAGAACCCATAAAAACCTGCATAACTGGCACTAGAATTCCAAGATGTACCAAACTCAATGCAAAAAAGCAAAAATTAAAGTTTTCAGGCTGTGCTGGATCCCATCAGAAAACTCCCAGCAAAAGGAGGAGAAAATGAGTTCTATGCCGAAAAAACACAAAAATTTTCAGTCTTCTACAGGAAAAAAGACTTTGTCAGCCCACAAAATTATATGTCCTAATATTAACATGTGACTGACCCACTAAACACTAATTTTAAAGCCCCAATTTTTGTTATCATGGGTAGCAGGTTTACAGTGAGGTGAGGAAAACCTTTAATGCAATACACTTTTAAAAATAAAGAAATTTGAACTTTATAATTTTCTTCCCAGAAATATCACCCATTTTATTGAAAAATATTGTTATTGATTTTTTTTTTCAGTCTAACATTCCTTAGGCTGAAAATGTCAAGGCAATGTTATATGGGGAGATGCCTTTCTGAGCATTGAAAATAAGAATCAGACTGAATTCTTTGAGAAATGGTGTTGCTGGAATATTTCCTTAAATTTGGCTGGAATTATATGCAAAAAACACTTTATAAGGGAAAAAAGGCAACAGCCATTGATTTTTATTGTTAAAGATTATAGCACTGGATGAACCTCATGAGGGCCGCTTACAGATGCAAGTCAAGCAACTCAAGCAGCAGAAATCAAATATTTAGTTGGGAAAATAAAAGAGAAGACTATTGGTGTGTGAGGAAAATAAGCCTCATCAATATAAGAGAAAAACAACCTTGATCTTGGTTTTAAAGGACTTGTTTGTACACAAATTGCACAAACAGAAAATTGTTCATTTAAATGTTTCTCTTCTTCAGCCAGGCAGGTTTTAACAGAAATCTGTAACAGGAAATTGAAATAATTACTTTGCTCTTGTATTGCAGCCCCAATTGCAGGCATTTCTTATATTCCAGACATTTCCTTGGAAGTAGAACAGATCCCAATATATAAATTCAATCTGCAATCAGGGTACTGAGTTGCACCATCCCAGGCCTGGAATTAACCCTGCTGAGGCTCCTGGCACTGAGCTGCCGAGGGAAAGGAGAGCTGGGCTCTGTGTTTGGTTTCATTCCCAGGAAAAATAGAGATTTTTGGGGGGAAAAGGCTGGCCAGAAGTGTCCATGTGCAGCACAGGGGAGCTTCAGCCCATCTCCCAGCACGAGGGGAGCTTCACAGAGGCTGGGAAGGCTGAAGGAAAAAGCCCATGGCAAAGGCTTCCAAGGACACAGAAGAGCAATCTCTTCTCTTTTCTGCTCTGAAGAGGAGAAAAATCTCATGGAAAGAAGCTCTCAGCCCTCAGAAGGGTAAAACTTGTTCCTATGTGCTTTTCATGGAATCAATACGTGGGTGTTTAACATTGGGAGAGTAACTCCAGATGCCTTTGTTCTTCCTGGGGAAAAGGTGGGAGGGAATTATCTTCCAGCTGGGGAATAGCAGGCTGACGTCCAGTAGATGCTAAGGGGAAATAACATGGAACAAGATTTTCTACCACCACAACCCTCATGCTGAAAACCTTTGGCTCTGGAGAATCCCTGCATGGGAGAGGTGCCAGCAGTTTACACCACTTCCCCAAAGTCACACCAAATTTAACTTTTATTATGCTAGACTGTGGACAGAAATAAAAATTTGACTTACTTTTATTTCTTCTCTCTTTTCTTCCTCTTCTGCACAGCTCATATTGTCCAAGGATCCCTGGCAGTGCATTTCCCAAAATGACATTCCTTCTCTAATCTTCCTATCCTGCTGGGAAGCAGTTACTTTGGCTGCTGAGCTGCACAGGGCACTGCCCAGATTGCTGCCAAATTCCCAGGAAATCTCTCTCTTTCAGAAATAGAACAGGTTAACAGACAAAATCCAGCCCCTCTGTGTGCTCTGGTGGCTGCTGAGGAGGTGGAAGCCTGTCCCAAGTTTTACAGGAATATTCTTCACTGGAACTTTAACCTTGGATAATTGAATTCCAGAACAATCCCTCCTCTCACGCTGAGGCTCAGCCAAGCCTCAAATGTTTTCACTTTGTCCTGTTGAAACACCTGAAGTCCATTAATCATCACTGCCTGATCAAGGTAATTATTAATGGATGTCCCAGGCAGCAGTGACCCACCTGAATTTTAGGGTCACACATTTTCTTAAGATGTTGTTGCTGCTGTATTACAAAGGGTAGCTCATTTTGGATTAAAAACATAGAGTAAGAAACCTCTTCCTCCTTATACAAGGGCCATATGGCAAGACATTATTACAATTTACTTTGCCTTTTACCTTCTTTTTTCTAGTCAATGCTCTGAGACCATCTATAAAACCATGCACGGCTGAATTTGGCAAAGAGAGTGGTTCTCTGTAAATAATATCAAAAATTGAGGCTGTATTATTAAGTGCTCATAAGTAGAGCAGCATTTCTTTGAAACTTTTCACTGCTGCTTATAAAATGAAGATGATGTCCAAGACAAGCCAGCTTGGAAATAAAACTTGTAATTTTCCTGGAATAGCTGTGTAAAAGTCAGGTGTTTGCACAACAATAGGTCATGATTCAGTCTGTTGATAATATTGCTATTAATTTTCCTTCATTTCCTTTTTCTTATCAAGTATTGGCTTTTTAAATGACATTATTATTGGAAGGTACCTCAGTTATTGCTGTTGCTGTTATTATGCATTGTGTTTTCATTGAAATTGTGAGAAGAACATCTTTATTTCAGAGAAGGGCTGCTACACGTGCAGTTTGTCAGTCTCTAAATCTTCCGTTAAAAGTCAGGAATTGTTGAGCTCACCAAGGGCACATAAACCTATTTTTTCAAAAGATATAGAAATTATAAAATCAGGATGATTGTCTGGTACATATAGGGACATCTGGATCTAGTCTATACCATGAATGCATGTTTATTTTTATGTCCCAGAGAGGATATTTGCTATCCCAAGGAAAGGGAGTCAATAGATACAAAGCAGATTATACCTTCTAAACATGGTATACAGACCCTGAGCAGCTTGTAAGACCTTGTCTATCCTAAAACCCAACCAAACAAATATACAAACTAACAAAAATCCCCTCTGGACGTGGCTGCTGCTCCTGAAACGTAGTCAGACTAGTCACAATGCTACAACATTAATATCAATTTGTTCTGAGAAGGCAGAGTAATGATTTTACTAATTTACAGTTCAAAATCATTTCAGCTTTAGCCCTTCCTGAAGCATTCTTCACCTCAGACAAAATCCATCCTTCTTACATGCTTAACTGGGAGTAACTCCCTTTTACCCCTCCTCGTTGCGGGTGTGTTAATGTGACATTTGCTGCTCCCCTGAAGGATGAAGTTATATGTGATAAGGTTTTATGAAATTCAATTAATGGTGTTATAGCTTATAGATAAATATCTATAGATATTTTAGTGATAGAGCTCCATGGCTCTGTCGTGGTTGTAACTAAAGAATGTCTCTGTACCCCTCCTTGTGTGCTGAGAACTGAAATCATTCCTTTGGCAAATGGCAGGGACAAAAATGTCATCATGAGCTGCTGCTGGAATGGAATTACGGGATCACACAACGTCCTGAGCTGGAAGGGGTCGTGAAGTCCAACTCCTGCCCCTGCACAGACACCCCAACAACGCCACCCCTGCCTGGGAGTGCTCCCAAAATACACCAGCACTGCCATAACCAACCTCCAGCTGCAGGGAAGCCGCATCCCCACTCCCCTGTGCTTGGGCCAGTGTGTGACTCTGGGAGCAGGTCCCAGCCCAATGGGAATGAGCTGCACATTATTTGTGGCAGTAAATCCCAGGACACAGCAGAGGCAGCGGTCAGCACAGGGTTTAAATGGAGTGAGGAGAAGCTGGAGTGCTCTAATTAATTGGGATCGAGCTCTCTGTGGTGGGAGGAAAACCACGCTGCCACACCTGATTGCAGGAAGGAAGGGGGAGCTGATTAGGTTTATTAAACACTGACTCATTCAGGTGATGAATACAATTAAATGACATTATTATTCTGCAAGGTTTTTGTTTGAGCTGCATTAAAGCCCAAAATGAGCTCTGTCTCGCACTAAAGAAGTGTTGCTGGCCCAAAGAATGAGTAAAATACAGGTGTTTAACAATTCGTGGAAAAAATATGTGAACCAGACCAAAGGGATGAACTTCTCTCACTAATGTTTTATTATTTTGCTTGATCTAAGGAGAGTTTGTAATGGTGGGGCTTCTGAAGCTGGGCTGTGACACCATGAAGTGTTTCAAGTAGGAAATCTTTGGCTTTAGCCTTGGAACTGTGATATTTGAACATATTGAATTCAGGACGTCAGTGGTGCAATGCTGATAGATCAATAGCTTCTGGCCAAAGAAAAACTAGGAAAACCTACAAAATCTCTAAATAAATATGTGTTTTAAGCAGCTAAAATGCATTCTATAGAAATGGCATTCTATTTTAATAAAATCGAAATATTTAATTCTTGGATTGATTTTACATGTTTAATAGGAACTGAATTGTATCAACCCAGGTATAATTTTTAAATTAAAATTTAACATATCATTATTTGATAAGAATAAAACTAGAATTCTGTGTATTTTTATCAAAATTGCTACCTGTGTTTGCAAAATGTGTTCTGTCAAAACTGTCATATTTCCTCACGAGGCTGCTTGGAGAACAGTGTCTCCCATCAAGAAAAAATGACTTGCTGTAATATTTTAATCTACAATTATATACAGCATATATTTAAAATTAATGTTTCCTTCTGTCTGGTTTTTGTGTTTAGTCTCACATCTCATTTTAAGGTGTAAATATTTTATAGGGTAAGTATTTTTAAGTGACAGTTGTAGTCATTACAAGAACTGCTGATTCTCTGGGGTTTTTTTCAGCCAGGGAATTTGTTGTTGTTGTTAAAATCACGGAATCATGGAATGGTTTGGGTTGGAAGGGACCTTAAAGCCCATCCAGTGCCACCTCCTGCCATGGGCAGGGACACCTNTCAGCTTAAAGCCATTGTGTTATACCGACATGGATGAAAACACTAAGAATATTTCTTTTCAGCTTTTTGTCTTTTGTCTTGCTAATGCACTTAATTTCTACCCTGGAAAAATTCCATCTCCAGTGCCAGTGGTTTAAACTTTGTGGTCAAATCAATTTTGGATACTGATTTTGACCAAAATATGAATTAATTATATATTAATTTATATTATATCCAAGTAGGGTGGAATGCAGCATTCATCTCAGAGGAATGAGGCTGGCAAGGACACAGCTTTCCATCTTTTCCAGACCAGCAATAGGGAAAACTGTTCTCGGTGACTCCTTTCCTAGAGGTTGAACTCCAGTAACAATTAATTTTCCTTGGTTCTGATGCGGAAAAGATGCACAACAACAGTCTGACATTTAAAGACTTAATTTACTATTAGCAGCAGCATGAATGATTAAGACCTCTGCAACAGGGAGAACTTAAACCTTCAGCTTTTCCACCCCCCTACAAAATTATCTTTGCTGTTCCTTTCCATGCGTGGCTGATCCTCATCTGTGTAACTCCAAAACCCGGAGCCGAAGCTCAGCACAAGCAGATGGGTGGCATTTCCAGCACCACGTACCCTGCAGAAGTTCAACACCATTTCCAAAATTGTTATGCTGCAAAACATGCCCATCAGCTCAGCTGACCTTTCAGTCTCACGTTGTGCTCATTTTAGGATTAATTATTCCATTTCTTGATGTTCGTGCACCGTGTTCTGCGCCGAGGATGTGCAGGCATGGTCCCTGTTTTCCTCACCTGCCAAACCACCTCCCCTGCTCTGGCCAACAGAAAACACAGCACTGCTCGTGCTTGTTGCACTCAGGAAGGTAAAACTACAGGCTTTTATTAAATGTCACTGCTGAAACACAATTTACTTCATGGTTTTCATGGACAATTGTGAAATGAGCACCTAAAAACATCTCTGCAGTAACATCTCCTTTCAAATGCAAAACACATTGCAAGCAAAGACATGGTGATGTCAGTGATGTCACAGGGTTTGACACTTATAAAGCTTGAGAAAACTCGGATTTGTTAAAGGATGTTATTTAATCAAGGAAAGGTTTAAAACTTCAAATAATAATGGTAAACTGAGACAGCGAAAAAAACAGTTATTGTAGCAGTTGTGCCATCATTGTTATGAATAATTATTAAATTATTTGTGAGAAACAACCATACCTGGATTAATATCCTGAATATTAAAGAAATCATTTCTGTCTAAAACCAGAGAAAAGGAATAAAAAGTAATGTATTCCTCTAAGGTTAATAACATTGCAGTATCTGTTGTGCCTGAAACGCAGAGTTTACACCTGCTTGAAGATTCTTCTTCAGGAAGAAAAGCTTATTTTAAGTTTTGGTGCAGGGCAAAAGGTGGGCCAGTGCCTGAGCCTGACGCTTCCCTGTTTGGATGTGCCAAACTGAGGCTTTGTCTGCTCAGCTGGAGCGGCTGAGCTTGGCAAGTGACACTTCTCCCTCACCCTCTTCCCCTCTACTTCAAACAGTGTAGATCCTGCTTTGAATTCCTCAAATCTGAAGAGCCTCCCATCCATATTTTAATCTTTCCCAGCGAGCTGCCTGTGCTGAGAAGTCCAGCAGCGTGCCCTGAGCTGGCTGATGTGCAGCAATCAATACTGGAGTGGCATCAGCAATCTCATTAGTGGGGGGCTTTCTCTCTCCCTTTTCAGGAGCAAAAGAAACCATCCTGATCTTTTCTCCTGATTCTTCAAGTGCGTGGATAATGATCAAAGTAGTTATTAGGGATGTAAGTGTTTGGCTTCCCTTTAAAAGATGGGGAGATGCTGCAGCAACCTCAGGGAACATCAAAAGCAGGAGCGGAAATACAGAAGTGCCACTGGATCACAGCAAAGCTCTGCCTTGTCTTTCCTTCTGGAGGATAAAACTGAGAAAAGACTTTGATTTGCTGCTTTTGCTCTGTTGTTCTTCACTGACAGCAGAGTATTTTGTCCCAGCAATTGTTGGGTTTTGTTATTAGGAAAACAAGGCACGTGGCTGACATATTTCTGTATTGTTTGCCATTAATGCAGGGCTAAATCATTCAGCACGGCTGCATAACTTTGGGAAGGATGAAAGAAAATGAACAACAATCTACTGATCACTATAATCTCTTCCTCTCCATTTTTGTCTTCATTATTTTCCCCCAGTTGTCCATTCAGTCCTTCTGTTGCATTGCTATTTAGATAAATAAAATAGAACAATCCTATGCAAATACTAGAATTTCTTAGAACTTTATAAATACAGGGCTATAAACATACATATTTTTTTACCTATGTATTTTTCAAACCAGCAACATCCTTACTTGAACTTGATCAACTTGAGAAAACATAAATGTATTTCCTGCTGACCTAAAGTTCTTTTAGAATAAGAATGCAAGTGAAACAGTTTTAAATGCATGAAGATTTTCATGGAATCCCAGAATGGTTTGGGTTGGAAGGAACCTTAAAGCCCATCCAGTGCCACCCCCTGCCGTGGGCAGGGACACCTCCCACTAGCCCAGGTTGCTCCAAACCCTGTCCAGCCTGGCCTTGGACACTTCCAGGGATGGGGTTACACTCCCAAGGATTATATCCTGTAGAATGCAAGTTGAGAAGGAAAAAGGGAAATGTTTTGACAGCACATCTGCCCTCGCTTCATGTCCCCTAGCCCAGGTTGAAAAGTGAACATAACATTATAAGACATTATGTAGTGCTGGGCTCTGGTTTTTTTGTTCAAAACTGTAAAAAAAAAAAAAAAGGTTTTAACAGTAGGTTAAGCAACTCTTTTCCTTGTTTGCAGTTTTTCAACCTAAAAGTGACTGGAGACATTGTAAATAGGACAAAAATAATTGTATTCTTGCTCAACCCTGAGGTGCATTTCTACAATTGGGTTAAAATTCAAGAAAACAAATGGTTGTGCTTTATACCAGGAGAGCTGAAAGAACAGGCACAGAAGAGCTGCTGAGTGCATTTTGGGGCTTTCTAACAGCATAAATCTTGTTATGCAGAATGAGACTGTTGGCAAAAAGCAGAAAACACAGTGTCCATAAACACATGGATTCGGTGTTTTTCCTTTCAAGTGTCTATGTGGAGGAGAAAAATGAGGCAAACAATCGAAAACTACTGAAAAATGGAAAAAAATATATTAAAACTTGAGCTCTCTTTTAGCCCCTCAAGGAGGTTTCACTGCAAGTATGGAGCACACACTTAGGCCCTGGGCTAAGTTACTTTAATTCTTGCAGCAAAATAAGTCCATCCATCAGCCCCTTCCCTCCCCACACACTGAGATTTTATACAAAATTCCCTGAATTTCAGGGAGATATAAACAGGAGAAAGAGAGATTGTGCTCAGGAAATCTACCAGAAAAGGATTCATCACTGCTAATTCCTACAGGGTGAGTGGAATAGGATTTTCCCAGGGTGTAGGAGACCCGTATTTTGAATCTTCCATCTGCCTAAAGAAATTCGAAGAGAGTTTTTCATCTTCTAATGGAATATTCTGTATTTTCTGAATAGACTCTCCAATACTTCTGCCTTAAACCGTTCTATTTTAATTATATGTGCGTATTTTAGATGTGCAGATTGCAACGAAATACAAGGAGTTTTGGAATTTCTGCTTGTTTGATGGATTTTTATGCATTTTATGAAAAATGCCTGCATCAAAGGGATGTGATTTGTACTCAGAAGGCTCCTGGTACAACAGCTCCCCAGTCCTGTGCTGAAGATTGAAATCCAAGTGTCATTTACGAAACTCAGTGGATGCACCGCAGACGGAAAACGACAAAGTGCTGAATTCAGGGACGTCTGTAAGGATTGCAGTAACACATCCAACCTGCTGGCGACATTGGGAAAGGTTTATTGTGTGCTTGGGAAGATTGATATCCCTCCTGGAGCACCAGGGCAGTGCCATTCCCTGGATTGGCTGACACAGGTCAGCAACAGTGGTGAACTCCACGGTTTTCACTGCAGAGTGAGTTACAGAGGGGGTTTCGTGCCCTTTCTTCTTGCTTTCAATGTCCTTGATTAACTGAGGGAGAAGAAACCTGGCATAGGCTCATTAGGTTTATAATTATGGATATAGAAAAAATAAATATTTTTTATTATTTCTTCTCTGTGCTTTCGGAAAAAAAGAGTCACCATAAATGACTTCTGTAAAAAAACTGTTTCCAACAAAACGTTCAAAAGCAGATTAATATTTTAATTTCAGGACATAACTGAAAAAATTTTAAAATATTGCCTATTCTCACCTCAACAGCAAAGATATTAACCCAAACTTCTAAATCTGTTGTTCACATAAATCAGTGAAGACACAATAAAGAGAAATGTTTGAATTCAAGACTTCACAGAACTGTTTCTAGAATGAAATTAAAAATCATTTCAAAGGAAGGCTTAAGTATTTCAATTTCAGAATTTAACTGAAAAAGAAAAGACTCTGAAATAATGCAATTAACTGTATCAAGAGAAAAGTGAAATACTTCTAGTTGAAGTACTGCAGTAGTGCAAGGGTTTGGTCTGGATCCTGGTAAGAATCAGAGAATCCTGAAATGGTTTGGGTAAGAGAGTTTCCCCCCTTGACTCCTCTCTAGGTCTGTGTGCCAGAGGGTGGAATGGGTGAATCCCTCTCCTTTGACAGCCTTGGGAGTAAGGAATTTTCACTGATTGGGTCACTAGGGTTCCTCCATCCATCGCTGGTCTCCTGGTCTTCGAGAAGCCTTTGCTTTGAGCATGACCAGCCTTTAGCCAGGTGACAAAAGTAACTAAATTAACTAAAATAAAACATTAATCCTACTCAGCAGGTTATATCTGAGACATTCCTGTCGCCTCCCTCTCCACAGACTCACTGCCAAATCTTCCACTTTAGGGAGGAGACGTGGTTTACAATTGTCACAAGAGGTCCCTCTTCTTTGAAGGAAACACGTTCTTGGTTAACATCAGAGCAAATTACCTCACCTGAGAACCTCATCGGTTTTTACAGAAGATGGTAGACTTACAAAGATGAGGGGTTTTAAGACTTAAAAACAAAATTAGTGAGGAAATGTCGTGGTTTGACACTGGCCAATGTCAGGCACCCATGAAAGTCTCACTCACCCTCCCCAGCCACAGCTGGGCAAAGAAAAGAAAAATTTAATGAAGGGTTCATGAGTTGAGATAAGGACCGGGAGAAAACACTCCAAGGGCAAAACAGGCTCGGCTTAGAAGTACAAAGTAAATTTATTACTAACAAAATCAGAGGAGGATAATGAGAAGTAAAATAAGCCCTTAAAGCACCTTTTTTCCCCCATCCCCTCCCTCCTTCTCACAGACAGAACAGGGAGACAGGGCACAGGGGTTTGATCAGTTCATCACCTGAGGTTTTCTTCCGCTGCTCAGGAGAGGAGTCCTTCCCCTGTGAGACCGTGGGGTCCCTCCCACGGGAGACAGTTCTCTGTGAGCTTCTCCAGCGTGGGTCCGAATCTCACGAGCAGCAGCCCTCCCAAAACTGCTGCA
>VZTF01001389.1:26011-53695 GCA_013397755.1 Cnemophilus loriae
GGATCTCTGCATCCCCCGTGGATCCCCACGGGCTGTGGGTGGATCTCTGCATCCCCCATGCACCCCCCTGGCTGCAGGGGCACAGCTGCCTCACCATGGTCCTCACCACGGCCTGAGGAGGAATCTCGGCTCCAGCGCCTGGAGCACCTCCTCCCCCTCCTTCTGCACTGACCTTGGTGTCTCCATGTTGTTTCCCTCACATGTTCTCGCCTCCTCCTCTTCTCTGGCTAGGAAAAGACCTGCGCCTCACATTGTTTTGATTTTCTTGTTAAATCTGTCATCACAGAGGCATTACCAGCCTCTCTGACTGGGCCAGCCTTGGCCAGCAGGGATTCAGAGCCCTTCAGAGCCACCAGGGATTGGCTCTGCTGGACATGGTGGAAGCTTCCAGCAGCTTCTCACAGAAGCCACCTCAGTGGCCCCCCTGCTACCGAAAACCAGGCCGTGCAAAACCAACACAGGAAACTACCTTATGAATCCATTCTTGACTTTTCTTGCCTGTCTCATTTCCATTCCTTCTTTACATTCCCATTTGGCCATGGGAAGGTGTTTTAAACATCTGCCACTCCTTTCAAACAACTTGGCTTTAGTGGTGGCTTTGGCTTCAGACGTTTGACATTTGGACATCTAATAATGTTGTTTTATTATTTTGCTACACTTCTAATGCCAAATGTACTTTCTCAAACTGTTACAGTAAATTGTTCCTTTAATATTCCAAATGAGCACGTCCTTTGTTGCTCTAAGATTTGTGTGCAAGAACTCCATTTAAGCAGTTTACAAGCTCTAACACAGCAGCAATTAGCATTTAAAGGTCACTACCTAATGCTTCTTTATCTGTCAGAGTGAGTTCAATAGCCTACACGTGACGTATTCATCTCAATATTAATAAAGTTGCGATCTACACAACTTTTCAGTGGTGAGTGAGATATTTCAGAAATCCCATTTAGACTGAAATTGGTTTTTCCTCTTCAGCATTTTCTGGACAGATACTTAGGGAACTTCTCAACTGATGTTTTTACTGTGAAAATGTTGTTTTCCTTCCAAACTGGAACTGACCCGTTTGTCCAAACTGGTGCCTGCACAATCCTCACAGCCCATGGATGAAATCACTGCAGTGGGGCAAGTTTTGCCATGCTTACACCCACAGATTTTCATCATGAAGTGGGTGAACCTCAAAGAGATTAAGAAAGATCAAATCAGGCATTTTAATATTCAGCCATTAGGCTGTGTTAATTAATTGACAGGTGGGTTCTTAAAGTGTCAACACGGTGATTCAAAAATTTGCTGTCAAAAGCTGGAATCCGCCTGGTTGTGCTCATTTTCTTTGGGACAAATTTCTTTGCTTGTTTCCATCTCAGTTTTTGATAGTGAAGGGCTCTATCAGTCCCTGGGAAAATATCAAGGAAAACCAGCTTCCCAGAAACCTCTCTCCTACTGATTCCCTGCTCAGAGCACTTTGTTCATTCTGCCTTATTTTCATGGGATACGAATTTCTACAAAGGTCTGGCTCGGTTCAGTTCTGCAGGAATGATGCCCCTCCTCAATTTCTTTGTGCACCCAGACCCTGACTGTGTGTTTCTGCTGCAGATAAAGAGTGCCCAGAAGTCCCACACCCAGAAATCCCATGGCATTCCCGTTCCGGTACATTCTCTTTCTTCCTGTGTCCGGTGTATTTGGGGCCATGGTGGTGCAGAGCCCTCACCTGTGGCTCCAAAAATCTGCAAGTGAGACTTTCTGTGGACAGTGGAATGTGTGATGTCACATTTCCCAGATGGAAGGGACTCATCTGCTCAAGCTCCCCAAGCTGGTCTCTGTGTTTTCTGAATGCACTTTTAAGCAAAATTCTGCTTTTCTGGATGATCCCAGTGGCACATTTCAACCCACAGTGAATGTTTTCTCATCAGAGTTATAGCTCCAAAGCCTTAAAACTCTTGTCAAACCCGTTTGTTGCTGTTTTAATATCAACAAGAGTTGAGTCAGGACCACTAAGTTCCAAATGGAAATGGAGATTTGTCTCAGTGCGAAAAACATCTCAGAACTCCCACTTTGGTATTTCTGCATCCCGTCTTCAAATGCGTGGAGCCTTCTGGGTTCCTTTCAGCATCCCTCACCTTCACTTGGCTTGTCCAGCCATAACCTGACGGGAGATTTAGTTCTTGGCTTTCCATCTGAATTCAAGGAAACGTGGGTTGGCAAGTTATGTTCTAATAGGGGCAAACTTGCCAGGAAAAGTAGAAACTCACCCAGATCTCAAACCAGATCTTTTATACCACAAGAGAACGTTCACTCCTGGACGAAACTTGTCAGGCTCTGAAAAAAATGCTGCCTGTAAATGAACCAGAATGATGAGGTTCCTTGTTACATTCCTCCTAAACAGCCAGAAAAAAATCCTTTATCTGAGGAGTTTCTTGACTGGATTAATGCCAGATATGCTGTTGAGTAGTTTTTGTATATTAACTGATACTGAAATCAGCGAAGTCTTACAGTGACTGAAGGTCTGCTCCTTTTATTAAAAATTAAAAAAATAAACACAAAAAAATCGCCAAAGTTGGATATCATCATTACAGTGATTTTTTTTCTTGCACAGGCTCATCTTTTTAGGGTCATTACACTTCACTTTTTTTAATATCTCATTTTAACCACCTGCCTTGTTTCCACTTCTGTTTAATTGCAAATTATTTTCCGAAGAGTTTTCCTGTGAGGCTTCCACGATTGGTTTTGGCTGTATTGACAAGAAAGGATTAAACTGTAATTCATTCCCAATTACAGGAAAACAAAGAGTATGAACCAGTAGTGACATATACACTTCTCTGGAGGTCTGTAAGAAATAGGAAGGCTGCATCATTACTCATCTACTTGATAAAAACAAGAAAAACAAGTAAAAAACTCAAAGAATTAGCCCCACTTCCCTGTACACAACTAGAATAGGAAAGAGACGTTCACTTTGACTGTTTTAAATGAGAACATTGAAATCATATTTAACATTTGTATTCCCAAGAGAACTTAAAATCTTTAGATATAGGTTAGGCAGATTTAGCCAACTGTCCTCTGTATATGCAGCTTATCTACCTCATCTTTAATCGCAGAAATGTGGAACGTTTTGGCTGGAAGGGACCTTAAAGCCCATCCAGTCCCACCCCAGAGACACCTTCCACTATCCCAGGCTGCTCCAAGCCCCATCCAGCCTGGCCTTGGACACTTCGACACTGCCAGGGATCCAGGGGCAGCCACAGCTTCTCTGGGCACCTTGTGCCAGGGCCTCCCCACCCTCGCAGGGAACAATTCCTTCCCAATATCTTTTACACCTGATGCATCTCCTTGCAGATATACCTTCCATCTGCCTTCCTAAAGTCCTTTATATCTTGTACTTATCTGAGATCTGACCCGGGTAAAATAAAGATGGTGACAGATGTGGGGTTGTCTTTTGAGTCTGTGGTGATTTCCTTCCCCACCAGACCACTGAGGGGTTTTGATTTAGAATTGTAAAGAGCAAAAGATCAATATCCCCTGCAAACAGAATGATTCACCAGGGCGATTTACACTGATGACACTCCTGTTGGATTCCTAGTACACGCTCAACATGGAAAAGGAAATTTCAATGGCCCCACAGTTTCTTCAAGGTTTTCATGATCGGTTTGTGCAGATTGAGAAACTTCCAGCAGGCTCCATTTTGCAAGAACCATGAAAACTCCCTCCTTGGCCTGAGCAGGTTGTGCAGCATCCCAGGAAATCCTCCACCTTCTCATCTACAAAGTTCATTGGAGAAACGAGAATTCCAGAGAGCATCCAGTTTGGATATCAGGAAGTTTATTTTAACCTTCTGGCACCAGAATCAAATATTTTTCATGAAAGTACAGGGTTAGACCTCTCTCATGTTGTTAAATGCTCAAAAAGAACTTTTAGTCCAGATCTGTTGAAAGGATGGGCTTGAATTTCCCCCTCCCTAGATCCCACAATATTTATTAAGAATTATATCTAATATATCTAATATTTATATCTATTATTATCTATGTATATATGTATCTATCTATATATTATTATCTATATAGATATCTATTATAGATATATATTATCCAGCTATATATCTAATAATTATATCTATAATTATACCTAATTTACTATATCTAATTTACTAAGAATTATATCCCCTAAATATTTACTAAGAAAAAAGTATAAAATGGGTGTATTAGATAATTCCTTTATCTCATTCCACGGCCTGGCAAAGATCAGTAGCATTTTCTAATGAAGAGGAAAATAGCACCCAGTGCTACGTTCCTCACATTCATTGTTGTCTTCCACCCATCTGTACCTTCATCGAATCTTTAGATTAATGTTTAAAAACCTGCAAATGCCTATTTATCAAAAACATGGAATGGTTTGGGTTCAAAGGGATCTTTCAGATAATCTCTCTCCAACCCCCTGCCATTCTTTATGCTTTAGAAATATGCATATACATAAACATTTAAGTGTGTTAAACACCTTCATTTTGCAGAAAAAAAGTGCCAGATGTTGGCTAATATAAAAAACATCTCAATATTAAAAGCAGTATCAATTCTTTAATTTCTTTTTATTCATTCTTTATTTAATCCTTTTTTTTAAAATAAAGTCAGTTGAGTGTGATGGTGCATCACTTTTTTTTATTGTTAAATGGTGGATGATTAAGTGCTGCTAGATCCTCTTGCACTCTTTTGTATCTGTATCCTTTGCCCCCTGACCCTTTTTGAGCTCCAGTCACCGTTTAAATCACTCGAAATTGACTCCAATCCCATTTTCCTGTATACACTTCCTTGATGTAGTCAGTAATAGAGTGAACCTTGCCACTGAACTCCATTAAAATCTGCTTTTTGCCAATACCTTTGATGGCGATTCTTTAAGAAGCAGAAACCACTCTTTTGTGGCAATGAATTAGTATCAAAATGGCTCAATTTAGCCCGCTTATTTTAATTGAAGATATGTTGTTATTATCTCCCCAGTTATCCATTGCAGACTTTCTTCTTAACCGCAGCTACCCCAGGTCTAATGTCTGTTCCTGCTTAACTCTCCTCTTTGACATAATCCATGGTATTACCCAGCTCTAGATGTCATGTATTAAAAATTCCAGCCTGACAATGGGTGTATTTCCAGGCTGCCAGGACAGAAGGGTGTCTGTGGTGACTTGGTTTCGTTTCACAAATTATTTTTTTTGGATCAAAAAGGAGGGTGAAAGGATAAACACGTAACCCCAAGGGATAATGGGGATTTTTTACTTTTTTTTTGGGATAGACATTTGTTCTGCCCTGAAGCAAGTCAGATGCTAGTATAAAATTCCTACCAGCACTTTGAGTTCGATTCACAGCTGGGTGACATCAAATAATAAACAGTGATTTCAGTGGTTTTGAAGGCTTTTAGATTCTCAGGGGAAGCAGAATTTTGTCTACTTGGTCTTCGCTTGAGTCCTGACAGGTGCTGTTGAGATTCGAAGAAATATTTACAGATGACATGGAGAAAAAAGGGAAGAAACTTCCAGAAAAGCCCTGGAACAGGGTCCCCAGGGAATGGTCACGGCCCCAATCCTGAAAGAGCCCAAGGAGTTCTTGGGCAATGCTCTCAGGCACGGGGTGGGGTTGCTGGTAGGTCTGTGCAGTTGGACTTGATGATCCTCATGGGTCCCTTCCAGCTCAGAATATTCCATGATTCTATGATTCATGTCAATATTCTCAATGCTCTCCTCTTGTCTGAGATTGTCCCTGTTGTTTAATCCTTGTGGGTAAAATTTTGGCCCTTTGCCTTTATCCTGCTGCCTCCCATCACCTGATTATCAATGCCACTGACAGAAATTCACTTGGTTAAACATTGCAGAGGAACAGAAGTGTGGGATTTAACATCCAGGAGCCCAGGGTAGGTGTTCCATTTGTTGAATTATAATCTAAAAACTCGGTGATGAAGAAAAGGGGTAATTGAAGTAGTTCTTCCAACATCTTTCAGTGGATCTGTGAAATCCTCTGCAGCAGGAGGTCAGTGAGTCAAACAGTACAGCTGAATTTCTAAAATGGCTGGACAATTTTATGAATTGAGGCATAGCTGTGGTAGTTAAAACCATTGAGTTTATAGCATGAACTGAACCAGGAAGGATTTTTTATACTCACTTTGCTCCTGCACAATCAGCCAAATTTATTAGGAAGTTTATGGCTGAAGATAGCCCTAATCTCCCTTAGCCAAGCCCTTAAAGCTCCAACAAACCAGGTTCTCCTGGCCTTTCCTTGTGTCTCCTGTGCCTCCACTGGGCTCTCTCCATGAGCTGGGGAGCTCCAGAGTGGAGCCAGCACTTTGGATGTGGCCTCACCTCTTGGAAATTCAGCAAGGAGCATGACACATCCTCCAACAGGACCCCCAGTCCCTGTCCCTTCAGCTGCTCCTGCCTCTCCAGCTGTTCCTGCCTCTCCAGCTGTTCCTGCTTCTCCAGCTGTTCCTGCCCCTCCAGCTGTTCCTGCTTCTCCAGATGTTCTCCCTCCAGCTGTTCTGCCTCTCCAGCTGTTCCTGCTTCTCCAGATGTTCCTGCCTCTCAGCTGTCCCAGCAGTCCAGCCCCAGCTGTGCACCCAGCCCAGCTTTGCATAGGCTGCAGTTGGACCTCCTGAGGTTGTGTCCAGCCCTCTGGTCCTGTCCAGGCCCCCTGCCCAACCATCCCACCCCGGAATTTATCAGTCACTCTGCTTGTGGTTGGAGCATTTCACTTCATTTCATCCTCCTTGTTAATAAAGACATTAAACAACACATGAGTGGGCTGAGCTTTGCCTTTCCCAAATCCACTCCAGCTTGGGATATTGCCAAGCAGATGGCTGAACAAATGAAGATCCCAAAGGCAGCCAAAAATCCTAAGCGAGAGAAATACTGTCAAGTGTGGGGAAAAGAGTAATACGTGTGCACAAATGAGTTCTATATATGCACAACTGGGGAAGCAGAAGAAGTGAATAACTAATCAGGCATCTCACAGTGATGCTTTTTGGACATAATGTCCCTCAGAGACCTTATAACGGGGCTTTTGGGGCAGAATCCCTTCTCAAATGCATATCTTTCCAAACCCCTCCTTTCCCAAGGTGGGGAACGACTGCTGTATAATAATAGAAACATAAAACAACTCTTCCTGCAGGAAAGTCAATTTTCAATGACAGGATGTAAAAATGAGTGGGTCTGAATTTGGTATTTTCCTCATGGGGTTAAATATTGACTGGCAGTTTACAGCTGCATGGTCAATAGACAGCAGCATTGCAATCAGCCACAATTAATTCTAAAGCATCTTTCTGGGTCTGTGCATAAAAATCAGCGCTGCTTTTGGAAGCAATGGTGTGAAAGGTACATTGTGAGGGCTGTGTTTCTGTGGGTCTTCCTATCACAAAGCCCAGGAATCTCAGCTGCAGGCCAGGTCACGAAATCCATCCTATTTTTTGCTTTTATTGGCCTAGGAACAACAGGCTTGCCATAACATGCTAGGGGAAAAGTTGGCTTAGCTCAGGATTTCTTAGGTGTCAATGAGGAAAATAAGGGCAAACCTACAAGGACACCAAAGGCTTTCTGTTCCCAGGTATAATCCTTGATTTATTCCCAGATAGAATACTGAATTTTTAAACTAGATGTGCTTGAAAATTGTATTCTTTTTGCTGTTATTGATTCCATATGTGCAGAAGAATATTTACATTTTAAAATAACTTACTGATTAATTGCAAATAACGTGCTTTAATCGTTTGAAATGTATTGCTAATGGTTTTGTTACAGAATTATTTCATTTTCTTTAATTTACCTTTTTCTTTTTTAAAAACTGCCTTTTTCTCTGGTTCTAGAGCCACAACCCCCAGCTCTGCAACTCTCCATAATAAAGCAGTGCCTTGCTTTTCCAAAGAAGAATTGATGATAGCAGGATTCCTCAGAAGAAATTCCTCTTAGAATACCTGACGAAGGAATTACTTCTGGAGCTTTTTCAGCTCCTCTTCGGAGCCTTTCCAAGGCTGTCATTATTCCTCTCTTTTGATTTTGGAACACTCTGCTTTTATTGTGGTTCCCTAAACCATTCAAAAACCTGTATTCTGGTTTCAGTTCATTTTCTCCTGGAAAAGGAAAAAGCAGGATTAAGGAAAACTGCCTGACCAAAGGCAGTGTGTTGGGTGCTGCTGTAGGTCAGTGCAGGCCTTGTGGATGGATATAAATACCATAAAATATATTCCCTATATTTTCCATAAGATTTTTAGGTGGCTGGAGCAACCAGCTGAAGGATCTCGCTACGGAAAATGAATTCTTCGGGCCCTAAGTCTGAGCAGCCCTGAGACAAGGACTGAAGAATACAGGTGGTGTGTTTGTTTGTGGTGTTCCTTCTGAATCCTCCAGTTCTGGGCTGCCCCCACAATCTGAGGGACTGCAGTCACAGGACTCATGGACCCAGACTTGCTCACGCTGGCAGAATTCCATTTAAACACACGGATTTCCCATCTCTGCTTCAGACTGTACAGCAAATATGTGCCAGGAATGCTAAGAGCAATCATTTTTTTCTCCTAGTAATGATTTCGTTTGTTTTTTTTGTTTGGTTGTTTTTTTTTTTTTCTTCAGGAAGATAATTAAGATGCTTTTTGGACTTCTTTTTTTCTGACTGAGTTGGTGGAATGGCTTACACATCTCCAGCAGAGATCCATGGATTTAAAAACTGCCTGGAACATTGTGCCATTGCTATGCTTGTTGCTGAAGTTCGTTTGTCCTTTGTTTTGCAGAGGGCTGCGATTGCTTGATTTTGTTTGGGAAAGCAATTACTGTGTAAAAGGAAAAATAGGTAATTTTCTTTTCTCTGTGAAGGCTCTGCTTCATTTTGCCGTATCTTTGGGGCTACAAAGAGAAGCTGCTGAATAGAGACCCAAATGAGCTGTAAACAGTGAAAGAAAAATACAAACCACATTTTTAAAGGTCTGCTTGTGGGATTTTCCTCACCGAGTAACTAAAGTTAAACCACATTATATCAAATAGACAATAAATGTAATGGCTCCAGTTGTTGTGATATCATAGAACCACTGAATGGGAAGGGACCCACAAGGGTCATCGGAGTGCAGCTCTGATCTGAACAAAAGCAGTTTCCTCTCTGCACTAAAACAATCTGAAGTGGTGGTGATGCTTTGAGTCCGAGGCGAGGCCATCGATCACAGGGCTTGGTTTACATCCCTGGAGGACAAAGTGCATTTATTACCTAAATATGAAGCATAATGAGACTGCTTTGTTACAGCAACGCAGCAGTGATGCATTGTTACCTCCTGTGTGTCTTAACTTCCTCGTGGAAAGCTCAGACTTAGGAGGTAATTTGTTATTCATAAGAAATAAATATCAGTCACTGACTGAGAACATCCCACTAGCCAGGAATGCCAACGAGGACGGTGCCACAAGTGGTCGCTTTTCCCCAGTGGGAAGAGCCAAAGGTTATTGCTATTTGTTACTGAAACAATTTGATATTTGTTTGGAAAGGTCAAATAACAATGCTGGCCTGTGGAATAGAAATTATAATACAGCTGGAAAGGAGTATTATTTTTACTTAAAGTGATTTACATTAAGCTGTAAAAATGTCTGTCTACAACCTCTGGATCCTTTATGTTGCAAGGAGAAACAACCACACTGAAAGCCAAAATCTATTAGATAAAGAGAGAGTAACAAATATTTGTTTTCTTGTATTATGGAGTGTGCTGCCCTGACCTGATGGAGTGAAAATCACTCAGCACAACTTCTGTCTCCATAAATCTGTTTGCTTCAGCTTGAAGGAAATTCTTCATTTCTACAAACAAGACAGAACAGAAAATTATTTTAGGCACCTAAATTGTGTTTGTTCAGAATGCTTTTCTTCCAAAGAGCCAGTTGATATCAGCCTGACTCTTGAATTTTCTTGAAATCAAACCCTTCAGTGTCCTAGTTTGAGCAGCTCAAATTAAATACCCCAAACCATTTGGAGTGTGTTGCCTTAGGATTTGTCTGTTTGTTTGCTGCTGCTTGTTCCTTTGCTTTTCCAGTTAATGGAATATTCATTGCTTTCCGTAATCAGCTTTTTCTCCAGTTTCAGCTAAAATGTTTGGAAATCAAATTCAGAGCTGTCTGGCACATGAGGTGTTGGTGAAAGAGCCATAATCACCTGGAACATCTCTCCTAGGCTGGGGGAAGATGCCAGAAGTCATTTGCTCCAGAGGCTGCTGTTACCGCAGAATAAAATTGTTTTATTTGCAGTAAATTTGAAACAAAATTTTGGGATGTTAATTGGAATATTCCTCTGCCTGGTACCTAATCTTTTCGGGGTAGACTACAAGAAAACATCACTTTAGGCACTGGGTAGACACAAATTTGAGAATATTAGGGAGTTTTAGCTTTCCAGTTGTTCTTTAGAACACACTACAATGTCTAGGAATAAATTAATTTCTGCAAAGCTGGAAGTTCTTTCTTAAACACAATGATTTACTCTGTAGGAGAAGGAAACTGGGAAAAATATCAGAGAATCAAGCAAACGTGCATCCAAAAATCCAGTTCCCTGCTCCATGAGTGTTGCTATACATTAATCTGTAAAAAAACCAAAAAACTTTGTTCCCCACCAATCTTTGCTTTTCCTTTTTCCTCCCAGAAAAACGACGGCTATGAGAGGATAGCAAAGCACACGGGTTAAAGCCCACAGGTGTCCCTCTGCCTTGCCCCTGACATTTCTCTTTTGGTTCATCTTTTATCAATGTCTTTGAGCAGGAGTTGAGAGCAGCAGGTACCTCACAGAGCAGATTACACAGAATATATTCAATACTCAGGACACTGGGAAAACACACGGAACCTCCGGCACACCTGGAAGTGAAAGGTCACCTCAAGGGACATTTCCTGCACGTAACTTCAGCCACTAAACCTGAAATTTCTCTCTCTTTTTCGACTTTTCTCTTTTTCTTCCTAGATTTTATATATGTGAAAGGAAATTCCTTTCTAACTAAAGCAAAAACTTCTCCCATGCTTTCTTTTTTTCTTTTCTTTTTCATAGAATCACAGAATAGCCTGAGTGGGAAGGGGCACACAGGGCAGGGATCATCAAGTCCAACTCCTGGCCCTGCAAAAAACATCAACATTAGAGGTATCTGACCTTCCCTTTCCAATGCCATTCCACAATCAATGCTTCTGAAGTAAAAGCTATTGATAATCTGGAATAATGCACCAAAAATATCCCTGTGAAAGTTTTGGAAACAGGTCTGGAGTGAAGGTTTTTAGCAGGAAAAGTACCAAGACACTGAGGCTTGAAGACGTGGTAAACGGAAGAGCAGGACACAGCCTGTGGGAGAATAATGTGTTTATTTTAAGGAAGGAGCAGGAAGGAATTACCTGAAATACTAAATCACAAATTCTGTGTGCAGCATGATCCATTTAATCTTTGCTGCTGCAGCTTTGCTGCTACCCTCCCACGACTGGCTGCACATTCCCACTGTGCCTTGCTCAGCCACCGGGGAATTTCTGAGCTCGCTCGAGTTTCTAACCAGGGCTCTGCTTCCCCCTCTCAATCGGCCAAAAATTCTTGTTTCTACTCTTCCCAGTTTTCATGGATCCTCTAAGAATTTAATAGCTCCATATTGTCTAAATGCCTAGTTTTAAAATATTTTTCCGTGCTTTTATTATTATTTTTTTTCATATTAAATTAATGTGATAGATGAAGGCGTCATCCTGGGAGTGGTGAGAGAGAACTTTTCTAAACCTGATTTCCTTATATCCCATATAAAATATAAATATATTTTAATAAAATATAATAAATATATAATATATATTATATGTAAATATATAATAATATTTTAATAAATATAAATATAGAATATAAACAACACCCATCCACTTTACCAGGCCCAGATTTTCCTTCTTGGAAGAAAGAGTGTGAGACACATTTCTCTTCCTGCCTCACTCTTGCACCTCTGATCAGAGGCTTTTGTGTTTTTAGAACATTTCAGTTCTTTTTAGAACATTTTAATTCTTTTTAGAACGTTTTAGTTCCTTTTAGAACTGAACGCCTTGCAAAACCAAACCTCCGTAATTAAATGTCCAAGCACATATTTCCATCGATTTATTTGAGAACTGCAGACAGCTGGTTCATGTTTAAACTTTAAATTCTTTAGGCTAAGGCTTGGATAAGGCTTGGGGCCAGTCCACGGCAATGCAGCAGAGCTTTGCCACCAGCTGGGAGTATCACTGGTGGTGGGAAATGGAATTTTTTGGACCTTCCAAAAACTTCTGCCTAGCTACAGCTCTCCATTGCCACCACTAGCAAAGGACATCCCACGGAGTTTCTAATTACACCCAGAAAAATTATTATAACTCACTGTCCACTATTTCAACTTCTATTCCTCAGTTCTAGTCATAAAATGCTGATAACCAGCAGAGTTCTCAAAGATCACAGAGCTGGATTTCACCAGTGAGGCAAATTCAACTTCTATTTCAGCTGCCTTTTGAAGGAAGGAGTCTGGAGACATGGTTTCTGTACACTCTCACCCTCCTTCGCTCCTTAATTTCAGGTTGAAAACCTTGATGAGCACAAACACAACTTTATTGCTCTGCTGTGTTGCAAAATTATCTTTGTACTTCATCAAGGAAAAATGTTCCAATTAGTTCCAATGTGGAACGGTACAAATGTTATAAATGTGACAGTTTAGTCCCTTTCCTTGAGTCCTTCTCATTTAGGATCCTGTAATTAGTTCAACTGTCAGTTTGATCACCTTTTCTGTTCACTCTGACAACCCAACAACCTTCTAGTGCTGATCTGTTTTTTTCCACCAACAACAAAGGATAATACAAGTCTCAAAACTTGTCCTTAAAAGAGTTGAAAGTCCCCTTACAAGCCTGATTTTGGTGAAGTTGTTGTTGTTATTGTTGCTGATTTCTTCTTTGGAGTTTTTGTTTGTTTTCTTTCCCCTCCCTGAAGGTCACCTTCTCAAACTCTGATCATATCCCCATTAAAGCAGTAAAATTGCCAATCACTGGCTCTAAAGCCAGGGCTGTGTGTTTCCTTGGGCACAGCATGCCCAGGTCAGTTTTTCCTGCAGTCCCATCTGCCCTGGGAGCAGGATTATCCCATTCAGCATCCCAGGGAGCGGGTTCATTCCATCCCTGTTCCATCCCACGCCTCCAGACAGGCTGTTTGTCGTGCAAGGCTTCACTCTTCTTCAAAGTGCAGAGACCTCTCCCTCAATTTTGATAAATTTCCCTGCCCTTTTGTGAGTAATCCCCAGGGTTTCTCCGTGCACAGCTTCCCTTGGACTGCTGAGATCCCTGGGGTAGGGAAGCATGTCCTGGACAACATTTGCACACTTTCACATGAGTCTGCCTGAATTCCAAGTGAATTGTGCTCCACTGATACTGCAAAGGGTCAGCCACAAGTCAGGTGGCATTAGGTGAGTCTTCCATTCTTGACAGAGAACAGGGAAAAAGAATGGGGTGGAATGGTTTGTTGTTTTGGTTTTGTTTTTTCAGTTTATATAATTCTTTAACATAAAATATTTTTTTAATAAGTGTAATATGCACACACAAAATGCTGCTGGGTGAACAAGATATGCTCTCCCCCTTTATTCTCCCTCTTTTCTATAGCATTACATATGATATTTCTACATTCCTATATTTCTATAACGTACTAAATCTTGTCCTTTTTTTTTTTTTTTGTCTGCCATAAGCATAAAGTTTTCCAACTAAAACAGAATCACAGAACCCCAGAGTGGTTGGTGTTGGAAGGAGCTTGTCCTGTGACCACAGTTCCTGATGGATTGTCCCTCTCTGCTTTCCTTGTAGCCCTTACAGGCCCTGGAAGGTTCTGTGAGGTCTCCACACAACCTTCCCTTCTCCGGGCCGAACATCCCCAGTTTTCTCAGCCTGTCTCCAGGTCAGGTGCTCCAATCCTTTTAGCTCATGGCTTATTCCTAATCTCTAATTTCAATCTATTGTGTGTTAGTTTAAAGCCATTCTGCATTGTCCTATCAAGGTTGAGGCCTGGAGGGACAGGACAAGGGGGAATGGCTTCCCACTGCCACAGGGCAGGGTTAGGTGGGATACTGGGAAGGAATTGTTCCCTGGGAGGATGGGGAGGCCCTGGCACAGGGTGCCCAGAGAAGCTGTGGCTGCCCCTGGATCCCTGGCAGTGTCCAAGGCCAGGTTGGACGGGGCTTGGAGCAACCTGGGCTAGTGGGAGGTGTCCCTGCCCAGGGCAGGGGGTGGCACTGGATGGGCTTTAAGGTCCCCTCCAACCCAAACCAATCTGGGATTTTATGATTCTGTGAATCCTATACTCATGATAGATAATTGCAACATTTCAGTAAGAGAACTTATCTCACATTTATACAGAGCTGGAAGTGCCCAAAAGCACTTTATAAGCCTACAGACAAGCACAGGCGTTAAATGAAAGCATTTTAACTGTCACTGAAGTGTCACCTGGTTTTAAACAGGCAGCTTGCTTCTTAGAATGATTGCACAGGCTCTCAGTGTCCAAAAGAGGGAAAAAAGCATAGGCTGTTAGGGGGCCAGGGGGAATTTCAGTGAAAATGTAGCACACAGTGGAAAACTCATGTAAAATTCCTGTGGCTGGATTTGCATGAATGTCTCTCACAGGTACCACGTGGTTCACACGTTCATTGCCTTAATGCAGGTACCACAGAATCCCAGAAACCCAGACTGGTTTGGGTTGGAGGGAACCTTAAAGCCCATCCAGTTCCACCCCCTGCCATAGGCAGGGACACCTTCCACTAGCCCAGGTGGCTCCAAGCCCCATCCAACCTGGCCTTGGACACTTCCAGGGATCCAGGGGCAGCCACAGCTTCTCTTTATTTCCCCTCATTAATTCAGGCTACCCCTGCAGTGTTGCCTCTTCTTCAGCAAATACTTCCAGGGAATTTCCAACTGGTTTGTTGTAGTGTCCTTCATAAACCAGAGCTCTCACGCCTTTTTGAAGGATCCTCTGATTTATGGGGCAGCACAATTCCCTTCCCTCCAAACACACCCTAGGTTGGAACGCACGCCAATGTTTCAAATTTTGGCTTTGCAAAATATAATCAAATATTTCAGTTCTGAGCAATCAGGTCTTACAGAGGATTTAAACTGTTAAATAAATGTGGAAAAGTATAAAGCTGGATGTGCTTTGTTCCAGGTGGAAACATTCCTTTTGCCATTTCCCTTCTGGTCTGCTTTCCCAGTAAGCATTTGGGGCACAACACATTTATTTAAACAAAACATATATTCCTTTAACATATGGAATCAGTGCAAATTCCATGTGCCTTCTAATCACTTGGCTTAGATATTATTTTTATTGAAATTATGAAAATAAACACTTCAGAACACATACACAGACCCATGTTATAGACTGGATCTCTCACCATAAAACCAAAAAAAGTTTCTATGCATTTTCTTTATTGAAAACATATTAATAATTTCTTTTCTGGTGAGTTCCTTTTCTTTGATGTCTTTTCCCAGACAAACACCAAGGACAGCACTGTCACCACCACCTACATTTGCTTTCTCCCTGCCATTCCAGACTCCAGCTCTTCTCAGCCACCACCTTTCCAGGCTGGATTTCCACTCAGAGGTCTTGGCTCCTTGTTGCTTGGCATGTCTGACCAGAGAAGCCAAGCCTGCTAACTTCCCTTCCTGACAATTTGTCAAAAGGCACATTAAGAAATAATTGGAGAGAAAGCACACAGATTTGGGAAATGGATTGAGTCATTTTTCCTCAATGCTTGACTGGCCAAGTTACAAGACACCTTGGTCTGTGCTCTCAATGAGACAGAGCTGCTGTTCTAACAAAAGAAATATTGCTGTCTCCAGCATCCTGAACTCTTGGGATTTACTGGGGTAGGCTCTTGATTTAACAGCAAAGCCAGCAGGTAAAAGAGCTGGCATTTTCAGGTCAGTCTTTGAGTTTTGTTTGTCTTTTTTAAAAATTAAAATTTTCGGGTCATTTTTTGGTTTTGACACAGATGACCAAAATAAGATAGGAAAAAAAGGGCTTTAAATCTAGTTATTCTGTGAAAATATTTGAAAAATGGGGTATTATGCAACGGCTGAGTTTTGGAGAAAAGATATATTCAATTACACAAGTCAGAGCTCCCATTACGGAGGAGCTGTGCTATGGGAGGAGAGAGGCCTTAATTCATTGTACAGCGCAAAAATACTGAAATAAAACAAACCCAACCTGCCAACCAAGCAAAATCCTTTAGAGTACAAGAACCAGAATGATTTATCCCCCCTGAGAACCTGGCCTCATGTCGCTATTAGAGATGGGAGGATGTATGAGCTCTGATAATCACCACAACAACACAAACATTTAGCCTGGGCCTTCTCTCCCGGGGATTTATGGACCCTCTCATCTGATTTCTTTATTTCTCATTATCATTAATAATCAGAATGGACTCAGCGTTTTGTCACCAGGACATGGTAATCAAACAGAGGAGTTTTCCAGCAGGCACAGAAGTAGCTGGCAAAGGAGAGGGGGGTGGCACAAAGAGAACAAATGTGTGGAAGCAAATCACCCTTGTCTTTGACACAAAAGATATCAGGGTATTTTTTTCTGGCTCCTCTGCTAAACAAATTTTGGGATGGCCATATGCAAGATTTTTGTCCTGTTAATGAGCTGCAAATCAGGTTTTATATTAAATGCCATTTTGATTTCCTCTTGAGACTGAACTTTGCCTTAGTGTTGTTGCATTCAATTCACCACAACTGTGTCCTTGGGTGAACCCATTTGTGTTGTTTGAATAATTCTTACAGTTCTTGAGAAGAAAGAACTCCGAATTTCAATTTCTCATCATGGAATATAGTGCAACCTGTAGAGTACATGATATCATCATAATTTCATTTACGGAATTTTTCTGCCTTTACTTGAGAATTCTGCATTCCATTCAGTTTTTGGTGGCTGAAGTATCCGGTTTCATATTAATTTACCAGATCTAATCGTGACAACGTTGCTGCATCTGGAATCTTTTGGGGGCATTTTGTGGACTGATGAGTTTGTATCCAAACTGGTACCTTAGATACCGAATGGGTTCCAGCAGTCCCCTGAAATGAATGAATGGATCAGAATTAACTGCAACACACAGAGTTAAAGAGTTTTCAGATTTGAACTGGTATTCCAAGATAAACACACAAGGTAAACCTTGGATGCCATCTCTTTGCTTACTAGGAAGGAGGAAATTCCTTCCAAGTTCAATTCAATTTGGCATTTCCTATGTTCCACACTTTATTCAATAATCTCCATATTCAGATTATTCTTTTTATTACTGGATAATAGGAAAATTGAACTAATAATTTATCTAAGGAGGAAGCTCTTTGCTGCCAGGGTGATTACAAGGGAATTCTTCTCCATGAGGGTGACTCCAAACCCTTCTGTGATTCCACGATTCTGTGGTTCCAGGGTACAAATCCACATTCAGCTCCCGGAGATTAAATGACAACGATCTCTCCATGATTTTTTGTTTTGTGCTTGGAATTTTGGCTTATTCAGTAATAATCAAGGATTCTCTGTAGTGCAGAGGGATCTCTCCTGCTGAAGGCTGGAACCCTTTCTGCTGCAGGAAGAAACAAGAGAAGGCAGAAGGCGGAGGGAAATTGGCGGCTTAGAGCAGAAACGTAAAGCTTCCAATCAACCCTGAATTCCAGGTGCACAAACAGCAGCGATCCCCTTGTTAGCCTTGCAGACAAACATAAATGTAATTACACTGGTTGTGCTGCTGGGCTTGGCACACATCCAGCCTCGGGAACATCCCAGGATCATCCTGAAGGGCTGCATTTGTTCACTCCAGAACAGGGCAGAAGGATGTTCTCTTTCCCCACACAAATTCCCAAAAAACCTGCCATAATTTAAAAAAGTTGGCAATACTGCTCTTACGACTTATTCATTCTCTTGGTGATCCAGAGCCTTAAACTTTGGAATTTATTATGTCTCTTTGTTTATTTATTGATTTATAATAGTGCCTCAATTGCTACTCTGGCCTGTGTCCATATGGTACTGAAAAGGAAATTAATTATTAGATTATTAATTAAAAATTATGGGGTGTTTTAGGAATAAATATCACAGGAAGGTGCAGACAAGAGAAATTCAGACACTTCTCAGTGGTGGACAGTGATAGGATGAGAGGCAACAGAGACAGTAGGAGTACAATGAAATCTAACTCCATTATTTGAATTATGCAATTAATTAATTAAGTCTAGTTTGTTTTCTGGTTTTTTTTCTTTCTTTGTTTGTTTGTTTTAATTTTGAACATGATCAAATATTGCAACAGTTTGCCCAGAAATCTCTGCCCTTAAAGATTTTCAAAACTTGACTAATCAGGTCTCAGAATAACCTGATCTAGTTTGACCTGCTTCAAAAAGGAGTTTGGGCTCTATGAAATCAGAGGGGCTTTTTCATCCTAAATTAACCAATTAATTAATGATGCACATGTGACTCTAGATAAGCAATACTTACTAGTTTATAAGGCATTTTAAAAAATTGTAAAGGTATTTTCTTACCAGTTGCTTTAATGGCAAATATAGATCATGGATGTTATTATAAACATCAAATATTGTTTGAGTTATAAATCAATCAATCAATAAACAATTAGATGGGAAATGAGGATAAATGCTTTTTGAGAGCTTAAGTTCTGCATTTTCTCATACTTATGCACAAGATAATTTTTCCAAGGTCTTGAAAATTGCAAAAATTCATATAAATATGAAGATCTCCCTGGGAGGGTATCAGCTACATGCTGGGGTTGGGAGTAAACTCTGCTTAATGTTTAGCTGATATTTACTGCATTTTTTAATCTCAGATCTTACAGAAGACTAAATTGATAGCCAAACACTTGCGAAAAAATGAAAAAATACTGTGAATCAAGTATCTTGGGAAAGAAAAAAAAAAGAAAAGTCTTGAAATTAAGCCATGTTTTTGCTGCATAATAGAAATGCTTTGTAGCCCTTTCTGTTTAAAAGCTATTTGCCTTTATTAAAATAACGACATGGGAACTTGTTGTAGCACTTTCTGAAGGATCAATAATCCAATAAAAATCATGCAGAGGAGCAATAAGAGGAATTAGAGCGGACAGATTAAGCAGACTCCAAAAAAACCCCTGTGTTTGTGCATAATTTGTGAGTGTATCAGTCCTAGGTTGCGTTTCAGTTCATTTTTAGGCAGAGATTTGGAATTATTCAGCACCTGGGGCTTTCCCGGAGCTGGGAAGACTCTGGCTGCAGATAGATTTATCTTGTGGAAGTTGGAAAAGAGACTTAACTGCCTGGAAAGTGGAACAAGAGCCCTGCATTGTGCTGTGATTTGGCTTTGGGGAATTCAACCCAGTCTTTCCTAAAGCGCTTAGACAGGAGCCGTGGAGACTTTACGGGAGCCAGGGGAGGGACTTCTATTGCCTCCTCCAAACTGGAGGGTTTATTTTGCCTACACAAGACTAATAAATTCCAAAGGGAATAATTACCAGTAACCTGGAATACAGGAGCTGCAGATGTTTGCTTTCAACTCTTTTGCAGCTCTTATTGCCCAGGTTTAAAGGGATTCTCTGCGTGAGCATTTTTAATTAATAGTTTTCTCAGTGTGCACACATGGCTGGAAGCTGCTTCCCAAAATCAGAAAAAACAGATTTTAAAGGAACTGTAAATATTGAACACTGCGTTGCTTTGAATCTCCTGCAGGATGATGGTGGCCTAAATTCTTCCAATATTTCAAAGATTTTAGGACTGAGAGATGGTCTTCATTTCCTGTGAATGGTTTTTTTCCACCTGCCCAGTCGGACACTTCAAACCCAAGTTAATTTTCATTAACTTCATTAATGTTTCATTTTATTTCCGTCATGGAAACAGAACTCATTTCCTTTTTCCAGCAAGTTCTGGTGCTATTACAACTATGACTACTTTTGTTATTCACTCTAAGGATTGGAGAGGTCTTAGATTTGCAGAGCTGTTTTAAAGAAATCCAGCATTTTTTCCAAACAATAAATCCACTTGCAAGAAGACGTTAAGTTTCTTCGGGATGCTCCCTAATTCTGAAGGTACAACTATGACAGAAAGGCTGAATTCACTGCACAAGTTCCTCTTATTTACTGAAGAAAGGCATTTTTATCCTCACACACTCACAAAACTCATTTATTCTGGGAAATCAGAAGTCCTTAGAATTGCCCTCTGTCCACTGCAAAGGGAAAAGAGGTAAGACAACAATATGCACTTATGGGCAGTAATTTTTCCTGGAAATGTCAAAGAAAACAGTCTGAAGTGCAGAAGAATTGACACTTTCTCTACGTCCAGAAATCTAAGAACTAAATGCAGTTTAATTTCCCTGAGTTTGTATTTCACTCAGTGATTCCATGTGGGATTTTCTTGAGCAGTAAAGATGAAATCAGATTGAAAACATCCAGAATTTTATAAATATATATTTAAAAAATGGAAATAGTGCTGGAGGTGTTTTCACCTTTTGGCTACTCCATGGTTGACCTGCACCATCTCAACTCCATTTTTCTCGTGGTTATCCAGCCTGACTGGAGTGTGAAATACAGAAGCAAAACTCATTTTACATTTGTGTCTTGGCAAGGTAGGAGACATGTCAACATTCCAGGAAATAGTTCACGGCAGCTTCAGAACTGTCCAAAGAAATGAAGAAGATGAAGTTAAAGCAAGTGGATTCTGGGAGACAGAGGTTTAAGCAATAAATATTGTTGTCTGTTGCAATTGAAGGAAAATAGAATTACTTTGGTAATTCCACTTGACTTTCTACACAATTTGAGCTGTGCTGAGTAAAGACACAACTGCCTCTTCCCGCCACCTTCAAACTTTTCTTTACCCCTTCCTCATTCTAATTCAGCCACTAATTGTTTTGATCTAAATTAGTTTATTTTCTACCATCCCAGTTTTTGTACAGTCTCTTCTCACAGCTCTGAAAATCTCACATTCCCAGCCTACCTTCTTGGTTTTCCTAATATGAGTTCTTTTTGAGGACAAATGTCACTGCACAACTTTTATTCCCAGATAATCCCAGTTCTCTACCCCTTTAACTCACAGATTTTCAGTCCCATTTTTTCCTAACTCACTTTTTGCTGCCCTTTATAACCACAGGCTGTTACCTGGGGTTTGAACCTGTAAATCCACAGAAAACAAACTTCAAGGAGAGCAGAAGGAATGGTGGGATGCAAAACAAAGTGTGTTTGTAGATATATAAATGGAATAACACATTTACATAGTTAAATTGAATATATGTCTATATGCATATTATGTGTGAGCAGATAACATTCAGTTTAATGACTATTATATACACGAGTTTATATGTATCTAATGTGGCAAATCATCAGATTTTGCAGTCTCTGTATCATTTCAAGAATTACCCATATAAAGCAAAAGCATTTTGATAATATATTTCATAAAAAGTCTCGCAGAACTGTGTCTCGTAGATAATACGCAACACCATTCCAGCCCAGTTCCCACTGAAATCTGTGGGTGGTGTGTTTTCCTGGCTGTCAAATAAAAAACAAATGTTTGGAAGGAGAAATAAATTAGGATTGAATCTGCAGCAAATATTGAGTAGTGCTGTTTGGCCTTTCAAGTGTAAAATCATTGCAAGATTAAAGCAATTTGGACATGCCAAATGTTCAGACTCTGGGTTTTTTTCTGTACTTTATGAAAAAGATACAATCAGAATGAAAGGCTGTGAACAGAGGGCTTCCATTACTGTAATGATGTGGGATCAGCTCCATTTCCTTTCTCCCATGGTATTTTTTAAAAAATGAGTTAACAGGGAGGTGGAAAACGAAACACTGCTGAAGGTCTCAGACTTGCCAATTGGTAGAAGCAATGTTTGCAGCAGAGATGGGGTGTTATTTTTTCCCCTAAATTGCTCTTTTGATGATTTCCATGTTAAAATTTAATTAGCCTGACTGAATCTCTGCAATATTCAATATGTTCATTAGGCATACAGTGTGAATTACAAAAAAAAAAAAATAAAAAAAAATTAAATAAAAATAAGAAGAACACTTACAGTGTAGCAAAACCAAGGAGTGAACATTTTGCTTAGGTCACACTTGCAGGGCGTGTTCCTAAAATCACACATCGATAAAACAATTTTTACACATGGTGGGGTTTTTGATACAAATGTACAGAAGGATTTACAATATTCTGAAAATTCCAAATTGCTTTGAATAAGGTTTTTATTAGCAAGAAAAATTATAGTTATGGGATGTCTTCTGGGATAAACTGACTAAACTTGAGCTTCTCAGTAGAAAAGGAGAAGAAGGGCTAAGAATCATTAGCAGAGAACAGCTGGCCACAGTAATTTTTGACTTGCAAAACCTTGATGGAAAGGAGTATACAAAAGCTCAAAAATAAATAAAAGGAAGTGGTTTGTCATTAACAGCGTGAAGAAATTGCATTTAATTGGATTAAATCTTAATTTAGAACTAATTTGAAAAGAAAAAGAGAGAGTTTATACTTATTTGAAGACGGTGAGCACTTAGGAAGATCCTGAGATGAACTCAATGCCTGCTGGGAGGTTATTTTTGGTGAATAACACTCCATTCCACGGCTGGTTTTCCTGCAGACAGGAATGAAGTGGACAGGAAGTCCTGACTTCATGCTTCAGACACTGCAAGTTTGCATCATATTTTAATGAAATAGGAATATTCTTGTGTGTGTGTAAAGATTTTAAATGTTATAAATTCTGTTTCAATGCAGGCGTGGAAGAGAACAGTTGATCTTGTCAGGATTTCCTAGTCAAAACTATAAAAAAGTACAAACTTTACAAGTTTCTTTAGTCCAGAGAGTCTCCTTCAATGCAGATGTGAAACAGAATATTTGATACTGGTTTCCTGTTAAAAAGCATAAACTTTAAAAATTTCAACATGAAAATGGAAGCCTGTGGTGACCCTTGATAAAACCTTGTTGTTTCAGGTCTCTTTCACCTGGTTGGTTTTCACAAGTGCTGAAATGGAACCCAATTTGATATGCAGGAAACTCAGGGATGAAGCTCCTCGAGGTTTCTGAAGAAAGCAAACCCTAAGCACATATTTAGGATCAAGCCCTGGCGCATTTGAGCGAGTGTGGATCTTGCATTATTTCAGCATTCCCTGGTGTGAAATGGTAATTCAGTTCATAACCACGGCCATTCTGCCTCGTGGATGCATAGATTCTATTGTGCTCGGTGTGCTGTAGATGCAGAAAAATAACTTTTAATTTATGAGCAGTGGACATTGTGCCCCAGTCCCATTTTTCACATGCACTGGGGTGCCTGTATAAATGGTTTATAGCAGGTCTGACTACCCTGATCTCTGGGATCCTGGCTCTGTGGTAATTGCTCTACTGGGACTCAGCCCTGTGCCAATAAGAAATTAAATTATTTTGGCCTCTTAAGAACAATTCTTAAAGCTGTGAACTGCAGCTATTTCTAATGGTGTTAAAGTTCAATTCAAAGGTGTGTGAAACTGAGCAGATTTTTCAAAGAGTTTGGAAAGTCAAAAAATTAAAGGACATGGACACTCTGATGATTTGCAAGAAATTCAAGAGCAAAAGCTTGGCCTGGCTGTTCTTCACAGTGTTGTGACCCAGTGCAAGAACTTCTTCCAATTTTCAAATACTTAAATTGCAAATATGAGGCTATGGCCAAAAATATTACAATGAAGCCATAGGTCAAGCCAAAAGTCGAAGTATGGATCACAGAAAAGCCAAAAAGTGATTTTAACTTGTGTCCTTTGCTTGTCCTGTAATTGTGTGTTTGCACTGTACTAAAGGAATTAAGCACCTTATATATCACTTGTTTTCCCAGGGATCTACAATCTCCTGTTCCTTCAGTGCTGCTGGAGACTGGAGAGATGGGAATTACACAGGCAGGATTCTGGAGTGAACTTCTGAGGAGTAAATTCTGTGCAGAGAAGTGTGGGGATTGCTACAGCCGGATATTTCCAGTCGCGTTTCTAACACGGCTGGATTGCTGTTTTGAAGTGTAGCTCCTGTAGCTTCCCATTTTATTTAAATAAAAATAGTTTACTACTATTAGAGTAGAATGAAGGTTATTATTTAATGCAAATTAGAAAGTTTAAATAACCAAACCCAAACTCCAATAAACCTGGAAGAGGCATTTCATTAAAAGAAACAAAAACCAAACAATTGAAAGGAACAAACAAAAACCCACCCCAAACCACTGGACACTTTTGTTCTTTTTTGTAAATTCCTCTGAGATTTTCAAATATGAGCAGAGAATAAGAGAAGCTTTTTACTTTCATGGTTCTGAGATATGCTGGAAGGGACTTTATTGCCCATTCAGTGCCACCCCCTGGGCGTGGGCAGGGACATCTTCCAGTATCCCAGGTTGCTCCACCCTGGCCTTGGACACTTCCAGGGATCCAGGGGCAGCCACAACTTCTCTGGGCACCCTGTGCCGGGGCCTCCACATCCTCCCAGGGAACAATTCCTTCCCAATACCCCATCTAACCCTGTCCTCTGGCAGTGGGAAGCCATTCCCCCTTGTCCTGTCCCTCCAGGCTCTTGTCCAGAGTCCTTCTCCAGCTCTCCCGGAGCCCCTGCAGGCACTGGAAGGGGCTCGAAGGTCTTCCCTTCTCCCAGCTGGACACCCCTGCCTCTCCCAGCTCACAGATCCCTATGAACACAACAATGCCCTTCCAGGTCTGGCAGCAGCAGAAGTTTCCCACCTCTTTGTTCCACAGAAATGTTTGTAGGAGGCTCCTGCTCAGCTGAGGTTGGACACATCCAGGGGGCAAATGTTCACATCCAAGGAGTGAATGTCCATATCCAGTTTAAAGGAACTCTCCAGCCCTGGCCATTTTACAATGCCTTTAGACCAAGCAGATTCCTTTTGCTGTGGGATGAAGTCAACAGAGACTCAAACTCCACTAGGAAAGGCAGTGGCCTCATTATTTTTGTAGGGCCTGCCCTATCAGCTTATCTCTAACGTCAAAGCAGAGTGTGCTCTGCCTGAAGAAAAAAGAAAATCATTACCGATTAATTATGTCAACTTTTGCGGGAAATAAGCAATTAGAACTTGCACACAGGGAAAAAAAAGAAATCGATGGTGCCAGTCAACTTCCACAACAATTAGTGTCGGGAAGGCAGGAGCAGGGACGAGGAGGAGCAACCTGGAGCTGCCAAACTTGCAACACTTCATGGAACAATGGGGGAAAGGGCTTCTGATTCTCACAGCCTACAGAAAAAAACCACAACTGGAACACAAGGCAGCCAGTCCAGGTGAGCAAATCATTAAAAATCCCTGGGAAACCAACAGCGTCATAAGGAATTGGACACTTCAGAACAAATATAACACTGTGGCCTGTGCCAGAGGACAGGAAGAGAGAGAGGAGGCCTAAATGCTAAAATAACTGCAAGGGTCCTTTGTATCCTTTTTTCATCACCTGGATTATATTCAACATTCTTCTGTTTGTGCTGATGTTTCAGGAATGTAAATCACAAGCTCACCTACACACTGAGAGTTTCTCAAGCATATATTCCTTGCTATATAAAAATATGGCAAGTATTGCTAGTTCTTTCTCTCTTAAACTGCTTGACTCCATTATTTCCAGCATGCATCCTGTAGCAGCAGGTTTTTTTTCCATTTTCTCATCCCTGTCCTTTCTCTTTGTTGCATTATTCCCTCTTTGTGTCTCTCCTAGCTCATTTAGGCTCATCTGCACTTTAATTCTCTGTTTTTAAGCAAATTATCTCCTTTGCTCATAGGACTCAAATGGCAGCTTTGACATAACAGTAATATCACCTTATATTTTACTTTCAAAACATTCCACTTTGAATTCCAGTAAGTTTATTTAAGGAGTGTTTGAACTGATCATTTTTCCTTAGAAACACCTAGAACAGAGACACTGTCAATTTTTTTTGCAGAGCTCTAAGAAAATTAGCATTAAAAATTGATAAATAAATGGGAATTCATAAATCATAACCAGATCTAGAGCAAAACTGAGAATTACTCTGGGTGCAGGTTCTTCTGAAATTAAACAGTATATTCAAACTCACATGTGCCTTCTCAGAGGTCTGGACTCCTTATCCTGAGGGCAAGACATGAAAACTTTTCCTTTCTTCCTTCCTTGCTTCCTTCCTTGAGACAAAATACTAATCACAACACATTCAGGGATGTAAGGGCATCTGTCTGGCAAAAAAAGTAGTCAAAAACATATAAAATAACCCGAGTTAATAAGGATGAGGTGTGCAGCTGCTCATCTGCATCAGCTTCTCCAAGGATGGTGAATGGTTAATCCTTTATCTCTTTATCTCTGGTGATAAGCATTAAAATACATATATATATATATATNCTGGTGATAAGCATTAAAATACATACATATATATATATATATATATATATATATTTATATAAAAATTAGTGTAAAGACAATTAAACAGAAAAATAATTCTCAGCAATGCTACAGTTGCAGAATGGGATGTAAACCTTACTATTCCTATGCAATATCTGAAGTGGAATATGGAAAGAGTATTTGGTGCCTGTATAAAATTAATAACGGATGCTGAGGGGAGTGGCTGCAGGTGGCAAAGGCAGCCAATGGGATCATTCCAGAAGTAAATGGAGACAAGGAGTGACAGAGGCTTGTCCTCCTGTCTGTTTATCCTGTGAGTTCACTCCAGGGAGGAGAAACTCCTCGGTATCCCTCAGCCCTCTGGATGTGATTGCCCTTAATGATGCAGCTTTATCATTTCCTTCTGGGAGGGACTGCACCACGAATCTCCCAAAGAAAAATAGGTGGGACCGTGAACCGATTCCTTCAAAGACAAACCCAGAGCTGCAGCTTGCAGCAACGGCAGCCGGTGTGTTCAGCACGATGGGATCTTCATCCAGTCCAAAAGGGCAGCACGGGGCTTTGCCAGCTCGCCATGTGCCCGGGAAAAATGGATGCTTTTGTTATCATGGAAAAAAGTAAGAAAAATTTAAAAAAAATTAGGCTTAGACTGTTCTGGAGAAGGTGACAAATAAAATACAACAACAACAACCAAGCAAACTCATAAATGAAAAACAAACAGCAGGAGAGAATAACAGGGACTAACAAAAATGATTTTTTTTTTTTCACCCCAGAAGAGAAACATTGGGAAGAAATCTGGAAAACAGGCCTAGTGTTCTCTCCTACTGGACCTGGAACTAGGAGTGCTCACTGGATCTAGGAAAGAATCTCTCAGATGGACACAGAGAAGCACTTACATTTCACATATCCCTGCAGTAGGCAGATATCCTCAACCCTGTACCCCTAAAGCCCAGGTGTCTGCACATCCTTTCCTAAATTGCTGAGGATCTGGAAACCTTTTGGCATAGGAGGTGGCAGGAACACACAATACCTTTACAGCTATTGGCAATGATATTGGTAGATAATATTAATAAGTTGGTAAATAATATTAAAAAGTTGGCAAATAATATTAATAAGAAGAAAATATTTTTAAGTTCTCTAGGTAACAGGTACATAAAAGGGTGCTGGGGGAANTTCCTTTCTTCCTTCCTTGCTTCCTTCCTTGGGACAAAATACTAATCACAACACATTCAGGGATGTAAGGGCATCTGTCTGGCAAAAAAAGTAGTCAAAAACATATAAAATAACCCGAGTTAATAAGGATGAGGTGTGCAGCTGCTCATCTGCATCAGATTCTCCAAGGATGGTGAATGGTTAATCCTTTATCTCTTTATCTCTGGTGATAAGCATTAAAATACATATATATATATATAT